>KZ308521.1:733181-825666 GCA_000376725.2 Ladona fulva | reverse complement strand
TGTCTCAATTAGAAATATCTGAACTTCTAATTTCAAAGGACTTTTTGAAATTTTACTGCATTAATCAAAAATTATTAAAGAAAATGCATTGAAATCCTTCCTTTCTGGTTCCTTCTTTCTAATAAAAATATATTAAATATTATACTCGATGGCACATAGATATACTGCAGTTTCCAAAGCATAGACCATATTAAAACAAGATGTTCTAAAGCCATAAATCAAATCACACTCAAAAATTCATCTCTCATTAAAATGCTTCACTATTTTCAGCAAATATTGATTGCATTAAACAATTTAACATTCATTCTAAACAAAAACTGACATCCTGGAAATTCTTTCTAGAATGTATTCCTAATGAACATTCTAAGACTACCAGGAGAGTTAACAGAGTAAGTAATTCTTGAAAAGAAATAACTCTCATAAACATAAAACCCCCCAGGTTTACCCTGAAGTATATCTTTAATAATGACAAACAAAAAAGTATGATCTTCATGCTTCATATTTACATTAGAAATCTTAGTTAAACCATTCTAATATGACTGTACACTCATTTTAAATTTACCTTAAATTGCAAGTTATCAAAGTTGCTCTATTGTAGTTTATCAATTTCATAACGAAGTTTTAGCAACAGAATGTAATATTACTGAATGCTTTAAGGCCCTAAATTGAAGAATTTGATTTATTTAAGAAAATTATCTGGAAACAAATGAAAACTCACTTCCACAGAGAACAGGACACTTCCAAAATAATTATATATGAAGTTAATTATACTGTTATATTATTAAAGAAGATTACTTTCATTACATTTAGGATTGAACAGGCAGTGGTAACATTAGATGAGAACCTCTTTTAGAGTCAGCCATAAAGAAATCTGATTTACTCTGAAGAAATATATATTTTGAACCTTGCTTAATGCTAATAAAACACACTATAACATCTTGTCCATGCTTTTAAGAAGTTTCTTCAATCTATGATTTAAATTCCACAAATAAATCCATCTATGAGAGTAATGATAAAGGATTCCTTGTTAATGTACTTTTCTAAACGATGAAACTACTATTGCAATTGGAATATCGCAATAAAAATTGTAGCTCTGAGTGAAAGGAAAGTGGATTCTAGAGAACGTTCATAAAGCAAAAAAGATGCTCAGATTGCTTCAGAATATGCATGCTCCTTTTACAAATTAAATTCATTGAGAAATCAAAATAATAATGACAAAATCTAAAAGATGAGCACTGTATCATAGCTAATAACCAGGTTGTCATTGTAATGAAGGCAATCTTACTTAGGCAATCTTATTCTTATATTAAGTCCCTGCATAATAATTGGAAAAAAACTAATGGTCAAGCAAAACTAAGCTTTCCAAACATTTTCTAAACAGAATAAAGAAGGGAAAATAGAAATAAATTTAATGAGACAAAATATTAAGAAACGGAAATGCAAACTCACAAAAATAAGGCTTACGTCTGACGACCATTCTCCTTCCTTGATGATGCATTCAGGGTTGAAACCAAAATCTATTGCAGAAACTTCCTCTTTTTCATTTCAGCCATGATAGCACATGTGATATGTTAAACACAATCCACACACTGTTTAACCAAGCCACAAGATTTAAAAGGGGTTCACTGAACAATAGATGTATGTAATTTATAGATATACTTTTAGTTTATAATTTTCTTTGAAACTGCGGTAATGGCACTGATTTTTAGTTGACTACTACCGATTTCCCTCTCCACCATGATAGATTTGCCTCTAGTTCTATCATTTGCTCACCAGATACCCCAGCGAT
This sequence comes from Ladona fulva, assembly GCA_000376725.2. Classification (NCBI taxonomy): domain Eukaryota; kingdom Metazoa; phylum Arthropoda; class Insecta; order Odonata; family Libellulidae; genus Ladona; species Ladona fulva. Next base: position 823,877 of record KZ308521.1, on the reverse strand, counting down.
CGAAGAGTTGCCATCTCTTGCGATTTGAAAGAAATTTCTCGCGCGAAGGACAAACCAGGAGTATGCGTTTTCGACGAATATTCGAAATTCCCAAACCCCTACAACCTTACGGGGCGCGCGGAGTGAAACAGGGGTGCTAGGGTGGGACGGTACTAAGGCCGTATACTACTTATATAGCTTTGGCGGGGGGGATAAACACCAATTTCTAAGGAAAATAGCGAAAAATCGGCATTTTTAGGAACGGAAGGCTGCTCTGGTTACTGTAGGGCGATAGAAAAAATGGGAAAAAACCTTCCGTTATTTTTCTATTCTTTCAGTTTTTCCTTAGATTTTTCCCATTCTTTCTCCTGTTTGTCACTATGGAACCACGGTGTTTATGCTTAATTGTTGCAATAATTATCAGTACGAAATGTCAACAGCAATGAAAAATAACATCTCACTGACAATATTTGTTAAATTAATTAGTATTCGTTTTTGAACTAAAAATGTCTTCATTTCTATTTAATATTTTGAGCAATCCCGGTTAATTTAAGTTTGGGTTGGCTTTGTCTGGGTAGGGTTGGATTGGGTAGTGTGGCTTCCTTTGGATTTTTTAAACAATTCTCTCTTCAATTCTCTATTATATTTTGGCGTGTACATGTTATTTTTGGTCTTTACCGCCTTTTTTTATAAATCTGGGGTATTGGTTGGCTTTGGCTAGATTGGGTTGGGTTCTGTGGCTTCCTTTGTTTTTTTAAACAACTATCTCATCAATTCTGCATTATATTTTGGCGTATACATGTTACTTTTGGTCTCTATCGCATTTTTAAATCATCATGTGTAGAAACGGAAGCCTCCTTAGCCTACCTGTACGACGATTAAAAAATTGGATAAAAATATAATAGAGAATTGTAGAAATAGTTGTTTAAAAAACCAAAGGGAGCAGTACAATCCTACACAGCCAAAGCCAGCCTATTTCGTCTGCTTCTGCAATTCACGACGATCATTTTTAAATCTGTCAATTTGTTCTTTAAATCTGAGCTTTTTGTCGTGTGGTAACATTCCTTTTTAGCAGCTGATTCCTTATTTACGCTCCGTTAATATCAAATTTTACCGTAGGAGGCTCGTACAACTCATTATGCTGATTAATGTGGGAGTTTCTATATACCATTTAATCTGAGCACTAAGTTGGAGAAGAACGATACATTTTATAAAGTGCGACCTATGATGAGAAAAATTAAACAGAAATGTTTGCAGCATTTTGTGCCTTCTCAGTATTTAGATTATGACAAAGCCATGATCAAATACTAAGGAAGACACAGCTGCAAATCATTTATTAGGGGTAAACCGATTAGGTTTGGGTACAAAGTATGGTTTCTGAACACTGACACTGGATACTTGGTGAATTTTGATTTATACCAAGGAAAAAACCCCTTCAGCAATGAAGCCCACAAGGGAGCTGTTGAAAAAGCAGCAGCTCCTCTTCTGGCTGGAGGAAATCCCTAATAAGGAATTACCATACATCATATTTTTTAATTAAAATATTATATTATTTACAGGTATGAATTTATTAGCACATCTTAAAAAGTGTGGTACAATGGAACAGGAACAATCAGAGAAAACCGTATACCTAAGGATTGTCCACTACCACAAAAAAATTAGATTAAAAAGGAGCAAAGAGGAAAAAGCTATTCAGCAATTTTGAAAAGAGATGGAATAGCCATCATAAAGTGGCTAGATAACTCAGTAGTTACGGTTGCTTCTACGGCTTATGGAGTTACACCGTTGATGAACGTACGAAGATTTTGCGGGAAGCAAAGAAAAATTATTCAGGTTCCTCAATCTCAACCCTATTTCGCGATATAATAAATATATGGGTGAGACTGATAGGATGGATGAAGACGTAAATTCACTTCACATTGGTTAGAAAATGGCCTACAGAAATTTTAACTTCATTTTACTTCCCGTAATCGAGAAATAGTTACCACGAAATATTTTTTTTCAGGTATACGAGGGCTGAAATGGTGGTGGCAAATTTTTAAGTGGCTCTTAGACGTAAGTGTCAATAATGCCTGGATTCTGAAAAATAAATCTTCAGAGCTGAAAACAAAGCTGGAGTTCAGAAGGGAGATCACGCAAATATATTTGACCCGCTATAAGACTCAGCTGAAATCCCTTGGTGGAAGACTCAGTAAAGCGTCTACATCAAAAACTGGCTCCACAGAAGAGTTACGATATGATCGAATAGATCATTTTATAGGAGAAATACCCCACAACAAAAGAAGGCGCTGCGCATATGAAGATTGCACAAGTTGTGGGAGAACGATGTGCAAGAAATGCGATGTAGGGCTATGTTTCAAATGTTTTTAAAAATATAATTTCAAATAATTATTAATTTAATTCCAAAAGCACATAATCAATGATTAAAAAATAACTTAAAGGTTAAAATAATAAATAATTGCAAATTTTACTGCGAAATCTTCTTTTTCAATTTTCTCAAGGCGTACATGCTAGTAGTAGTGGGAAGGACTGACGTGACCATATGGTAACGGGCATTTGCAAAGAAGCTATGATTCCAAATATTTTTTAAACATTTTATTGTAGTTGATTTAGACCATATAAACGGAAAACAAATAAAATTAAAGAAATATTTGAGGAAAAAAATTCTCGTCCTTGGAATATATATATATATTTTTATGTGTTTCATGAGATAGGGACAGATTTAAGAGTGGTGTTGCCATTTGCAGGTTTGTTTAGATCCAAGGTCATTCAATAAGTCCTTGAAAAATCCAACAGATTGCTCTAGTAGCATCATAAATGGTTTGTTTTATTTAGTATCATTACCCAATGAATATCATTAAGTGATACTTGGTGGAATTTCAATGTAGAAGAATGTTTAATAACAACACTTGTACAAATCCACATAAGCAGTTCTGAGGATGGCGTGATTTGTGCGGAAACCGGTTAACGTGTTTAAAAATATTTTTTCTTATGGATTTGCGCAAGTGTTGTTATTAAACATTCATCATTACTCACTAGATAGGTTTCACTTCTATTGCCAATTGAAGCAAAAACTTTTGTTTATTTAGAAAAATGGAAAAAAGTGAGTTTTGAGCAGTGATTAAACACTTATATTTAAAAGGCTTAACACTGAAAGAGATCAAAGCTGAGTTGGATGAAGTTCATGGCACATCTGCTCCAGTGTTTGCAACTGTTTACAACTGGGTAAATGAACTTAAATATAGCTGTACATCCACAAAAGATGAACATCGTTCAGGACGTCCAGTGGAAGTAACTACCCCCAAAATGATGGACAAAATCCATGACAAGGCTTTGAGTTATTGACGAATCAAAGTGCGCGAAATAGTTGAGGTCACAGGCAGTGATGAAGAAATTGTAAACTTCTATTAGACTCTTGGCTCTGAACATGATAAGGAGGATCACTACTATAAAATATTCATGGGCAATTTTAACTTGTGTTACGATGCTGTAGCAGGACAAAATAGACAGCCAGAGAAATGAAAGAGGTCACCATCTGGTAGAGCTTGCTGAATGTACCAATATTTACATAGCAAACATGTATTTCAGAAAGAACTTTCAACAAGGAGGTGGACATGAAGAGGTCCTACTGAAGTGAAAAATGAAATAGACTACAAATTGGTAAAGAAACTCTACACAATCAACTCTGAAGTGTTGAACAACTTCAACACTGGAAGTGACCATTGAATAGTAAGATCCAGAATGAAGATTAACCTCCAAATGGAACGCAAGAAGTTGGTATCATGCAGGAATGATGAAGGAGATATAAGAAATTTAAAAAATAAAAAAATTAGGAGTTCCAACTGGAATTCAGAAATAGGTTTTCAGTGCTTAAAGAAGAAACACTGGAGGCCAAAGTTGTGGAAGTGGAGAAGAGAACAGCTGAAGAAGTGGCAAACACATCAAGAAAGCCAAAGGACAGGAAGTTCAGTGAGGAAACTTGCCAAAGGATGAAACACCAAAAGGAATTGAAAAATTCAGGCATACCAAGGGATGACATCGAATACACCAAACTTTGCAATTGTATCAGGAGGGCAATCAAGGAAGACGTAAGAAATTTCAATGAAAGAGTTGTGCAAGAGGCTATAGAAAACAGTTAGAGCATGAAGAATGCCAGACAATTGGAAAGAAAAAGATCATAGCCATACAGAATGAAGATGGTATGAAAACTAGCAATAGACAAGCAATGCTGAGGACAGTAGTAGAATACTTCACCAACTTATAAAAGAATATGGGGAATGTTGAAGAGGGGAACCGAGAGATGAGCCAAAACTCAAGAGATCTGCTATACTCCCAGAGCAAGCAATAGCAGCAATCAAACAGATGAAGAATGGAAAGGCAGGAGGAGCAGATGGAGAATTGGTGGAATATCTGAAACTTGGTGTTACAGAGATTGCTCCCCTTTTAGCACAATTATTCACTAACTGCATTATAATAGGGAGAATTCCCTAGGACTGGAATCAGACTAGAATTGTCCTATTGCACAATAAAGGATGCAAGGAAGCTTAAAAGAATTTTCGGTCCATCAGTCTCCTTCCTGCTGTTTACAAAACATTCACGAGATTAATAGCTGCACGTCCGAAGATGATGACCCTGGATGCTGTCCAGTCTGGAGTACAAGCTGAGTTCAGCAAATGATTCAGCACTATGGACCACATCCACAGGTTGCAAGAAATTGTCAGCAGAAAAATGAATGCAAGATGAGACATTACTCTGCTTCGTAGATTATGCCCAGGCTTTTGACTTGGTAAGTACCTCCTCTACAGTGGAAGCTCTAGGGAAACAAGGGATGGATGCTGAGTACATCCAACTCTTGCACAGCATCTATAAGGTTGCCACAGCCTCTGTAATGCTGCATGAAGAAACGGATGAATTAAAGACTGAGAAGGGAGTCCTACGAGGTGATTGCTTATCACCAACCTTACTTACAGCAGTTCTGGAAGAAGTTTTCAAAACCATAGACTGGGAGAAGAAGGATCCTTCCCTTAGTTTTGCTTTCATAGGTCAAGATTGGTAAAATGCATTGGCTTCTTCAAGACCACTGGCATTTCCCATACATAGATCCTAATTTCCATCTTAATTCCCATACATAGACTAATCCTAGTTTGTTTTTTTTGTGTTACTTCTATGTATAACTTTTTGAAATTAGAAGAATAAAACTCTAACAGTATCAAAATAATCTTATGTGTTTTTGATACTTGGAGCTTATTGGTTACTTAATAATATGAATTTTAAGGAAAGGTGAATTTCTTTACATAATGAAGTCATGTAGCCGTTTCCAAAGGAAAATTCCAATATGAATTTCCTTGACATCAAGTTGTCTTTTGGTTTCCTTTGCCATTCTTAGTTCAAATTGCTTAAGATATCAAAAGACATAAATGTGGTAAGCTAGAAGATCAGATTTTCCTATCATCGGAGTACTTATCTGGTACATTGCACAATGTGACAATATGTACCATATACCGAACACATTACCCAAAAATTCATGTGTTATCAAGTTAAGGTTTTAACAGAAATATTAACACTTTCATCTTCATTTCTTACACTAGATAAACTTTAAGGAAATCTCTCTAGACAAACTACAAACCAAATTAAATGAGAAAGAACTATACAATCATGATAAATTTATTCACTTAGTCTAGGACATAGTTATGAAATTTTTAATAAACATTTTGGTGTGATTTGATGTCAGCTGTAAACATTATCTTCAAGGATATCAATATTGAATAGAAGATGAACAGGGCATGTGTTAAAAATCATATTAGCTGTTACCGAAATTAGGAGACATAATAAATGAACATTCATAACACAGAACACAGACGACACTACCCATTGATCATAAGGAAGAAAGCCTAAAAAATACATGGAAATTTACAAGCTATACTTACGTTTCATCTGGATGAAGTTGAGCTGCTCAATGGCTCTAAGGACGGACTTATCATCTAATGTGAGATCAAATTCATGAGATACCCTTGGCTTGTTGGTCATTTCCTTGTGCCACGTAATATCAACATTAGCCACTCGGTTTATCAGCATTGAGCCAATCTATGAAGGAAAAGAAAGACAATGAGGAGCATGCACAAAACTCATTCATAGAAAAACAACCAGAAAATCTGAGTTGGCAAATACATAAGGCAAATGAAGATAAAATATCACTTAGAAAAATCTGCAAGAAAATCTTACTTGCAGACATTTCATACATGTAGAATTTCAACATAATAAAAATACGTAGTAGCGCAGAGTGATGATAGATTTGAAACCAGGTGATTAATTAGTTATAAAATGACAGCAAATAAATGAAGTTTTGAATACTTAGAAAGGAAGCAGAAAATTCATATTCTTCTATCCAGTATGAAAATAAAAATATTCCATTCATTAAGACTGAATTCATTCATCCCATCATTAATGTTTAAAACTATACTCTGTTCTATTAAAACTTAAAAATTATGATTTCTAATGATACTAATGAGAAAACAGAAAATTGAAATATTACACTACAGCAGAAATGAAATAGTTCAATTATATAGTAATATTGAAACTGAACAATCAAAGATATTTTTTTGTACATTTTACTAATATCAGGGCTTTTAACATTATAAACTGAAATTATAAACTGAGGTTGAGATGGAAAACATTAGCTTCCATAGTTAAGGTTAAATTTCTATTAAGAAAATTGTCCACAATTCTAACAAATATTTAAGCATTACAGTAATGAAAAAATTCAATGAAAATAGAGCAAAGAATTTGTAATCTTTTGTCCCAAAAAAGAAAGATAAAGAAAACTTGCTTGTTAGTGATTGGAAATGTCCTGTTTTTGATGTGTTGGGATATAGTGTCAAAAAATTAGGATACAGAGAACAAACTTTATCTTAAAAATCATCTTTTGCAATAAGCTCAAGTAAAATGCAAATGTAGCACAGCAAAGCAAACTGAAAATATTTGAATATCCATTCATTTGGTAAGGTATTTGGGAAATGCAACACCATTGATATCAATACATAAAACTATCCAACAGCAGGATTCTAAGAAAATTATCAAAGATATAGTTAAAATATAGATTTGAAAAGCAATTTTTTCAGTGATGAAATATAAATGTTTGATCAGAAAAATACCTGCAGAAAAGCAGCTGAGTCAGTCTCTTTGAGTGCTTCTATACAAAACTGAATCAGTCCCGTGGTGTGCTGGAGCCGACATGTAACAGTTGAAACCTGATCACGCAATACCCGTTGCTTTGCCTCCCTTTCCAATCTGAGGAACTCCATTAACTGCCTTTTACGGGCCTCTATGGCTGCCACCAAAGCATCACACTGTGCAATCAATGCTAACTCAAACTCGGAACAGTTCTCCTAAGGAGGGGAAAGCATTTTCTAAAAGTTATTAAAAGATTCATTTCACACTAAAATTATGAATTTTCAATATGTTAAAATTACTTCTAACTCATGAAAAAAAAAAAAAACCCATTCACTATCTAACCAAGTTTGAATGATAAAATATAAATTTATTTTAATTGCTTTAAAGCATTATGTACAGTTGCATTATTTACAGTTCGTCTTCATGACCAAAATGTTAATATTCTAAATTTCAAGAAGAAATTACAGAAAGAGTAACTAATTTGCATCAAATGTAAATGTACATTAAAAACTAGGGAAGATAGAAAGCTATAAGTAGCAAGCAAAACAGTGAAAATTACTTACATTTACTTTTTCTGTCATTCCTTTTAACCTCTGAATGAATTCTGTAGTTGATTTTGCTTTTTCAGATAACTGCTGAAGGTTCTGTGAAAGTTCCGTCTGGACAAAAGAAAGAGAGAGTTGTCAAACCAAATGTAGAAAATTAAATCTTGGATGTGTTAGATTTGCATATCAGGTGAAAAAAACTCAATTTAAGCGTAAGTTTTGGTTGTATTATTAAAACTCATGATTAAGATTAACATGAAAATATCATGCTCCAGAAAGTGAAAGCAATAGATTAATAGAAAAAATCGGTCTTTTATAAATAAATTAAAAAATATTAATGCCTAGTAAATGTGCATTTACAATGGCAAAAATTAAGAGTTTCTTGCTCAGAAATATTATTCTTGTAAAAAGATTTTAATTGTTAATCAACTTTTTTTTATTTCCAATATTTACAATTCAACTAGTTAAGAGAAAGTGTTCCAGAGAGCCAATCTCATTACCATCTTGTATTTGTATCCCTTTCAGTTATTTTTCTTTATATTCGTTTATATTCTGTAGAAACCAAACTCTTAGTAACCAACAGATTTTCCCTCAAACACACAATGCAAGGCTCAAACAACACTTCTATGAAGGTGAAACAATTGCATTCACATGTTTTATTGGTTGCTTATTTGTTTTCCTCTATCAATGAATTTCCTCTACCAAAAATTTTTCATTCAACTAGGCCAGGCCATTTCAGGGTGTTACATCCCATTCACTAATTTTAATTCATAAAATACTCCTTTTGTAAAATCTTAAATTGGTGAGCCAATAATACTCCACTATTGTAACCCATTTTCTAGTTTACCATACTAAATGGATGCATATAGAATACTATCACAAAATGTGTACTGGGGACCTCATTATAAGCAGAATAACTTTCAAACCCACACATTACAATGATTTTTTTGTTTATTGGAAAAGGGTTTTTTTCCTTTTTAATTTTTAAATAAGTGCTTTGAACCTTAAAACAAAAAGGCTACTTCTTTAGGTTGATTTATTTGCCACAGCTGTAGTTGGGGTATCTAGAGATTCTGCAAACCAATGTTGTGTATTACTGGCTGCATTCTTGTTATTCTTTTTAAGAATGGTTTTTAGAGAGAGAGTGTGCGTTCCTTTGTTACCTATTTAGACCATTTTTCCACTCTACAATAAAGCAGTTTTGATCTGGCAATTAGAGATAAAATAGTGACATTACTAATGGGAGTTATGAGATGCTGTGTTTGAGACTCTCAAACATTATGATCAACAGCCCACCAAACACTGCATCACTACTCAGCACATCAGCCCTGAAGATGACACCTAAAATTCTTTCTGAAACTGATATTCTGCTTCAACATCTTTAGCAGTGAAAACCTAAAAAATACTGAGTAACTTTGCTTCTGAATACTAAGGAATAATGTCACCTAACACCCTTCGACACCACATTTCAGTTCTCTACAGAGAAGGATTTCAAGCAGAGGGCTGCAAAGAAGACCCTTCTGTTATGCATACAATCCAACACTTATTGATATGTCATATGATGCAATATGATTTTTATTTTGCACAAGATATGTGCTTTTTTCCTCCACACATACATTTCACTCTACAAGGAGATAGAGAAAAAAAATGAGATTTTCAAAAGATTAACATTTTCCTTTCTTCCCTGATTAAAATTGGGGCTGTCACAAACAAATGTACAATTAAATATGTTACAATTGTGAGTTAACTGTGAATGTGCTATGAAGGGAGAAACATTTAAAGGGCATTCAGATCAACATTTGGGTTTCAGGATTTTTTGGCTAATGGAGTGGAAAGGGACAGAGCATATGAGCCTTCATACCTTAAAGCAGGTATGAAGGCCCAAAAATACTCAAAAGCCTCACAGGATGGCTTTAGTAGGCATGATGATGACCTTCAATAAAAATCAGAAAAAGATTGGGAAGTAACCTGATGTCAAATGCTACTCGCTAATAGAGGAGCTTGTGAGTTTTGCACCTCTTCTTACTTGAAATCATTCAAGAGATCAAATTTCATAAATTGGAACACTTACTGGCTTCTCTCAGCATTCCATAGAATAGTTTGGGAAATGCTGCTCTTGCCAATAGAACAATTAAGTCTCACTCCATTTATAAAGATCAGTGTGACAGGTCACTGGATTAAAGCATATGCCCAGAGAGTAGAACTGGATATGAGTCCTTGCTACCTCAACTTCTTCTGTTCCATTCATTCCCTGGATTTTTCAAGGCTGACACAAATTTTGCTAAAAATCCCTATCCTTGCACGAAGATTATTCCTGAGGAAAATCATTTTATCACAAACCTAAAACAACAAACACAAAATTCTCCATTCTTTATTATAGAGGTCTATCACTCCTGAGGAGGATGGATTCAAATACCACTTGATTTTGGTGCTTCAACTAAGAGCCCATTAAGAGAGTTCACATAAAAATTCTCAATCATTTAGATTTCAGAATGAACTTTGAAAATTTTGAATGGCTGACGAAAGGTAATAAATGTTTATTAGTATCAGTATTTTTGGTGACCTTTGATGTTTATTAGGTTCGCAAATTGAAATATTTGGGCTTATTAACAAAATCTGGAAATAATTCTTGTAATTCAAACAACAGGAGAGAATAACTACAAAGACAGAGAATTCAAATACCAAAGAGTTTAATGAAATATCTGTCGCCTTTATGCCAAGTCTATTTTCTCCCAAGTCTGTTCTTTTAGAGTCACCATCACTAAAAGATCCTTACATTCAAACAACTAATACCTAAAACCTTACTTCCATAATGCGTAATTAGCCAACAACAGCATACCTGCATTGTAGATAGACAAATTTTAATTCTAATCTTCAAATCATGAAAACTCGTCTACCACGGATCATAGTTACATAATTCTCCCAAATACTAGGTTAAAGTTCGTGTTCCTGCATCTTATCCTTCTTCCAACATTGATTCATTTTGTTTTTACGGTGTTGCATGCACATTAACCAACTGTCTGTCTGAAGTAAAATCTTCAGCTCTTGAAATTATTACTTTCCCGCCATCCGAACTCTGACACGGGATTAAACTGCAAGGAAAAAGCTGAGTCTCGATCATAAGAACGAAAACACGTCTTCCGAAGGGATGCGCGTACCCTTCTCCTTTGGATTCCTACACTGACAAGGGATCTACGAGAGAGAAACCGGTTCCAGATGAGACGGCGGCCATTGTTTGCCTCTCTTGGCATCCACAAGCATTTACAACCATAAGAACGTATCTTCCGTAGTCCGCTATGCATCTTCATCGCTTCACAAACGTGGAAAATCGATGATCAGCGTCTACGACGGACACTATCGACACTATGTTCTACAGTCACGATTACCAACTCAATGTGCACTTCTCAATTCAATTTGAATCTTACGTGCATAATCCATCGCTTATAATCAATCTCCTAAACAAAGGGTTTTCCAGCATCATTCACACCAACTAAGCTTCTATAAGGATAGGTCAAGTTAAGCCCAAAAAGCTCTTGACGGTCATTAAAATTCGACTACTGGTCACGCAGAATGCAAATACTTCGGAGAGCCGTAAAATGAGTTCCGCGAATTAAACAGGAAGGTAAATTTAGAGTAAGCAAACGCTAAACATAAAAACATCCGCTCCTTTATACGTACAACTCTGTCATATCCGTCGACAGAAAAAATAATTCAGGATCTTAAGACATACCAATAACAAAAGAATATTTTCCACTTGTTTGATCTTAATTTTCAATAATTAATACATAGCGTGAAGAAAGGAATCCTGTGAAATGGCTAAGTAATTCAAAGAATTCAGAAAATCCCCATATTTCCTTTTTCACGTTTAGAAATCTTTTTACTGGATCGGTCAGAGGATGCGATACAAGGATCCATTCCATCATTTTAGTAGATATAAGTGATACTTTTCGTTAGATTATTTCAGCGATACCTTTTACAAGTCTCAAAATGATTGCACATAAAGGAAAATCATAGCAACGTTTCTTCTATAGCTGCAAATTACTTCCAGAACTTGCGCTCTAAGTCAAGTACGAATCAGCAACATGATATTTCTAACGGAGTAAAAACGCAAAATGTTACACACATAATTCGAGATCCTAAGTATGCCTTTAAGAATAATTTCCCAGCTATCCGTTGAAATGTCCGTATCCTGAGGGTTGGCGACACCGACAATGAGGGACAAACGTTCAAAACGTATATGCATGGCGATTGGAGAATGAATATCAATCCTAGGATAATGTAGGTTTCAACATGAAATATCAATGTGTAAGTATCAAGCTGGCTTGAAAGAATGAGTACTTTTAATTCGGTGGGAAATCTTTCGATTCCAAAAGAATCAATGGACGCGTTGAAATCTGACAACTGAAGTGAAAACGTTCAATTTAAATAAATCTGCTGCGATGAACTTCTTTAATAGCGAAATTCTTGAAGGAAACGCCGCGGAAGAGACGGGGGGAATGAAGGGTCACGTGACTTGTATCGATCCGTGGACGCGACGCCCCCGAAAAGGGGGAGCGTCTTTCGCCCAACATAGCAATTGCCATCCCTTTAAAGCCAACATAGATTCCAGCAATCTTATTATTCACAGGTTCCAAACCGACAAATCGTAACTATAGAGGTTACTCATCTTTCCCCACCTCCCAGTAGAAAAGAATTCAATACAAGTACACCAACAGCACCATTTAAAGCTGAGAATGTGATATTCTCGCAAAGGGCCGCACAAAAGTTAGGGAAATGCATGTAGGTTGATAACTGAATTTAACATTGGCTATATCACAATATATATTCCCACACCAACCCAAAAATGAGAACTGCCGGTCTAGAAGCAGTATTTAGATATGGCAACTTACATCAGAGACAACGGAAACTGCAACCCTAATTCATAAAAACAGACAAAATTCATTCATAAAATCAAATTATCTAACAGTGTACTTCACCCACCAATCATTCGAGTCTCTCGGCGCTCTGGGCTACTTATCATTCCCTCCGGCGCTTAGCTATATCTAAAGCAGAAGCTTTGGCAAATGACGCAAAACTGCCCATTCTACCAGATGGAGAAAATCACATCAAGTTTTTATCTACAATAGCCGCCATGGCATGCTTGTTTCCTCGATGGGTGGGATTGATTCATGATTTTGTAATCTCGACCAATGAAGCAAAGAAATATGCATTTCTGAATTATATCGACAACATGGTCGCCAGACAAATCCATTTCCAACCGCCCTCAGTCAAGGGCAGCGTCCTCGAACGTTCAAACCAGGACTGAGTAGACGCTCTCTATTGCCTCGTACTGCATGAACGGTGAAAAATGCGGTTGCTGTCTACACCCCTATCTAGCTGCTATCAGTCCCTATCAGAGAAACCATCTAGTGAACCGCTCATTTGCAATAACTTGGTTTTCCAATCATTAGTTAGTGTATTGGTAGTGCAGTTAGAACCAATATTTGTAAGAAGAGACATCTCTTACTAGGATAGGAGTCACCTCCTTCATAGAGCTGGAATTAACAGTGTCTCCGTGAAAATCCTCAGTAAAGCTCTAAACTAATTGCTCTCTCTACTTCGAAAATAACGAGCACTTCAAAAGTACAGCAATTTAGAATACACTGGTAGCTTGGTTAACGCCAGCAATCCGTTTGAAGATCGTCGTCGTTAACCAAAACCATCCAAGACTAATTTTCCACAACCATATCGCATGTCACATACGCAGATAAAACTCATTTAAATATCATTAAAATATAATTTATCAAACTATATTTGCAACAAAAAAATCATTAATAAAATTGTCATAAAAGAAGATTTTAATAGTCATTCTTCACCAGAAGGTATCGTAAACCAAAGACGTTATCCGATACATCTCTTGATCACGGCCAATCGTCGTTAACTAAGATATGTACCACTGTACAATTAATTAATTAATTAATGTAATTAATGATTCCTCCCGACTATAGCCTTTCCCTCCATCAGTCATACGATGCTTCAGAACACCCCAAACAGAATGGTAAAATCAATTTATTAAACTGTAAGTACGTAATTCGTTACTCGTTTTACAGTTTTCAGGTTATTTTTATATAATCCTTTTATTTGCAGCTTAATTTGTGTATTTATAGGTATCGGGATTTTTTATGCCTACGAATACATTGATCAACTTCCCATTATCATCACTTGAATTTAGGAATTTTTTTTAGGATTTTCAGAAATGTAGATCTTAGTTAGTCCGATTGAAATTAACTTCACCCAAATCCACAAACATTTAACATCTTTTCTTCTCTTCATAAATTATATCAAACGAGTCAATCTTTACTGACCGTTAACAATCATATATCATGTTAAGCGTGATCATCAAACCATATGGACAATAACTATAAGGAAACTAAGGGAGTAAACTGACATACAGGAGACTATGCGTAGTTTTGAACGGTACAAATGACTCCCCAGTACAGATGACTCCACTTATGTAGCCTAACTCCCCTAACTTTTTTTACATTTTTACGGGTTAAATCAATAAGTTTCAAGTAGATAAGAATACTATTATCTGCTCACATGATTAGAGTGGGAAAAATATGTCATCTCTTCTCTCTCTTTTTTTGTAAAGGGAGCCAACACGGAATAGGATGAAGGACCCCTGCCACACGCCGAAAGGCGGCTTGCAGGGTACTAATGTAGAAGGACCGCATTCCGTTATCGAGAGGGTGCATTTCCTTGCTAGTACTGATAAAAGTGCAACCGTTTATGTCATTTTGCACATGGGCCTCCACCGGGAATCGAACCCGGGACCGCTTTCATCACAGTCGAACGCGTTGCACACTTGGCTATTCGGGAATACAGGGTGCATTTCCTCATATAGAAATTTGCTCTGTTGCAACATTAGCATAAAAATACGAAGTTAGTCAAAATCGTTTTTTCAAAATTATTGTCAGTATTAAGTAAAGGTAATGTTAAAAATAACAGTATGATTTATTTTAGGTTAACTGATAACATAATCCCAGAAAAAAAACGAAAATACTACAATTCAACAGAGTGACCGCTAACCTAGAAAACTCTGGGAATTTGGCAGGTACTCCGGAAAACTTTGTTTATACTCTTTACGAATAATTGTTCCATTGCTTTTGGTTTGGGCTTTGAATTAGTTTGGTAAAAATTCCCTGAGAGGAAGTAACGTTTCGATGGCAGTTTTGTTTTGACCAATTTAAAGCTTATAAGAAGTAGATGTGCTTCTTCTTTCTACATACAACGTTTCGGCAATATCACAGATATGCAACGTGGGATCGTACTGAGTCGCCTGGGGAATCTAATTTCTATTTGAGCGAGAGAAACAGCAAAAAGAGCATTATAAGAATTTGTTTTCTACTTGAACGGTTTTAGTCATTAGTTGACGTTGCAGTTTGATGCTGAACTCATTGAAACAGAAATGACTATTCATGCCACTGCTGGAACTACTGTTCAGGTATATTATTTTCATGAAACAATACACATGAGTATTTTTTCAGATATACTTTAATTTTCTAGTATATTTATACTTCCTTAAGGGAGGATCCCCGTCAATGACTTGAGAATACATAAGAATCTAATCGGGATGGCGCACATACTGTCTTCAATATTCATATATACTTGGGGCATACAGCGACATGATTCAATGAACCTATCAACCTACAGCTGAATAGTTATCAGGACCATCCTGAGGTGTACTGGTGCCCCAGGCAAGGTGGCTATCGAATGCTCCTTCCAAATAGGAAATAGTTTAACAAAGTTTTATACAATGTTTATATTTGAAAAAGATGTACGTAAATATGAAAACTTTTCTGATGAAACAATTTCCGAACTTCCGGCTTGTCCGTGTCTAAGGTCGGCTCTGATATCTAAACAATATAATAACGAATATATGAACTGTATGTCACCATTTCTAGTACCTTGAGTGGCTAATAATCACTACTTATCTAATATTTGGTCAAAATCATACTTATTTGCTGATGTGGAACACCCTGGAAAACTGAGAATATTAATTTTATTCCGTTTTGTTTGAACGGGTACATTTAGCTCTCTAATTTAAGAAACGATAAATATTTTAAACATCAAATTCTGCTTCAAATCATTCTCTTGCCGTTCGTATTATTAAGTTGGCAGACAAACGTTTTTGATGTAAATATTTAATATAAATAAATGAGGAGGTAAAGAAGTTTTGAGAAAATGTATTAAAGAAAGTAGTATCCAGCTATTTTTCGTCTTACTTGCTCTGGAGAATACTTCAAGCGGTACAGTTTCAGAGAAAAATGAATTTATTTACTGTGCAAATACAAAACCTCTTAGTTTAGAAATAACAAATTTCATAACGGGGGTACATGGAATTACTCGGCGCGGGTCGCGATCGTTTCGCTGGAGATGGGATGCTTCATAATAAGATTACGAGGGCTGTATGATAAGTACAGGTGTTTAGCGACTGATAGGACCCCTAACACACATTGTGTATGCCATAATTTAACGCCACCTTTAGATATATTACTGTCAAATTTTCAGACATTAATCCAGTGGTTTTGTTTTGATAGCTCTTGAAAGTAGTCAAGTTCGTGTTTGCTTGCCCCCATGCGGAAAGAGCAATATCGATCATATTTTGGATGGGAAGACGTGTGAGGAAATCAAGGTGAAGTTGCATGCCGTAAGGACCTTCAATGACTGTCATCAGATATTGGTTTGATGTATTCAAGCGTGGCCGAACATCCGCTTTTGATGAAGAGTGCCCAGGCTGTCCAATTGAGTTGACTACGGAGGATATGGTTAACAAAGTCCATGA
Source organism: Ladona fulva (assembly GCA_000376725.2). Classification (NCBI taxonomy): domain Eukaryota; kingdom Metazoa; phylum Arthropoda; class Insecta; order Odonata; family Libellulidae; genus Ladona; species Ladona fulva. The sequence continues at coordinate 807,359 of KZ308521.1, read as the reverse complement.
TATTGTGCTAGCTGATCGCTGTGTGAAGATCAGAGAGATTGCTGACATTGTAAACATCTCAATAGAATGAAAACAAAGTATCCTACATGAAAAATTGGGCATGAGAAAGCTATCGGCGAGATGGGTGCTGTGTTTGCTCACAGTGGAGCAAAAATGGCATCTCATGACAACTTTGGACATGTTTAAGTGCAATCCAAAGAGTTTCTATGGCGTTTCGTGACTGTTGATGAAACATGGGTCCATGACTATACGCCAGAAATGAAAGAACAGTCAAAACAGTGGATTTCACCCGATGAACCTGCTCCAAAGAAGGTAAAAATGGTTCCATTGGCCTGAAAAGTCATGGCCACCGTTTTTTTGGGATTCGCAAGGCATCATCTTCACTGACTATTTGGAGAAGGGAAGGACAATCACGGAGCAGTACTATGCTGATTTATTGGACCGATTCAATGCTGAATTGAGGAAAAACGGCCACATTTGGCGAAGAAAAAAGTGTTCTTCCATCATGACAATGCACCAGCTCACTCATCTGTAATCGCCACAGCAAAACTGGTCGAATTACGGTACGAATTGCTACCTCATCCACCCTATTCTCCAGATTTGGTCCCATGCAATTTCTTTTTGTTTGCAAACATGAAAAAATGGCTTGGGGGGAAAGCTTTTCAAAACAAGGAAGTCATCGCCACAACAGAGGCCTATTTTGCAGAGTTCGACAAAACTATATTGAGAAATAAATTTAAAAGAAGTTACAAAAAATGTGTTTTCTTGCCTAACACAGGTACTTATCATACAGCCCTCGTAGTACCTTCTCATCGTATATTTGTAAGTTTTATGGACAAAGAGAGTGTCTTTCTTTGTTACTTCATTTGGTCATATTTCACTCTATGATGAAGTTGTTATTTTTCCTAGGTTTACAATTTGGGATGAAAAACGATTCCTTTAACTGAACTAGGTCACAGTTAACGATCGCTAAACAGCCTACCAAAATCTTTTCTGCCACTTGTTTATTCGATATGTTTGCAATTTGAGTTTTCGACGAAAGGGTTACATTGCTATACACACTGTAAGGAACGTGTGAAACAAATGATGAAAATTTCATCATGGAAACTTTATGAAGTGGGCTAGAGTCTAAAAAAGCTGGGCAAGTGGCCACTTATTGTCTCTTTGAGTCCAAGATTTGAACATTTTCACAGTAACTCATGAAATACCAATATGATTATATATTACATATGATTATGCGAGTCAATTATCGACAAATGTATACCGGAAATCTAAAAAAGTCAGCTGCCACTCCTGGTATAAGTTTATGTACGGTATGTTTTACTCGAATGTTATGTTATGTATATTATACTCGAATAAACGATTATTGCGATGGGAGGATGTCCTTGGTTTGACTCCTGATGACACAAACACTTCTATAAGAAATGAATATGAAGTTCATTTCAATGAGTACAGCCTTCTTTCCCTAGCAGAATTAAATTAGAAATAATGGTCATTGTAAATCGAGACGAGAACCAAAAGGAGAATCTCTTATTTTGGTGGAATGATATAGTTTTCAGTTCGGGAGAAATCAGATTATTGGACCCTTACCGTTTCTGAGACGTTTGAATCATTTTAAGCATTGCGACAGGTAAATTTATGCAACACGGACAACTAAAATAACGAGCTTAAAGGAAAATTATCACTAATGTAACTATCTTAATATAGTTAAATATAAATTTGAAATAAGAAGTACACATAGCTGCTCAAAATGCAGAAAAATTCCTGAAAAAACTGTCATTATTTAATGTTTATCATTTCACATTTTATAGTATGGTATGGAATAAAGGTTGAAAATGTATCGTTTATTATAACCAAAAATTTTTGGCAATATAGGCACTGGGCAGAAGAGTTTTCATGTTTTTTTTTAAATTTGATATTTGCCTACTTATACCTTTATATTATAATCTACGAATAGCGAAATTGAGAATAATTTATCAGGGTTCAAAATTTTGCAATTTTCATTTATTCATGATTTTCGAGAAATTTAAAATCTTATTTACTTTATAATAAAAATTCGCCAATGTGCCATGATATCCGCTCTTAAAGGTGCGTTTCCACTTGAGAGTAAATACTGCCGAGTCGCCCTTGCTAGCAGTCACTCGCCAGTGGACACAAATCTGAGTAACTCCCTCAACACACCAAGTGTATCACATATTTGGAGCTAGGGTGAAGTGGTTAGCGTGTGCCGCGGCGATTCACAAGATCGCGGGTTCGATTTCGACTTGGTGATTTCTGACACGTCCTTGATTCCGCAAATTTTATTCCTTTTCGTGAATATTTTATAAATGTTAACGATACTTTCAGGAACAACTCTTTGCTGTTTTTAGGCTTCATTAATTTTGCTGAATAATTCTTATTATCTATCCGGTAAATAAATTATTATTATTATACGGCGATGTTTTCAGAGCAAAATCCTTGTACCTTGTATGATTCGCTAGTATGCGAAAAAGGTACTGAAGACTGCCGTAAGAATCATACCGAATTTTTTTTTCAAATTATAGCAGATAAGGTGGTAAACAGTATTCAGGTTTTAGAAGAAACATTATGAGAATGCACTTTAATTACTTGTTATTGCCGGATGCAAAAAATCTCAGTTTAACCAACACTCGTTCACGCACTGACATTGCCTTTCTCATTTTAGTTAAAAATTTGCAGGTTCTGCAAATTTTCTGAGTAAATAATTCTTCGACATATATCTTTCATAGAAAATAATTAAAAACTTCTCTATAATTAACCGCTTCTCTCGCGTCACAAATTCTTCTTCAGAAATATTCAACCCAAGCCTTTTATGTGTTTCTCAGCAAATGCTGCAAGTACGAAAGATAGTCACTTCGTATTTCACTTTCACAGAATTCTGATATCGTTCACCAGCCAAAGAAACACCACACACAATTTTACGACAGCGATTTTCCACTGTCACAGAAAGTTCGAAAAACTATCTAACCTTAAGTTAAAAAAATGACATTACTCAATTACCCATTGTTGTTATTTCTTTTAATTGATATCGTATTATACAATCAGATAAAATGTATGTTTGTATTCATTAAGTAGAATTCAGACTGATTCTGTATTTTTTCACTCGCAATTCAACTTAATCATTAGTGCCATCTGTTAGCGTAAGGCTAAAATATTAATCCCGAAATCCCGGGATTTGTATCTGCTTAATCCCGGGATTTTGGGATTACCGTTTTAGAAGGGATCTGGGGATTCGGGATAGCAATCCCTACTTGAGAGCGATCTCGGCGAGAAACTCGCTGCGTGCTCTCGCGGGCATTTCTAGCTAAAATCGGCTCTCAAGCGGATCACCACCTGAGAGTGACTCTAGAGAGTTAGTCGCGTGAAAACTCTCGCACAAATATAAGAAGTGGAAACGCCCCTTTAGGTAGGTTTATTACAGGGGCAAGGGTGCAAAACGTTGACTCGCTTGCCTCGAAGGGATTACGGTCCCTGTCATAGAACCCAAAATCCTCGGAATGGCGGAAAATAAAAACTTTCTGTAACACGTGTAGTTATACCAATGCATATATCCATGAAAACAGAAATTAGACAAAGTCAGACCAATCAAAGAACAGACGCGCGGCTAAGACGACGCAAACTGTTACCGTGAACGAGTTAGTGGAGCAGAAGACGTCGACAGCTTCTTACACAGGATATGTAAGTGCAATATTATTATGAATGATTTTAAATAATCGAACATATATTTTAAGTTATTTCTAAGCAATATGTATTTCATCACATGTAAAAACAAGAATTTTCCGTGAATGATGTTATCTCAATTCTTAGAGAGGATGAGAGTGGTTATGCAGGGAAGATTGTCATCATAGAACTACAAGAAATCGGAAATATGACAGACGAAGATTCCGACATCTCTGATGCTGAGGCTTCTGGTGAACTCGGATGATACTATACTCGGTTCACCATCATGAAGACACCATTTAAAATGCATTGGCCCGTGCATTTTAAACGGGAGATATTCGGGCGTTGTTGCGACATTTGCGTAAAAATATAGTCAAAATTGTCAGAATTTCGTTTTCAGTATTGAATGGAATTGCTGCCGGATTTCACTGCGTGTTTAACTTTTGGTTCTTTAATACAATAATTGCATAAAAAACGAAAATGTTACATTTCAAAGAAATTCTGGATTTTTTTTCCTGTTCTGTTTGAAAACGTGCCTTAAGTTCTCTAATTTAAGGAACACAGAATTTTTAACATCCAACTCTGCCTCAAATTATTTTCTTTCCGATAGCATTATCTATTTTGCAGACAAACGTTTATGAGGCAAGTATTTAATAAAAATCGAGAATTTTTGGTAAAATACATTGAAGAAAGGACATGCTGGCTATATTCCGTCTTATTTTCTTAATTTCTCTGCCTCAAATTATTTTCTTTCCGATAGCATTATTTATTTTGCAGACAAACGTTTATGAGGCAAGTATTTAATAAAAATCGAGAATTTTTGGTAAAATACATTGAAGAAAGGACATGCTGGCTATATTCCGTCTTATTTTCTTTGGAAAAAAACTTCCAGCGGGAAAGTTTCTCAGAGAATAGTGAAATTATTTAGGTAAATATTGCGAAGGGGTCCACCAGCAAAAGAAATCATACCTCCTACTCCAATTATCGTACGTTTCTGATTCATACTTTTTTATTTAGAGGAAGGAATGCGCACTTGAGAAATGAAATTTCATTACCCTAAAAGCAATACTTTTTGAGATATTTACTTACGAAAATGACTGTTTTCACGACTTTTTCGACGTTTTCTTCGCCATTTTTTGAGCTTCTCCGATCTACCGATAGGGCTATACTAACTAACTTCACATCTAAAATATACCATATACCCATATTCTGACAAGCTTAGGGGCGCGTGGAGTAAAACAGGGGTGCTAGGGTGGGACGGTAATAAGGACGTATATTACCGTTTTTTGTAATGTTTGGGGCTGTTTTTTGGTCACATTGGCGCTGGTAAACACCGATTTCTGGCATTTTTACGAACGAAAAAAAAAATGGAAAATCCTTCCTATATGTTTCTTTTCTTTCACATTTTTTAACATTTGTATCATTCTTCCTACTGTTTTCACTACGGAACAACGGTGTTTATGCTTCATGACTGTTTGTACGAAATGTCAACAACGATGAAAAGTAACATTTCACTGACAATTTCTGTGGTAGAGCTTTGTTTTCGTTTTTAAACTAAAAATGTTTTAATTTCTTTTACATATTTTAGGTAATCCCTGTTACTTTTTGGTCTCCATCGCCTTTTCTTTTCTGGGATTTGGGTTTGGTTGAGTTGGGTTGGGTGGTGTGGCTTCCTTTGGTTTTTTAGACAACTATTGGGTTGGTTTGGGTTTGGTTGGGTTGGTTTGGGTTGAGTTGGGTTTGGTTGCGTTGGGTTGGGTGGTGTGGCTTCCTTTGGTTTTTTAGACAACTATTACGTTGGTTTGATTCGGTTGGGTTGGTACAAAAAAATAAGAAGTACACGCCAAAATATTATAAATAATTGAAGGAGTTGTCGTCAAAAAAAANAACCCCCGAATTAAAATTGTTTTTCTTACGTTATTTATAAACTTAGAGGTTTGTATTTTCACAGACAATAAATTCACTATTTTCTCCGAAACTTTCCCGCTTGAAGTTTCTTGCAGAGCAAATAAGACGAAAGATAGCTGGCGACTACTTTCTTCGATGCATTTTCTCAAAAATTCTCGACCTCTCCAATAATTTCTATTGAATATTTGCCTCAAAAGCGTTTGTCTGCCAAATTAATAATACGAACGGAAAGAAAATGATTTGAAGCAGTATTTGATGTAAAAAATTTCTTGTTTCCTAAATTACAGAAGTAAAAGCACCCGTTCAAACAAAACCGGAATAAAATCAAGATTTTCTCTGAATTTTGGTATTTTTCTGCGGTTATGTTATAAGGTAACCTAAAATCAATCACAATGTTATTTCCGGAATTACTTTCACTCAATACTGAGAAAAATTGAAACGATTTTGAGTAAATTTATATTTCTATGCTAATGTTGCAACACAGCAAATTGGAGGGGGTCTTTCCTCCTGTCCTATTGGCTCCCTATACGAAGAGATAACATTATCTTCTCTCTCTCTCTCTAAACTGCAAACATCTAGTAAATAGACTAGTGGCGCAATATCGCACAAATATAAGAACAAGGAAATGGTGGTGGCCATTCTTTGGAGTTGTTGTTGTTTCCTGCGTAATAGGATTGCTTATACATAGGAGGTTTGTAAATAATAGTATTCAATTATTGAATTCCCGAAGAGAAAGCGTTTTATTCCATTTGCGGCATTATGCGTCACAGTCTACTGGGAGAGGACCAAGAGCATCTACATCAACAGCATTAGATCCTTTAAGACTGACCGAAAGGACCATATCATGAAAGGATCTTCACGCCTTCGCCGGTGTAAACATTGCAATAAGAGGAATTTGTCCGTATGAAGTGTAATATTCCTCTTTACCCTAAATGTTTCGAAAACTTCCATGTTCAATAGCTATATTTTTAAGGGTAAATATTAATAAATTTAATAATGCAACGTACATAAGACAAAAAGGCATTTTGTGAGAAATTAGCTCAGATGTATGAAACATTTACAGAAAAATTATATCAAAATCTTTGTACGTTATAGAATTATATGTATGGTATTTGTAATTAATTGATAAATTTACGACTTTTGCAATGCAATTTTTGTAATTTTTTGTTAAGTAAATGTACATTATCATACAAATGTATACATATACAATCAGAATATATTCTAAGTGAAAGAAAGTAGATTTCATTCACTTCAATTTCTTCAATCTAATATAATCTACATTAAGGTGATTATTCCGTAGAAGCCCCATCTACCCAGTGGCAACTTTTTGGCCATCCAAAATCACAATGTTCCTGTCTATAAAAAAGTCTAAAACTTTGTATTTGTGTTGATTGTGAGACTATAAGAAGGGTTTTTATAAAAAAATACCATTAAACAACAAAAAGGTTTAGGGCATTTACGGGTTAAGATCATAAATATCATTAAAGATTTTTTTACTGAGATCTGCATCTGAGGATACAAATGACGAATTTCACACACTTTCCCAGGTGCATATTCAAAGATGATATGTAATTCATTTCAAATTAAATTTTGCAATACAAAAATGAAGAATTTATCATTACTATCCATTCAGCAATTTTTATGAATAACTACCTGAAATTAAGTCAACTCTGTAACAATGTATTATGCATAAAAATCTGTTTGATAATAAAATTACTGTAATCCAGCTTGTATCATCTAAAGAAATGGCAGCTGACATTCTTGCAAAGACCTCAGTGTGTTCTATGTTTGAAAGTTTTTTCAAAGTGGTTTCAGTCATGTAATTGGAGGATTATAGGGGTGTGTTGAAACACTCTTTTCAAGTTATTCTTGTAAACAGACAATGTAAACATCTAAACGAACTATTAGATTGTTTAGACATGGAATATGTTTTCCTTAGACATAGTATCAAAGTTATACTAATTAGATACATAAAACAAGCAACTCATACTCCTCATAAGAAAATTTTAACCATCATCACAACTAATAAAGTTCTATTCCAAACTGGGCTCCCGGATAGCCAAGTGGGCAACGCGTTCGACTTCGGCGAAAGTGATCCCGGGTTCGATTCCTGGTGGGAGCCTACGTGCGAAATGACCTAAGCTGTCGAAGCACTTTTAACAATACTACTACTACTACTACTCTATTCCAAACAAAGCATACAAGAAATCTTAGATAATTTTATTTCTTTGATTTGACATTGGTTAATCAATTAGAATTGTAAACTGCCAACTCTCAAAATAGAAAAAGAATTGTATCAGCAATGACATTTAAGATTGTCAATTCAATTGTTGTTAGAATACATAAAATACCATGTGATGTTAATTTTCCAATATACTGATTTACCTATGTCTACAAACAAAACCCAGCATAAATAACTGAGCAACAGAAAGCCACCCATGTGTTTCATAGCTAATCTAACTATTTTTGAAAATACCACTATGGCTATACAAACACATATGGTCCAATGCATCATAACATAACTAATTAATCACCATATAAATAACTCCCAATAAAATTAAAACGAAAAATTCTTTTCTTGTAGATTGAAACTTTCAGGCATTTCTTTTTCAAAACTATGCTTCCCATTCTACCAAAATATTCCATTTAATTAACTTTACTCCCACAACACAAAGTATGAGTATGTGGCAATAGATTGACAACTTGACAGACTATCATTACTAAATGCTTAGCCACTTCCCTGATTAATTTTTTTGAGAAAATCTTCAAAATCAAGACATTTTTATTCTTTATCTTTGATTAATGTACTTTAGTAAATAATTAGAAAGGAAAGAATTTTTATTTGTACATTTTTTGATTCAATTATTAAACTATTTATCAAAATGACTTTTTTCCACCGTTACTCATTATTCTCCTTTTAAAAATTAGTACCTTTAATTAATTGAATTTCACAAACCTATTTATGCAACTTTCTTCCTTTTTTGCACAGTTCCATATCTATCTCAAAATTATTCACTATCAATCAATGCTACATATTTATTAGTAGTTCCATCAATGCCCTGATTGCCTGAGATCTCCTAGAAAGGTTCTTGATCCCTTTATCCTTAATGAGGTTTTTTGCGTGAATAAAAATCATTGCCATAATTTTGCATTTATGTACATTCAGTCTTCCATAACAATAAATTCTGTTCCTTTTCTAGTCAAAAAGCATGCAAGAAATGAGCATATAATGAATATTACAATGATGAGACTAATTGTAAGATTTCATAAACTTGCAGGACAGAAGTTTTTTACTCTTAGGTAGTTTATCATAAAAATTAGAGTGATACAATCTACAAGGTCTGTTTATGGACTTGACCAACTAAAACAGAACATTGGAGTGGAGGACAGAAAAAGACAGGCATGAATCATTGATAGTAGAAAAGAGGGACTTGAACAGACATATCTTGACATGCCTCAATTTTTAAGACTTTGGATTATGGATGTATTCAGTTTTAAAAACAATAGAGTGGATTTTAAAACTAAAATAGAACCATAATATAATTGGGTAATCTCCAATAAATTCCTGTGGTAAAGTACATCTCTCTTCCTTCATTATGGTATTCAGTTTTGTCTGGGAGGCGGTTAGACAACTTTTCAAATTACTATATGGGAACATGAATATCCAACATATGCATTTCCCAGTAAAACTTAAGCACCCAGCAGGATGTAGAATAGGTACTTCATATTACTTTAACTTTCAAAAAGATTTGGACATTGTAACTGTTTAGAACAATCCACATCTATTTGACAGTATAGTTCCAATGATGAACACTGTTGCCAAACATACTGTCTACCCATCTGATTACAGCACCAAATTTGAATTGGTTGCTATAAGTGTAATAAGTAAGAATATGCATATCGGTTATTTATCAGAACATATCATAGATTTAGGTTTTAGAGAAATTAAGGATTTATGAACAATGTTTGAAGTTTGGTCAGTGTGCTGAATTCACTGTAAATTCAAAATATATGAATTCAATATAAATTTCTTAAAATTAAACATTTTAAGGAACGATAGTGCCTTATTGGCTAATTATCTTAAAACCATAATTAAGAAGTGTTTGTGTAAAGCAAAACTACTTCCTCTTCAACAGTGAATTTTTCAAACAAACTGGATTACTTGCCATGGCAAGTCCTCCAGTTGGGTCCCTCCTGTCTTCACTGCAGGCTGAAATATTCCTGGACAAATTCAAGGACAATTAGTTCAATTCCGGGAACCTACTACTCAACTATGTCATATTCCAGGCAAGGTGATACCAACTTTCTCACCCCATTCCTCAACTCCTTCCATCTCTCAATCTCTTTTACTTGTGAAACTAGCACATTGTACGGCTAGTACATTGGGCAGAGCAGATACTTTAAACTAGAGCCACTGAACCCCATGCCTGCCTCTTTAGGGAACAACCACCTCCTGCTTCCATCTTCACCCTCCATCTCCTGGTATCTGGGCACAAAAGCAATTTTGTCCCCAAAATTCTCCAAAGAGAAAACAAAGGAGGTTGTTTGAACTACTTGGAAATAAGCAAAATAACAAAATTTCCTGACCAAGCCTCCCCACCAATAAATTCACATTCCTACATACCTCTCCCCTCTTCCAAAAAGGCTCTTCCCCTTACTTCCAACCACCCCTTCCTTTCCCTTCACTGATCCTATTGGTTAAATACTGTGTGCCTCCTGTACCTTAAGATGCTAAGCCCCAGAGCAGTGCTGTCCTATGAGTGCGATGGGGTGCACCCCACTCAGGCAGCGGCATCTTAAGCTCGACAACTGAACCATAGCCAACCATTATTATTATTATTGTTACAACAACATCATATGTTTTTCTGTAAGACACATGACTTATCTAGGAAAATTTATGATGTGAACCAAAAGACTGGTGAGCATTTAGAGTACCAAATTAGGGATAACTCAAGATGAGGGAGAATATTTATTCAGTGGATTTAATCAGTTATTTATGTTGCAAAACAAATTTTAATAGAAGCTTTCATATTTATTTGTGAAAAACAGAGTTCATAAAAATCATATAATTTTAAGTTATGTGCATTGAATTGATAATTTTACTCAAAAGTAATGTGAACTTTTCACCAGCATAGAAAATATACATTAATAATTTTTTCTGATGTTCTGTGACCAATGTAAGCAGGGGAAAAAAGTCATAAACCACCTGTTTTTGCCATTTTTTCAAAATAATTTTTACTTTCAAATGAGGAAATGTACTGTTTGAAATTTAATTTTAAGGGGTGGCAAATTATGTTTAGATCCGGGTGGTTAATAGGGTGAGTGCGGCTCTGCTAAGACCTTTAGCGTAAATGGTCACATAATGAAAAGCGTGAATAATTACCAAACTTGCTTTCTACTGTGGTATCTTAAAACTACTTTCAAAACGAAGAATGAAAAGACAATGTAAGAAAGTTTAAGAGGTGAAACCTTACAAATCAGCAAGTAACTGAATAGCTATCTGCTTCACAGAAAGTATAGAGAATCTTGAATGCCCTCCCTCATTGGTGGCAGAAACAATTATATACATAACAGTAAACTTGATGGGGGCGTTTACTGGTATATATATAATCTTAATTTAATTTAAAAATATATCTGTTATAGTAAATATCTGGTCCACCTAAGCCAGAAAGTGTCAATATATTTATTAACACTAGATGGTTTATTTGCTCCTGGATACATTTTGAACAAATTTCCTAATAATGAAATGATTGTAGGGAGTACTTTGTCAATTGTAACTATGTAAACAACATTCATAAAAACTTCATAATTTTCAACTTTAAGCCATATGATTACTCAAAGAAAAATGCTATCCGATAAATACAAATAAATAAATATACTATCTACTATAATGTTCCAGTGCAAAGAGAACCTCATAAAGTAACTGATGCAATTTCAAGTAACTCACTTATATCAATCAATCGATATTTTCTTTCACAACAACATTCATAAGCATTGACACTGTTATCAAAAACACTTGGTAGCTACAGATACTTGAAAAAAAAAAAATAACTGAAAAGAGAAATAGCTAAAATTTGACATACGAATAATATTCATGGCAGTATTTCATACCCAGGCTTAACAAATCCTGTATTGAACCTTGTTTCGATGCCGGGGCACGTAAATTATTTCTCCATAAGAAATGTACAGGAAACTCGGATAATATTTTGAGATCCTTCTCAATACGATTATGTCATGAAATCTGAGTCAGGTAATTAGTTTTGTGTGTTCTTTTGTGTTTTGTTCACTGAGGAATAATTGATACATCACTCCTAAGTATCACGGGTTCAATCCTATAAAGCCACAAACAGGGTACATTTTGCAGTTTTGTGCATTGCATGGGGTTTTTAATGTCTTGTTTTTGTCCTATTCTGCTAAATGTCAGGGACCCCAGGGATGTTAAAATTCTACTTTAGGTAACTCTAACAGGTTAAATTGCACAGGTTAGAAAAATAGGCTTTTGAAACAACATGGATGCTTACTTAGGTATCCTTATGGCCCACTCTTGATTTTATCGAGGTTTTATTACAAAAGGCAAGAAAATTGGGCCCTGAAGTATCACCATGTATCCATGGGAAGGTTTCTTATTAAATTTATTGCTCACAGTATAGAGCTTTGTAAGTACCAATTGGGAAAAAGTTTATGCACTCTAAGTGAGGAAATTCTGAAAAACAGAATCTCCTCCAGCAACCATAGCAACAGAGAAGCTTATAGATTAGGTAAGGTGTTATTACACCTCCTGCCATATGCTGCTGATGGCCTGCCACAACTTACAGATCTAACCCTATCAGTAGTTTTTCAAGATTACACCATATTTGGAAGTATCATACAGGGTTATTAGGTAAGGTATTAATACACCCCCTGTCATACGTCAGTGGTGGCTTGCAGTGACTTGAAATTCTAAATCCATGCCTTGGGTTTCAAGACACCTTATTGGGAAATACCATATAGGACACTTTAGGTAAGGTATTAATACAGCCCTTGCCATACACTACTTGCAACTTACAAATCTAATCCCATCCCTTGGTTTTCAAGACAACACCATATTCGAAATTACCATATAGGATAGATTAGGTTAGGCATTAATATATGCCCTGCCATATGCTACTGGCAGTGTGCAGCGACTTACAAATTTATATCTTTTACTTGGGTTTCAGGACAACACCATTTTGTAAAATATCGCATAGGGTAGGTTAGTTAAGGTATTAATACACCCCATGCCATATGTCGCTGATGACATGCAGCAACTTACAAAGCTAACTCTATCCGTTGGACAACATATTAGGAAGTACCACATAGGGTGGTTTAGGTAAGGCATTAATACACACCCTGCCATAAGCCACTGTATTTGTGGTAGATGGCCATTCATATCATGATTTAGATACTCCATAATAACTAACATTCAGGTATCAAGGCGAAATCGGAAGTGGCTCAAAATATTACCAGGTTTTCCAGTACATTTCTTATGCAGTAATAGTTAACATGCCAAGGCATCGAACAAAGTATCAATTTAGAAGTTCTTAGCTTAAATATGAACTATATCCACCAGTCCTAATTATTTTCAGAATTGTAGAAATTTGGCTTTTTGGAAAGTGCACCAAAAACAAGTTAAAAAACCAGTGTAAATCTTATGGGCAAAATTTAATGTCCTAGCATCAAACCAGCAGTACTGCTGGTTCCACTACCAGCAGTAGAAGTCCATTATTATTAAGGTTTAGAAGTTCCTCCAGTCACTATCACTCAGGTATGATGGCGATAATGTATCAGAAAGCACCTCAAAATAGGTTTTGAATTTCCTGTACATTTCTTTAGGAGAAATATTTAATCCGTCCTGGCATCAAACCAAGGGTAAAATTAGGAGTAGTTAAGCTGGAATATGTAATACAGATCACCACAATACACCACCATAATACAATTCAACTATCAACATTGTAGGCCATACAAGTGAGATCTACATTTATCCTTTGTTAGATATGGGAACATTGTTTGCTATGTTCATTTCACAGAAATTCTATCTTTCATTTTCATAATGACATAGTTGATTGTATCTTTGTTTTCATTGTCAATGATATACTAAGGATTTTTTGTCAAAGAGAACTGGACCTTATTTAAGAACATTTCAAGTTGCATAGGTAATAAATAACCAAAAGCTTCACTGAAATGTGACTCCACAATTGTCTGCTGAAATAGAGTGTTTATTTTACATTTCAAATAACCTTTACCACATAATCTCTAAACCCTCATCCTGTGCTAAATTACCATTTTTTTGTCCCCTGTATTGGCTGTTAAGAAATCCTGAGATGTCTCGCATTGGCATCCAAACATCTAGCTTCTTGAGTTTTTGGTAAACATTAAGTTATTCCTGTGGGATTAGTTGCATGACTTCATCGTGCAAAGAAATTCACCTTTCCTTAAATCCTTATGATTTCCTTGGGGGATAGTCCTTATAAAACAGCTTTGTGAGTTGGCTGCCTCAGTGAGGACCTCGGGCGGCAGTTCGTGCCACTAAGTTGGAGGCTGCCCGCCTTGCTCACAAAGCATTCCCTAAACAGTGTGGAAGAGATGTGGCATGGTAGTTCTGTGGTTAGAATACCTGCCCGGAAAGTGGGAGACCTGGGTTCGAGTCCCAGTTGTGTCGCTATTTTTCACACTTGTTATTCCCATTAAGTATTCTGTTGGCACCATTTATATAGGCCAACCTCTTTAACTCGGTAATAGCCTCAAAAGTAGCACCATAGGTGACGTTTTTATTTAAGCTAATTAATGTCTTTCTTTTAAACATAAAAGTAACATTCATTTGATTTATTTGGTAGTTCATAATTAGACATAGTGAATACTATTCACAACATAATAACTCATACACACAGTGCATGGTGTGCCAATTCTGGAAAATTATTTTCATTAGAAATACTCTCCATTTTGGTAACTTGGACTCAAGTGAACTAGAACATGGCTGGATTAAAAGAAAAGGTTGGTAACATCCCCAAAACTAGGATTACTAATAACATTTATTTTTAACATCCTTACAAAACATGAAACTAAAACACAGGAAAACTGGAGAAAATGCTGGAGTTTCCTGATTTTAATAGTTCTTAAAACTCAACGTCCTTTGCTTAGTCTTTGTAGTACTTCAGCATTCGTCACTTTCTATCCATGATATCCTTAGAATTCTGTCTGTAACACTATAATTCAAAGGCTTCAATTTTCTTTATACAATTCTGTTTTAGTGTCCAGGCTTCAGCTCCATATAAGAGGGCGGAGAAAACGTAACAGCGAAGCATACGTAATCTTAGTTCTAGGGTTATGTCACTCAAGAAAACTTTCCCATCAAAAATGACGAGCTTTGTTCTAAATTGATTATAAAGAATTCTTTTCCTTATTCTTTATTTGATTATAAAACCTATACTAATAATATTCAAAACTTACTACTACAATAAAGTTTTTATAAATATCAACTATGCTAGAATTTAAAGATAAAACTATAAGAGGAATTACTTAAAAATGGCTTAATCAAAATATTTGATTACAGGAGACTTTAACCGAAAGAACTTAATATTAAACCTTATTTTTACTAAAATTTCATTTATTTACAAAAATATTTTCCTTCCCATTCCCTGTGCTGAGGTATATTACGATATTTTTATCATCTCCTGGGCTGTAAAAGCACAATATAGGAAAACAGAATGCAGTTGAGAAATACTCCTACATGTCTCCTCAAACTGTTTATCATTACAACAAATTATAGAATCACTGGAAATTGTCAACTTTATCTTCATACCATTACTTCAAATTGGCCTAAGTACCTATTCTTAAGGGAAAATAACCTGTTCAGCACCAAATTCAAAGATTGACATTTCCCTTCTTAATAACAAATGTGATGTTGTTTAAAATACCATTGTTACAAGTTGTAAAATGCCATTTTAAAGTTTGAAATGCAAGCACCATAAATTAAATACAATTGAAATTAAGTCACTTATGCAAGAAACCGTTTTCTGTGTTTCCAGTTGTTCAGGATATTCTGTGGGAAATTCTCTGTCACCGAGATTTATTACCTATGCAACTTGAAATGTATCCTTAAATAATGTCCAGTTCTCTTTGACAAAAAATCCTTGATATATCATTGAAAATGAAAACAAAGATATAATAGACTATGTCATAATAAAAATGGAAGATTAAATTTCTGTGAAACTGAACATAGCAAACAATGTTCTCATACCTAACAAAGGATAAATATAGATCTCACTTGTATGGCCTACAATGCCGATTGTAGAATTGTATTATTGGTGATCTCTCACTATAATTCCAGGCTATGCGGGAGGCTTATTACCCTCTGAGTTGAATCTATAATTCGCTAGATTATGGTCGATTTACCAGAGGCAAGCAATGAATTAATATTTAGGCGTTTATGATAAGGTTTCTAGTATTTTGCAAACATCCGAGAGAAACAAAATATCTCTCGATCTGGGACATTTTTCTGTACTAATAAAATATGGGAGCAAACATCGAAATTGGGGACTGTTCTGGCTAATGAGAGATGATTGGCTGCTTAACCGAAGATATTCGAAGGCGTTTTTCATGCTACTTTCAGGAAAGCTCTCCATCACTGAGATTTGTTTGAAAGAATATTATTGAGTCAAATATTAGGTTAAAGAAAGAGAAAATTGTCCCCACATCCATCAATATCCAGCAAAAAATATATAGAAAAGGAAAATTAGCTTAAGAGGAAGAAAAACATGTGAACACTGCGTAATCTCCCCAGCCATTTCGCTTAGCTGTGTTGTGGGGTTGCCTATACCCCGAGTACCAATTCTCAATAATTTATTGCGGCGAAACTAAAGCCCATTCACGCGAACGGCATTGGACTTTTTCATAGCAACACTTCCTCAACCACCACAATAATTTTCAACAAAACCCTCGAACAGACGTGAGTATCACTCTTGTGAGCCCTTTGGATTCATAAGCAGTTAAATAAAATTTAATTCGTGATGTGAGTAGGATTGCTACCCCAAAAAAATCTCCTTTTATAAATTATAAAGGTAAATTAAAAATATTGATAATGTAACAACTATTTTTTTAAAGTTAAAAAATAAACTAGCATAGAAAACGAATATTAGAAATCGGGGAATTACCTAAACACCAGTCCATCGTGAAAGATTGCGGCCGGAGATAAATAACTAACTGCTGTTTCCGAATCTATTCTTCATTTGTCGATTTTTATTATACCTTGTAGCAAGCAATCTATTATTTAGATGAGTCCTGAGGAGCGAATCGCAGTATCACTCAGGCTGTCTAATTAGGTCAATTTATCGATTGTCAAGACTCAACTTGTTCTCACATTGAATGTAAGCGAGGAGTAACACTGCAAGACCTAAGGACTAACTCATAAGGTACTCACGCATGGCGAAACCACGCAAGAATAAAAGGTTCTTATCGACCTGAGCTTGCTGCGTGACGGAAAAGGGGGAAGGCGTAAATAACTTAGAGAAATTATCCTGAAAGTCATTAATATCGGATTACTAAAAGCAACTACGGCTTAGTCATTATAAAATACGGGACCAAACATCGAAATTGGGGACCGTTCTGGCTAACGAGAGACACGAGAAACCTCTCCGTCACTGAGATTTGTTTAAAATTATACGCCTGGAGGAGTAGACGGGAAGTCTTATACCTATGTCATAACAGTTGAATTATTTAACCAAAAACTTTATCTTATATTCGAAAATAAATTAAAAGTTTTTTGAGAGTCAGTGTCCATAAACGCATGAGGATCAGGGGATGAGAAGAGTTATTCATCAATGAAAACCACTTGGGGGAGTACGATGATATTCACAAGGGGGTAATGCATCAAGCAATGTTTATCTAAAGAATAAAAATCCCAGATCCAAATAATACTGGTTATTACAATGAAAAACAATCTTACAGTAGATTTTACATAAAAATGAATATATTATTCGTTTAATAAAAATGTTACCTGAATTTTACAGCAAGAGCATGGAAAGGACGGTCTTATTTATTATCTTTATCTCTTAATTAATTGGTTTTAGGTACTGCAGAATAGGGAAAAGGTCCAGTAAAACTTCTAGATATGAATTGTCGAAATGTAGCTAAAACATAAGCCTGATGCTGAAATAAACTACAAATGTGTACGTTAAGACTGAACTCAATATACAATCAAATGTTTTGATTATTAACATGGAATTAATTTTATGAAACTATGATTAAAAATCAGTACCATCAACTACCCTGAAATTTAAAAACTATTATAGATATCTGACCACCTTTTACATAGTAAATAATATGCTACCTGCTCTCTCTCTCTTCTGCTTAACAATTATCACCTTAAGATTCTATGCACCAACTTGATGTAACTTGTGTTATTCAATAAAATTGGATAAGTAAAATAATTATAGATCTTTTAATGCCCACACTGATTTATTATGATTCTTCGTTTCTTGCGAAAATCAATACTATTACATCAACATTCCTTTTTACGGTAACACCTAATAAAATAATTTTTCGCAACACATTATTTCCCTCATCAAGAAAGGATGCTATAAATTTTGGTTTCGACTTAAGGATTTTGCTAAATATGATAAATAGGAAACGATCCGGGTACACTTACACCAGAGGACGCCGCTTTATTACATAGTAAAATCTACGAGTAAAATACGCAACTTGACAGTCCTTAAAATTTATCTTTCATCCTACTTCGTTTATTTGAAATGGAAGGAAAAACATTTACAGCAGCAAGAGTTCATAATTCACGCACGTAGATTACACGGTTTACAAGATGGGGAGGCGTGGACGACATAAACAATATCGAACCTTATGCTAAAGGGAATATTTCTTGGATTATATTAAAAATAATAAAGCCATCTGAAACCAGAAACCAACAACATAAAAAGTATCTTCAAAAATATTAGCAATATTGAACATTTTTGCAGACTATACATCATAAATCGTTTCCTTGTTTACATTCTACAAGCTTATTACGTCACAAATAGAAATGGCAGCTTTATAAAAGGTTCATTACCTTGGCGAGAGAGGCGTTGCTGCTGTGACTGTAAAGGTAAGGATACTTCACCAGACATTTACTTACCTACATTTTATACGTAAATATTAAACCTTAGCGAACATCAACGTTTAATGATGACAGCAATAAAGATCATTCAAGCGATCTTGGGACAGCTATGATTTGCGCGAATCATTGCCAGTAACTAGGCTGCAGGAATAAATTAAAATTTTCCTTAAATAAATTCTTCATAAGCTTTCAGGTTGCCTAGGAAATATTTCCTGATTCCAAGGCAAATTATCTGACACAATAAATTTTCAAGTCTGATGAACAAAATTTATCACAACAATATGAAGGACTCACTGAATTAAGTTTCATTTCGTACGACCTACAGAAATTAAACTAAAAATCTAACGTAAGGATAATGTAGCCCCAAATTACTATTTCTTTCTAGAGAAAAATCAGAAAGGCAACCCTCGGTTAAATCAGAAGGGCGATTCATGCACATAACATTACGAAAATCATTACCTTTTGAGCTTTGCACATGGCGGTGATAGCTTGGACATCATGACTTGTGTGTCTGCTTTCATGTTGACAAAGGGGACAAACTGCGGTCTTACAAACCATGCAATACAGCGATAAGGGCTCGTCGGCATGCTCTGAACACCGAGGCTCCTTTGGAGAACTGCTCGCACCCGCAGAGGTTCCGCCTCCGGCAGAAGGGCTTCCCCCGCCATTACGAGGTTTAACCCTAGCGGCTGATTGCCTCGGATCGACTAGAGCATGTTGAGCCAAAGGACCTCTAGCCGGATGCCATCTCTCACGACATGATTCACAGTAGAACACCTCACACTGCTCGCACATCACGACAGCCGGCCTCGGAGGAGTATCGCCTTCACAAAGCTGACATCGATGGGGTAACCTTCTCCCTTCAACATATTTTTCCACTATAACTTGCATTGCACGATACTTAGGGAGATTGGATCTCGCCCCTCCCTCGTCGAAGTATACAACTTTTAAACATGTGGGACAAGCCAGTGAAAGGACCACACCGCCTCCGGGTTGCAGCAGAGGTGGAGGAAAAGCCAGAAGGCCCTGCATATTAGGAGTGCCCACATAACTGTTTGGCCTACTGTTGCAAACCACGCCTGAATCTGTCTCTGATAGAATAGACAATTTATCGACGTCTGGGAAATCCGCTGATGCTTCGCCTAACGAATCTCCTGCCGCCGCTTCTGAGGAAGAGCAGGATGAGTTAGAAGGTGCGGCGGGTGTTGGGGGAGGAGGCGGGGGTGGAGGAGGGGGCGGTGGTTGAGTGGAGGCTGGCTGCTGCAGTTGCACCGCACAATTCAGGCACAGAGCATGATAACAAGGTAATAACACTGGATTATTATAAAACTGCTTGCACGCAGGACACCGTAACTCTTCCTCCATCGTCCCCTACTTTACCGAGTTGACTGTCGCTGGATACACTTCGGTCAGTGGCGCAAGGAACCGAAGGGAGTGAAACTCGCTCCAAAGATACTGCATTAGGTTTATTCAGTTACTAGCTCTAGGAATTGTTTAGCTAAACTACTTAAAAAAGGATAGTGATTCTTCCTTGCATTTTTATTATATGCCAATCGCAGCTTTTCGTTTGCTCGGTCATTTTCTGAGTGTATGAAAACTAGCCGTATAACATCCACTATTTTCATGCGAACCTATATCGGAACTGCCTTATCCGCCTTAACTTTGTTTACTTTTTTCTGTAGTCGTATATCATTTAAAATCGTTATCAAACAGTTGTAATTTCGCTTTTGATTTGAAGCCAATATATAGGGTTATTTGTATGCGAATTATTTTATTTCTTTGATGAAAGATAACAAACCTTTTAATGAACAATTGATTCAAAGAGTGTAGTTATGAGCTTAAGATGTACTAAATTTGATGGAAACGATTTAGCATTTCGATTTTAATTTATTTAATTGTTTAATCATTTATCGTACAAGTTAAATGATCTTATGTCATTGTGTATCCAAAACGTTTGCACTTGAAATAGGTATCTAATCGTTTTAGATGCATGAGCACGTAAAGTTCCTTCAGTGTAAACTCAGGAAAATTTACGATGCTCTTCCTCAAATGTAATCTTCGAGCTTTTAGCTCCGTTTATGGATATAATAGAAATTTGTTTAGCTTCAGTGCTGTTGCATTCAGCAAATCATTCAAGCTGGTGAGATGTGTAACCACCGGGTAAGTAAAACTTGACCCACACACGTCTGAGTGGCTGATGCTTTTGTAACATATACTTCTTTAACTCTCTGTAAGATGAGAACAAAATTGTATTATTTTCATTTAGAAAAGGCGCTGAAAATTATGATTTAGTCGTTGTCGGTGGAGGAATAGTTGGTATGGCCGCTGCTAGAGAACTGCAATTACGGTACCCTAACTTTAAATCCGCAGTTCTTGAAAAAGAAAAAAAAATAGGCAAGTGTTATCAAATAGGAATAGCAATTGTTAACTGCAAATAATCGCCTACCGATGATTTCATTTCAACGAATCGGTAAATGTATGCTCTCTATCCCCAGGAGAACACCAAAGCGGACACAACAGCGGCGTTCTTCATGCCGGTATATATTATAAGCCAGGTACTGTAAAAGCTAGGCTTTGTGTTGAGGGTATGAAGCTTGCTTATGAATATTTTGACAGTAAAGATATTCCTTACAAAAAATGTGGGAAACTGATCGTAGCCACCGACAGAAATGAAGTTGACAGACTTATGGATCTTTATGAACGTGCTCAGGAAAATAACTGCCCTGACGTTAAGCTTATCAGTGGAAAGGAAATTAAGAAGTACGAGCCTTACTGCGAGGTACAAAAATGACTCGATTTCTATTTTATTAAATTAATAAATTGGTACTGAATTGTCTGCCTCATTCCTCACAGGGAGTGAAAGCATTATGGTCTCCTCATACAGGCATTGTAGATTGGGGTCTTGTAACACAGTATTACGGCAAAGACTTTGAAGAAAATGGTGGGAAAATATTCAACGAATTTTTGGTGGTGGATTTTAAAGAGTCAGAAGATAGCGAATATCCTGTGTATGTGAAAGGAGTGGACAAGGTATTTGTTAGCGAAGGAGTTGGTCATGTATGAGTGTATTTTAAGAGTTAGTTTTCGCAATTGAAATGCTTAAGTTCTTCCTTTGATTTTACAGTTTGTAAGAGCAAAATACGTACTCACGTGTGGTGGTCTTCATTCTGATCGGCTGGCAGAAAAAAGTGGCTGTAGCAAAGAGCCTAGAATCATTCCATTTCTAGGGGAGTACCTATTGCTGAACCCAAACAAGTGTCACCTCATCAAAGGCAATATATACCCCGTCAGTTAATTTTGTACATTCCATCGAATTTTCTTAGAAAAATTCATCATAACTAAATTATGAATTTTTATCAGGTTCCAGACCCCAGATTTCCTTTCCTTGGTGTGCATTTCACTCCAAGAATGGATGGAAGTGTTTGGCTGGGCCCTAATGCTATTCTTGCCTTTAAAAGGGAAGGCTACAGGTGGGAAATTTCACTCAGAAAAGATTTATCAAATAGAAATAAATATACTGAAGTTCTCATTACCAATCGATCTTTCTCTATCGATAAAAAAGCAGAAATGACTTATAGCTATACCCATGTAGGGTTGGAAAGATAATGAAGTGAATTTTATCAAGATTCTTTAAAACTTGATTTAGTTTTATAATCAGTACCAAGTGCATTCAGTTAATGCAGTGTAAGATTAAGAGTAGATAGCTGTAACATCTCAGTCAACCAAAGCTTTCATAAAACCTTTGAGCTGTATAATCAATCATCTTTGGCCGTACTTCATGGAAAGACATCATGAAGAAATAAGGCGAACACTTTGTAATTTCCACAAATATATATTAAGGACTACCGGTTTCAGCGGTGAGCCATCATCGACCTGATGATGGCTCACTGCTGAAACCGGTAGTCCGCAATTAATATTTGTGGAAATTACAAAGTGTTCGCCTTATTTCTACCTTTGAGTAGGTTTATCATACATCCTGTTTTGATCAGAACTGCACTAGTTTCATGCATGGTCCCATTTGTTTTCTGTCTTCCATGAAAAATTTAAATAAAGAATTCGATCTAAAATACAAAGATTCATTGATAAGAATCATTTAAATACTAATTTTCATAAAGTAATGAGGCTGCATTCACTTGGAGTGCCTTAAAAGCACATGAAATAAACTCAGACTAAGTTTTTTTTTTTAAATGTCCCCTTTTTTATGTTTCTTATGTTCTGGTTTCTTACCATAAGAATATGGTTACCCTACTTAGTAGTATATCACAAGTCTCTATGATGTGTTAAAATCATCTTTGTGACTGAGGAGTGGAGCAAGAAAAAGGACTCTTACAAAGGCACAGGGGGGAGTCAGTGATGAGAAGATTGAAGCAACTTATCTGTAACTTAGATACACTCATCTCTCCGGAATTCCATTATATATCAGTCTCTCTCAATTCTAACCTGTAATATACTACTATATCTACCTCCAGGGATCTACATGATATTGCCAGGGGTCAATTCAAGCTATGGAGTTGATTGAAGGTTGATGGGAAAATGTAAATGAAGATTTACTTGCACAGTTATTAAGGAAAAAAGAACAGCAGTTCATATGTGGCTATATGGAATTGAGAGAGATTGATTTTTCATGAAACATGTTAGAGGTAATCAGATTCTCTAATCCCTTAAATTTCAGGGATTAGGTAAAATGTTATTTCTTTATATCGTAGCATTGAATGTATTGCACTGTATTTATGAGAAAAATGGTGGGTAGAATGACTATAAATTACCATGAGTTGGAATGGAAACCAGTTATTGAAGCATAATTCAGAAGGGAAGATAGTATGACAAGACATCACTCCTTGAGATCCTTCTTCTCTATTTATAGCTAACTCCTATTTGTACTTTCTTGAACAGCTTAGAGGATGCCATCCATGAATTTTGGGGAGTATTTTGAAAGTTTTACAGAGACTTAGAGGCTGTATTGATGCCTTTCAGAAAGATCCAAAGCAAATTTCTGAAAGCAAAGCAAATTACAGCTCATCCAATATTCCTAGAAAAAGTGATTAGTGGATCCCACAAAACACCCTTCCCTACCATATTGACATTAGGTAATATTCATCAATGGCTCATTTATAAATGCCTTCACCCTCATTCTCATTATTCTTTTACACTGTCATAAGTATGCTAAGTTAACTTCTAACCTATTCATATATTTTCTTAAACTTGAAAGATAGGATTGCTCCTTGCTTCTACCTTATATACAAATGAAATCCTTGGTCCAAATGATTTAATTGTAGAATTTAAGGTATAATTTACTTTTAAATATATTACAACTCAGATTGATTTCAATAAGATGTCAATAAGTTTTGCTCTACTTATCTCTAGTTTAATGTTTCTGGTAGTTTTTAATGATCATTAATGTATTTTTTGTCAATTAAACATCCTATATTCTCTACATAATGATATTTAGTTAGCATAGGATATTCCATCTCTAACATGTTAATGCTGCAGTACAATTTTTTCATTTTCTGTAAACTCTCTTTTGTATATGACTTTTGATTTTCCTTATTTGTGACTGAGTTGTGTGACAATATAATGGTCATACGTCAAAATGCACAAATTTAAACTTGATTGTCAGCAGGAGGTGGTCTTTTCTTATGAGATAGTGAATTTAACTGTATTTGTTGACTTACTATCACATTTGTTTCCTTTCAATCAGTCCAAAGTTGATTTGAACATGATTCAAATATTTATCACTTTTGACAATTTTCAATGGAAGTATTACCTAGAAAGGCTCATGATGTAACTTCTGAAAGATATGCTTTGGAAGTCAATACAGGTGCAACCACTACTGATAAGTGGCTGACATCTGTGTTTTGCTTGTGTGAATAATGACTTGTGTCCATCTAAAGAGAGGCAGAGTAACTGTGGTTGTAATTATTACTAGTTGAGGGTCACTTATGTTGTAAGTGAACAACTACCTATTTCTATAATTTCAACCATGATTGAGCCAAAATGCCCATCTTGCTTCATTTTCAGGTGGAGCGATTTTGATATCCCAGATTTATTGGATGCCCTGAAATATCCAGGATTCCAGAAGTTAGCTTTTAAATATGCCTCTTTTGGAATGAAGGAAATGATCAGATCTGCATTCATTGGCCTACAGCTGAAGGAACTTAGGAAATACATACCTCAAATCAGTGCCAAAGATATCACAAGGTAATTTTCAAATTATATTGTAAAATCTTTACTTGATGCTCGACTTAATCTTTATCTTCCTCTAAGTTTGAATACTGAAACAGCTGTCTCTCTCAATATCTCTGTTTCCTTCTCCTAAGAGTTTCAATTTAAATTCTCATTTCTGTCTTTCTAAAGCTTTTGGTCTTTCTACTGCAGAATGCCTCTATATCTGTGGAATAATATAGACTGAATATAACTGATTAACTTACCAATGAAATGAAAACAGCCAGTGATGGGAAAAGTACTGAAAATATGTAATCGGGCTCAATTACAATTACACTGTCAAATTTGTAATTAATTACAATTACAAATTACTCTTTGAAAAAGTAATCAGTAGGATTACAATTACAATTACTTTTTATTTTGTTCCTGTAAATGATGCAATCGCAGTCAATATTTTCTCAAACAGGGAGTACTAACATGCAAATCAACATTTAAGTTATTCTTTACTGCCATAGTATTAAAGAACAATTAAAATGTTGGATTTAGGCATAAATATTTAGGCACTACGATTACTACAGTAATTATAGTGCCTAAATATTTATGTTCTACCAAAATTTACACCTGTGGATGAGGATGTATTCTAAAATCAACATCATGCAAATAAATAGAAAACACTCACAATATAATGAATATACTTAAGGTAAAAACATCAATTTTTAAATATTTGAATTTACCTCGTAAAATATTTGAATTTACTTTGCACAGTGTCCATGGCTGATGTCTTGATTTGATTCTTCACCTCGTACACACAGCGATTGCTTCCTCTCTTCACCATGTCCGCCGATGACATGAGAAGGTTTACGTACAAGCCGTTTGTATTTGTATTGCCAAACATATCGCGTAACCCACGCAATGTAGCTACATTGTAGCATTTATATTTTCACCCACATTCACGTATTGTTTGATCCTTATCTAGTTCTCGAAAGCAGCTCCTGGCGGGAAGTCACCCCTCCCCTCCCAAGAGAAGAGAAATTCGTGAAATAGGGAACCGAAACTCTACTCAGGAAGCAGAGGACGCAGAAACAGAATTGCATAATCAGCGCCATGTAGCTACACTGTAGCATTTACATTTTTACCCGTATTCACTTATCTTCTGGCCCTTCTCAGGTTCTCGGAAGCAACTCCCCTCCTACAGGGAGTCGCCCCTCCCCTCCCAAGAGAAGAGAAATTCGTCTCCAGGGTGAACAATGTGGTTAGAACTGCCTCTCGATGCGTTCAGCGCGCCAGGAATTCAAATTTTCAATTTCCATTACTCAAATGTAACGATTACTCGCAGGAGCTTTGAAGTAGATTACCAGTAAAAATTACTTTTTTAAAAATGTATCGATTACAAGTAAAAAATAACCAGAATGTAATCATTACAAGTAATTCGATTACTTTTACTTCGTTACATCACATCACTGAAAAATGCATATAGTCAGAGATGGTGAAGATATTGTTACTTATAGTATTTGTATTTCAAAATCAAAGTTTTGTTTCAGTCATAATAATTTTTACCATTCTGAATTAGAGCTGAGAATGTATCACGTTTATGTAACATAATGTAATGATTAGTTGAGAAATATTGTCCTTGTATTTATCTAATAATTATATGCCTAACCAGGACATAGTTGATCAACTTCTAACACTTTGATAAGGCTTTCTTTTCTTCAAACTTTCATGCATTTGAATTTATTGTTTTAGTCAACACTGGATTGGGGAGCTGAAAATGGTCAATTGGAAATGGAAAATGCCAAATTTGTATCCACTGGTAGTATTATTTGGTTGCTGTAGAAATGTGAATTATTTGTATTATTATCAAATAAGACATTTTCATTCAAATTAGATAAAAACCATCATCACCATAAAACATTTAAAAAAAAGATGTAATTTAATTTTTGGACTCTTTGAGAATGCAACCTAATAGATTATTTCGGTAATTTAAGGAAAGTAATATAAAATACTATCACAGCACTGCATCTTCAATAATGGAATTTTTCATTTGTATTTTGGTATAAAATAGAGAAAAAGTATCTTTAATTTATTTTGCATCATAGCGGAGATGTAGTTTATTAAAGTTTTTCCAATCATATTTTGTTATTTTGCATCAGTCTGATTCATGGTTATCATAGTATGAAATTTACCAATTTATGAGTGATTCCAAATAATGATAGTAATTTATAAAACTATATGGCTCTGTGAGGAAAGCAAAGGACAACTCCAGTCTTGTGGCTGATGACACTAAAATGTACAGATTTTGTCTTTCCCATGTATTGTCATACATTAAGTAACCAACAGAGGACAAACATTAGCTACACATTACCCTTTGAGTGCACTTGTCAACCAAATTTTGACAAAATATTTTTTCCCTTTAAGTATGTTTGTCAACTATAGTCCGCTGTCCATAAAAACTGTTAGGATCAGGATCTCACTGAAAATGCATTCAAGGTGTTTAGATAACCTTACTTTATGATTGACTAGTGATTTTATTAAAACATTTGGTCCTTCAGTAGTACTGTTGATCAAACACATTTGCATCATTCATGCTTTGAAAAATTAAGAAGTTCTGCTACTCTCAACTACTTTCACCACAGATTTGCACAAAAAGTAAGAAAATACATCTATCTTTTCAATTCAATTCTTTTCAATTTCATTATTTTATATATTTCACCCTTACCAATTCATTGTATTTCGCCAGAAGATTATGCTCTTGTATGAAAAGTTTTACAATTCCAGGTGGCTGGTGATGCCATCAGTCCCCTGATGGTTCCATTCCATTCACCTTGCTCCTCTAAGTACACCCCCATGTTCTTGAATTTACCAAGATGAGCATCAAGAATATAGACTTTGACATACTAAATTCCATTTTGTTATAGTTTTTCACCAGAGTCTCAATCTACTCAACATAGTATTCAGCCTTATAATTGCTCCAGGAATCCCCAAACTGCTACAATAAAGCCAACTTTACTGATCATACTTCAAGGTATCGAGCAAGATCTTGATGCTGTTGTAATCTTCTTTGAGGTACACTGAGTGAGCCAGGGAAAGAGTCAGATACTTGTTACCATTATGGACCAGCACAGCTTTGTGGCTCCTGGGTGAGCTTTCGATAAAGAGGCGCCAAGAATTCTTGGTACTAGTGATTTCAATTGCCTGTTACCTTGAACAGGCTGGCCACATTGTGGAAAAAGCGTCACCCATCTTGAAGGGTGAAGAAGCTAGAAAAATCATAGTGGCATTTCCTCTGAACTGTGACCTTGACAATTTCATCCAACAACTTCCACTGCTTGAGCCTTGACCTCACTCATCTTAGTGGATGTTTCCTCAGAGTACTTTTTTGTACTTGTTTTGATAAATTTTCTGCGGACATAGCAAAATACATCTGCCAGATACTGGCAGCCTCTTGGTGCCATTTCCATCAAATGTAGATATGTATCCACTTAGGCAGCTGGAACTAAACTGAAATAGTGGGTTTAATGCACTTGCATTTATACTACTTAAGATTCAGTGATTTGTTAACTCAGAAAAATTGATTGCTTAGGTATTCAGCAAGTGGTTGCTTATGCACAAAGAGAAATGTGCTAATAAATCTTTCTCAAGTGGTTCAAATGCTCTGAAAATCCATAGGTACATTTCTATTATGTGAATGAGTAGGTGTAAACAATTGCCTAACTTTTATCTTTTTAGATTTTCATGGATATTCAACAACTCTAGTGGAATAAATTTTTTTTCCTTGATGCACTTAAAGGGTTAAAGAATTCAATTGAACTTGAAAACTGAAGACTTTATATAAATTAATAGATAGAATAGATTAACAAATAATTCATTGGTATCATGTCACTTTGTATGATGACATTATTGTATATTTTTTAATATTTTTGTAAACGTGTTTATTAATGTGACAAAAGTTGGTTAATCATTTCCTCACAGACTTACCCAAAAAAATAATATTATTATGCTGATTACATTAAGTCAAAAGTTGATTCCCAAAAACATCAGAAGAATAGAAAGATTTACAAAAACACAAAGTTGTTACAACATTGCAAGGATTAAATGCCTTCTAACTATCAATAGATAGACTGCTGTGCAAATTTATCTGCTGATTTATATTGATACTCAGCAAGCTGCATATTGGCATGGGGTGTAAATACCGAGCTGTCAGCCTAATTCCTTTACTATGATGGAATTTAATATTTTAGGGGACCAGCTGGAGTGCGTGCTCAGGCTGTAGCTAGAGATGGTAGCCTGGTGGATGATTTTGTGTTTGACTCTGCAGGAAAAGGAGTTGTGGCCAAAAGAGTCCTTCACTGCCGAAATGCTCCTTCACCAGGAGCCACATCTTCTCTTTCCATTGCAAAAATGATTGCTGACAAACTAGCCATGGATATGCATCTCAGAAATTAAACATGTGTATTGCTACAGGTGGGTTAATGGTATTGACTCTTTTATATTGACTAGAATGTGCTCAGTCATTATGTTTAGCATTTAGTGTCCTATGCTATACTTTGACCTCAAAAGGCAAGTCTCAAACCTTAGAAAACATCGAACTACATTCTGTTAATATGATTAAGTTAAACTTTGTTGCATTATTGGTTGAGAATTGTAATTCCTAATATTTCTTTATTTACAAGTATGACAAATCAGTTAAGCATTTCTCTCTTCCGGGTAAGTCTTTCAAAAGAATAATGAAATGTTCTTTAGAAGGATTGAGAGTATTCTCATACATAAAATAGTCATGCTTCCTCATGAGTAATGATTGATAATAAAAGTTTAATGTTGAATGGGATATCAAAAATATTTGCAACATGACTTAAATAGATATTTAAACATTATATATGTGTGCCATCAATTTCAATTTTTCCTATTTGTTTTACTTTGTGATGGGAAATATTCGATGAAAATTTATCATTGTCTTTCAATGTAAATTGATAATTAATAAGTTTTAAAGGTGTTGGAAATAAGGTAAATGTTCTATGGCCTTAATATTTATATTATGGTTATACTTTTGCTACTTTGATCTTTAAAATATGAATGGAGAACTTTTAAATTTTGAGATATGGTTATTTGAATGACTGTCATTGTTGTTATTTTGTATTCTTTTTATATCAAACGGGTATTCCTTGCAAAATTCTTGTGAAAATGATGCAAGACTGGAAAATGCTAGTCTTTATGTGAATTTAGCGTCAGCTTTTTAAATTTGACTCGAATATTATGAAGGTTCATAAAAATATATGAAGAAATGAGGAATTGTTCAAGCACATTTTATGAGATTATAATTGTTAAAAAAATCAGTGTATTGTCAATATACACTATTTTATTGATTTAACTGTGATAATATTACTTGTTACAGCAATAAATGTTTGCAGTTAAACATATAAATTGTTCATATTCTTTCCATTTCCTTTAATTTATCATTTATGACTATTTCTGTGAAAATAATCAATATATCTCAGAGCTCATTCACAGCCAGTTCCCTACTCTTATTATAATGTTATACTTCTCAGATTTAGAAGAATATTTGCTTCTTTAAAGTTAATGCTTTGAAAGAATTTTGGTGACTAACTTGTAAATTAGCATAGCTACAGTTTTTGAAAAATCCTTAAGAAATCAATTAACAGTGTAAGACTAATTTTGAGAGGCATATAAAATCTTCATATCTTTTGGAATTATTTTAATCTTTCTATTATTCTTGCTAACATGAAAGTCCAAATGAGAAGGTTTTAATTAGCGCAATGTAAGTTAAGTCTTATTAAGATCATCTTATCACATAATCTTATAGCTATTGCTCACATGATGTGTTTCGTTTAACCCTTGAATGCTTATAGGTTTCCCAATCCTTTGATCTAGATGGATGGTGGCTAAATATTTGTGTATATGTACGAGGGCTGTATGACTGAAAATGCTCTCTATCATTCTCTTATTGCCAAATTGTCTTAACACAATCACTGTGGATACCTCCATTTCCAATTCATTTATCACTCCAACAGTGAAGTGATCCACAGTGACTGTGTTTAAGGTAAGATACTGGGAACAGTTTCAAGACTTTCCAAATTTTAATTAATTTATCCATTTGGTTCACATCTTAGAAAAATAAGTAATTTGGAAAGTAAATTATTGGAGCAGATTTAATGTTATTAGTTACTTTATAATCCATAATTAGTAATATTAGTTTCCTTCAAAATAGTGGGTTGATTTGCACAGAAGAAGAAGATGTTTTTAGCTTGAAGGATAATTTAGATTCACATGGGGAGCAACTTTTCATTTCATTCACTTTCAAATGAAATAAAGAAATTGTGAGTTATGTAAACTAGACTTAACCAATTAGACAGTTATTTAAAAGTGGAAGCTATTTCTAACTAGCCCAATTCAATAAAATCAAACTCTAGATCCAGAAGAGATCGGTACATACCGATTGAAATTATTGAAATTCCTATGCTATTTACACAATCGAAAAAGCATAATGTAATTACATTTTCTTTTGTCTTCAAATGTATTATTCATTTCATCTTTGCATAGTTCTTCGTACTAACACACATTGTGTATGCCATAATTTAACGCCACCTTTAGATATATGACTGTCAAATTTTCAGACATTAATCCAGTGGTTTTGTTTTGATAGCTCTTGAAAGTAGTCAAGTTCGTGTTTGCTTGCCCCCATGCGGAAAGAGCAATATCGATCAGTGATTCGATTTCTTATTTTGGATGGGAAGACGTGTGAGGAAATCAAGGTGAAGTTGCATGCCGTTTATAAGGACCTTCAATGACTGTCATCAGATATTGGTTTGATGTATTCAAGCGTGGCCGAACATCCGCTTTTGATGAATAGTGCCCAGGCTGTCCAATTGAGTTGACTACGGAGGATATGGTTAACAAAGTCCATGATATTGTGCTAGCTGATCGCTGTGTGAAGATCAGAGAGATTGCTGACATTGTAAACATCTCAAAAGAATGCATACAAAGTATCCTACATGAAAAATTGGGCATGAGAAAGCTATCGGCGAGATGGGTGCTGTGTTTGCTCATAGTGGAGCAAAAATGGCATCTCATGACAACTTTGGAGCACTGTTTGGACATGTTTAAGTGCAATCAAAATTGTTCCATCGGCCGGAAAAGTCATGGCCACCATTTTTTGGGATTTGCAAGGCATCATCTTCACTGACTATTTGGAGAAGGGAAGGACAATCACAGAGCAGTACTATGCTGATTTATTGGACCGATTCAATGCTGAATTGAGGAAAAACGGCCACATTTGGCGAAGAAAAAAGTGTTCTTCCATCATGACAATGCACCAGCTCACTCATCTGTAATCGCCACAGCAAAACTGGTCAAATTACGGTACGAATTGCTACCTCATCCACCCTATTCTCCAGATTTGGTCCCATGCAATTTCTCTTTGTTTTCAAACATGAAAAAATGGCTTGGGGGAAAGCTTTTCAAAACAAGGAAGTCATCGCCACAACAGAGGCCTATTTTGCAGAGTTCGACAAAACTATATTGAGAAATAAATTTAAAAGAAGTTACAAAAAATGTGTTTTCTTGCCTAACACAGGTACTTATCATACAGCCCTCGTAGTACCTTCTCATCATATATTTGTAAGTTTTATGGACAAAGAGAGTGTCTTTCTTTGTTACTTCATTTGGTCATATTTCACTCTATGATGAAGTTGTTATTTTTCCTAGGTTGACAATTTGGGATGAAAAACGATTCCTTTAACTGAACTAGGTCACAGTTAATGATCGCTAAACAGCCTACCAAAATCTTTTCTGCCACTTGTTTATTCGATATGTTTGCAATTTGAGTTTTCGACGAAAGGGTTACATTGCTATACACACTGTAAGGAACGTGGGAAACAAATGATGAAAATTTCATCATGGAAACATTATGAAGTGGGCTGGAGTCTAAAAAAGCTGGGCAAGTGGCCACTTATTGTCTCTTTGAGTCCAAGATTTGAACATTTTCACACTAATTCATGAAATACCAATATGATTATATATTACATATGATTATGCGAGTCAATTATCGACAAATGTATACCGGAAATCTAAAAAAGTCAGCTACCACTCCTGGTATAAGTTTATGTACGGTATGTTTTACTCGAATGTTATGTTATGTATATTATACTCGAATAAACGATTATTGCAATGGGAGGATGTCCTTGGTTTGACTCCTGATGACACAAACACTTCTATAAGAAATGAATATGAAGTTCATTTCAATGAGTACAGCCTTCTTTCCCTAGCAGAATTAAATTAGAAATAATGGTTATTGTAAATCGAGACGAGAACCAAAAAGAGAATCTCTTATTTTGGTGGAATGATATAGTTTTCAGTTCGGGAGAAATCAGATTATTGCACCCTTACTGTTTCTGAGATGTTTGAATCATTTTAAGCATTGCGACAGGTAAATTTATGCAACATGGACAACTAAAATAACGAGCTTAAAGGAAAGTTATCACCAATGTAACTATCTTAATATAGTTAAATATAAACTTCTGTATGTGTGTATTATATCATCATCGGCCATTTTCACTCTGATTTTGGATGTAGGTTTCCACCAGTGCTCTCAATTTTTTCTATTCTGATCTTCTCATTGCCATGTTACCCCTGGATACTTGATGATTTCTCAGTTCCATCTGTCTTTTGGTCTTCTTCTTGGTCTTCTCACATCTCTTGGTGTCCAGTTGAAAACTGCTCAAAACCATCGGTTGTCGTTTCTCCTTGCAACATGGCCTGCCCAGATTCATTTTAGTGATCTTACCTTATCTATGATATAGATGCCACTCCAGTCATCTTCCTCGCCCAGGTTTTGCATTTTCTGTCTCTTCTTTTGTTTCCAATTGTACTCTGTTCCATACTTCTTTGAATAGTCTGGAGTTGCTGGGTTAATGCTACGTTTAACACCCAAGTTTCACTTCCTTATGACACCACTGGTAGAATGCATTGGTTGAAGACCTTTCTGAGAAAGACCATTGGCATTCTTGACTTCAGAATATGGACTTTTCTTTTGAAGGCACTCCAGCCTTGTTTAAATCTTCAATTTATTTCATTAATCCTGTTTTCTCTCCTGTCGTAACCTGTTGTCCCAGGTGAGTGTATTCTGAACAAACATCAAGGGGTATGATTCTGGTAGAAATTTTCAATTTCTCTTTGCTGCTTGTTGCTTTTGATGCATAAACTTGGATGATCTGAACAGAGTAATGCTTATTTATCTCAAGAACGAGCTTACATACTCTGTCAAATAAACTTTCTATTTTCTCCACATTATTTTTCCATTTCTTGATAATCAAGAAGTAAACATCTCCAAGTCTTCCATCCTCTGTACCTCTATAAAATAAATGCCATTCTTTGGGTGTTAGGAGTTTCTCTGACTTTGCTGAGTCAGATGACATCTCATTTTGTCTCCTCTGCTTCCTTCAGTAGATCAAAGATTTGATCTTCGCTCTTTAGACTGCAGCAGTTGTAGGTTGCTAATTATAGTGTGGTAGTTCTTTTCTTCATGATGAACCACTGTAATGGCACCACCTCCAAGGCATCCCAGTGAGTGGTGCTTTTACGTACATTAGTTTTCACCTTTTGGTAGGTTCATGTGATCTAATATTCCCTACTCAATGTCACTTCTTTTGATTCCTGGAAGCCTACCCCAACCTTTATGTCATCTAACTTTTGTTTTCGTCTTCCCCTCTGCTTCTTCCTTTGAATTCTACCCTCAATTATATCACCTCCAGCCTCCATAAGAACTTTTTTGCCCGGATGAGGCAACTTGTTTGCATGAAAACCTGCGTACCGTAGTTTGGGGACCCCAGCTCCTCTGAATGAAAAACATCTGACATTTTATTGCTAATGTTCGGTAAATCAGAAGAATGGTGCAGAAAATAAAACAGAATTCTATTTATACTCAAGCATTATTCTGACTTAATTTTTGTCAATCAAGACGAGTTTTGTTCAGGAAGTCTTTTCGGGTCTTAAACCGGATGAGTATGTGGGAAAATTCCGACATTTCGTCCTTGAAAATGGCAGCAGAGGTGACTGCCGAAACGTAATTTTCAGCATACTCATCCGGTTTAAGACCAGAGAAGACTTCCTGAACAACATTCACCGGGAAAGCATCATTCTTCTACGACGTGTTTTGATGACGATGATTTCATAAACTGCGTTTCTTTTAATACGATGATGAGTCTTTCCCGATATTTAACTCTTTTATTAAATTTCTGTATCATTTTGATTTTAAAATCCATCTATTCTTGTTCTATATTATGTGGCAATATTTAGTCTCGATGGTAAAAAATATCATTCAGATAATAATTCCTCGAGCCGAAACACTACCGCGCCTGAAGAAAAACCGGCTTCGAAACTTTTGATACGACCGGTAACTCTCTCCCAGTATCTCTTGGTATCTCTTCTGTTTTAAATTAGAAGAGATATGCGTCTCGTTCATCTTTCTTCGGTGAGTCAGCGTCTACCCCTTCGATGGAGGAAGGCGACTCTTCGGAGGGACGTAAATAGTTCCCACGATTCTTTGCGTGGATGCTCTCTTTGCTCTTCTCAATCACGCTCAGTCTATGATGCCTCTTGCGATGGCTTTTGTAGAGAGTTGACCGACATTCAGCTTCGTCAGGATAGAGTTGACGCCTCTACACCTGCCACGTGGTAGAACTCATTTGTCTTTTTCCCGGGGTCAGAATAGAATTGAATACGGCTTAATTGAGTGTGGAATTGGAAGTGTGTAGTCTCCTGCTATACCTCTCTCTTTCCCGTTTTAGCTTCGGAAAGTAAGGATAGAGGAAACTAGCAACGCAAAAAGAGAAAAGACGGAAGAAATCGCTGTTTGGAATGAAACATTTATGAAAATAATTGGGAAAATTTTTCGCTACTGGAATACACCAGAAGAAAGGATTGAACTATCGTAAGAAAGTTACGTTAAGGTATGCTCCACAAAGCAACATCATTGCGGTGCTTTGACAAAGTTCAGGCGGTCAGGCAATGGTCATATAGCATTACGGTGACAACAGCACATGACAATAAGAAGAGAGAACAATTGCGTAGCATGTCGGAACATGGTCGGAACGCTTGATTTTTGGATCGGAAACGTGGATACTTGGATGAAAGAGAGAGACGCGGAAATATTTGAAATGCGGATTTGGCAAAGGAAATATACGGGCTAGAAAAGTTTCAATATAAGATGTTTAGATTACATACGACAGAATAAAAATATATATCTTTATGCAGATGGAAGATAATTGAACATCTCGTTAGTCAGGACGGGCTACTTTGAAGTGCTTTGGAAAGAATGTTGAAAGGAAAAGCTTGGAAATGAACGGAATACAAGTATGAATGATTTGGAGGGGAACTACCAAGTATGGAAGAGAAAATCACGTGTGGATGCAAAAGAAGGACCTGTCGATATATAGTCCGCGGTGAAGGAACAACAATCTGTCTTGTCCTTGGCTTTGTTAATCAGAAATTTACTGAGATGTAATTGATTTTGAGTAACAGAAATTCATCTCTCATTGAATGCCCTGAATAGTGTCTTTCATTGGGTCATTTTGCTGCTCCCGTGAGAAATCGTTCGGATTTATTTATTATTCCCCCCTATTTAGGGGCGAAATCAAATTATGTACTATCATATCATATAGGTAATCGTTTTTCATATCGCCGAATAAGCCGAAAGGGTGGAGGATCCAGTCACCATTCGAGGTGATGACTTCATAGGCGGAGACAGGTAATTACCTAATTCTTCTTATCTTGTCGAGTTTACGGTTGCTATCTTATCTTACTGGCACCCACACCATAGTAACAGTCCGCTCATAAGATATCCTGCGGATTCTATGAGGAAAAGCAAAGGGAATAGCTTATCTGGATGCCTTAAATATTGATTTCCTCTTATTTCATGCAAGCGAGCGTTTGCACGAGCAGCTACATTAAGCTCTAATTAACCAGACCACGATAAATAACGGCATACCCGCACGTACGGAAAGCAGTAGATCTTAGCGGCGTTGCTCCTGAAAATGCTTCCCCCACCTGTTTGCCGACTGAGGAGGTCGCCGAATCCCTCTCCCCGGCGCTAGGCTGAGCGTGCTCGCCTGGAAACCCGAAATTGCCGCCCCAAATATAGTTGAGCGGGTTAGAATTGTATATTGAAAGAAAAAATTCGGCTCCCTCCAAGGATGGCGTCCGCCTACAATGCAGTCTGAAGGCCTGCTTCAGCTAAACCCGGCTCTCGCTGTTGTATGAATTTGTGCACAGAAATTTAGTAAAGCGAATCTTAAAAATTTTATAGGCGCCTGTAGGAAACATTTTTTCTTAAGTACAAGCTAAATTTCAGACTTAATTTATATACATATATTTTAAATGTAATTATATATCATAATATATATGCACATACATATATATTTATATAAATTCACTTCTTGGCTAATGACCGAAAGATGCCCCTAAGATATTGCCTATGTTCGTCTTCTGGTAAACCGACCCTGGTTTAACCATAAACATCATTACGACACACATCGCTGACAACTTTTTCTATCCTCAGTTAATTCAAATTAGTTTTCAAATAACTGAAGAATAAATATCCCAAAAATCTCCTCGTATTATTTTACATCATTATGTGCTGTGGGACGGATATCCCCCTCATTGTCAGTGTTAAACGTGGACTTTCTCTGAAAGCGTGACAATTATCGCGGTAGAAGCAGTTAATGAAGAGGGCGGCGCTGCGATCAGTTCTGAAGCACAGATTTGGAAACGGTGAGTTCGTCCGAGGTCCTCACGAGCCCCTCCCTCAGTTCCTTTTTTATCTCGGGCATTCGGGGCGAGAGAGTTTCAGAAGCCAGAGCCATGAGGGAGATTATCCACGTCCAAGTCGGCCAGTGCGGCAACCAGATTGGATCCAAGGTGAGTCAACCAACCCTTCGAGGGGTTTAGCCGGCCGATCACAGGTTACATTCTTCTTCATTAGTTACAGCAACGCTGCCAGCAATATATTTGTCTGGCTTCTGCCGACATAAATGTGCTTTAGTGAGTCAGTACTTCCTCTGACAATCATAATTTTCCTTCTCAGATCTTTGAAGTTTTCCCACGATTTAGGAATGTAGGTATTCCGAGTGTCATTGAATCATTTCATGCAACGAACGTGACCTTTCCGATTCCTTGGCTTAGATGCGAAGTCTTACCGCTAGTCGTTTTTCTTCTACGCAGCCGTGCTCAGCGACGTGGATTCCCGCGCACCCGTGAGAAAGTGACGCCGGGCGCAACGGGAGTGATTTTATTAGCACTACATTAGTCTTGCGATTCAGAAGTCAGAATACAAGTTATCATGCGTGTTTGTCTCCTCAAAGTGGCAAATATTTTTCATGTCTTTGTAATCGGAAAAGATTTTCCGTTTTATTGAAGCATGCCACCCCCAGCCGCGATTTTGGCGCCTTGAGTTACCAGTTTCTAATTTCCTAAGGCCTCCTTTCATTATACTCATCAAATCTGATAAGTATTCAGCCCGAAGGCAAGACTGAACTCCAACTCCCAACACAAACCCCCGGAAGCCATGAAAAAGAATGATACTTATGAAAATTAGGAGTTAAGAAGATTATCTTCTCTTTTTTCACTGAGAGTGCAACGAGTAGGAATCTTCCAAGTATCGGCAAATTCTTTTGTCTATGGCATGTTCAATGCATTTTTCCTGTTATTTACGTTCTTCCTCTCCTTGTAACTTCTTTCAAGAAGCATTGCTTTTTAAATGGTCTGGCTTCATGCAAGTAGTCAATGAACTGATTGATTTTTAAGTAAGAATTTTGCATGTTCTTCGCGCCAAAGTTTGACGCCAAGGTGTTTGGCTTTCTCAAGCAGCTTAATTTTTCGATATTCTTCGTTGGGGAATAACTAGTATTTTGCACAGGTGAGGAGTTTAATCAATTTTCTCTCTGGAGGGCAAATAAAATCGTTCTTTTTTTACACCCATCGGCTTCATCCTACTGCCAACTTTATCGTTCGTAGTTACGTAAGTTCGGAATTTGCCCGGCGCTTTCTCTTCCCAAATGAATACAACCATGACAGATTTCTTGCGATTCGGTAAACCGGAACCTGAAATGCATTTAATTCCCAGTTTCTCTCTCTTGGTCTCTGACAACTGACTCTAATATGGGCATAGCCAATACGTTTCTTGCTGCTGCTCCATATTTATATGTACCGACCTTTGCTCCTTTAGTTGTTAATTTATCATCCATCGTTTTGCTCCTTCACATTATTTGTTCCTTAATTATTTTCGAGTATCTATCAAACGAGATATTTAACCGAATGTATGAAAATATACATATTTATCCGTGGATCTTTGAGAGCTCTTCACTTCACTCTAAAAAGAATACATATTAAATATTTGGAAATGAATTCCCTAAAATAGCATTAACAACGAAGGATTTCTAGACAGTTCAAAATATGTACTTGGAATATTCCAGAATGCAGTACGCGCCCAATTTCTGTGCTAAGAAGTTGGGGGCTATCCAATGAATATGAAAGTACCCCTTGATAAAGTTTTGCCACCGATATGTAAGCGGTCTCACAAGAGTAGTTATGAAACCAACAACTTAAACAATATGTTTTTCGTTTTATTCCTTTACTGTTTATTTTTCAAGAAAATGTTGGCTGTTCCGAATATGCCCGCTTTTTATTTTCAGTATTTCCAACATGGAGGTATAATTAAGTAGGTACTTGATTAGTTTCTTTTTGATCATTTATGAATGATAAGATTCATTGGCGTACAAATCGCACTCCCCTCGGTAAAACGTACCGCCCCCTCCCCCCTTCTGGAGATTTCCTATTATCTGTACACTGGATGTTTGCGGGTAAGAGGGAGAAGATATTATCTCTTCGTTTAGGGAGCCAATAGGACAGGACGAAGGACCACCTCCCGTCATCAAGAGCGTTTCCCATGGTAGAAATTTGCTGTTGCAACATTAGCATATAAATATAAATTTAGTCAAAATCGTTTCAAATTTTTTCAGTATTGAGTGAGAGTAATGCTGGAAATAACTTTGTGATTTATTTCAGGTTAATTAATTACATAACCGCAGAAAAAAACTAAATACCCTACAATTCAAAGAAAATCTTGATTTTATTCCGGTTTTGTTTGAATGGGTATTCCGGTTTTGTTTGAATGGGTGCCTTTACTTCTAAAATTTAGGAAACATTTTTAACATCAAATTCTGCTTCAAATCATTTTCCTTCCGTTCCTATTATTAATTTGGCAGACAAACGTTTTTGAGGCAAATATTCAATAGATTCCGCCTATTTTCAAACCTCCGTTTAACGGTATGTGTTAAAATTTAAGGGGGTCACAGACCAAACGCTGTAATCTACGAAATAAGATACCTCTGTTTTCGTAGGACATGGTGTGGCCTCTACTTAGCCGCGAAAGTAGGGGAAGGGAACTTGGAGGGGAAGTTCTCCTCGAGACGGCTGAATTACAGCGAACGGTATCTTCCCTGCTATTATTCGTTATTTTTTGCGTTGTGGGGCATTGGGATATTATTGGGATTATTATCATAGACCACTCGTCTTTGATACTGCGAAGAAAGGAGTTGATTTCAATAAATTGCTGCCTTTGGGAAGACCATGAATGCATCAAATAGATATGCGAAAAATAGACATCTTCGACTGAGTGCATAGAAGAGAAAACGCAAAGCGAAGAACTTGCAGGAATTGAGAACGAACAAGTGTTTTGTGTAAATAGTGTTTGATATCACGCAAAATTTGGTGTAATCTGACAAAGATTCGTCATTTCTCAAGTCAATCGCTTTTAGAACCCATGACATGGTTGTAGTGTAGATTACGTTAGCTTTTTCGCTCTTATCGTTTCTTCTAATTAGAATTCTGGATCATAATGCTTTTTGTTTACTATTTCAGACCTTTCAGTTCTTATCCATCAAACGGGTAAAATCTATTTCGCTGCTTGAAGGACCTTATTTTTCACAAAACTATATTTGAAGGAATAATTACGCGAAGCCGACCGAAATACAGTAAGGCAGTAAATTTAAGAAACTTTATTGTTCTTGTATTCGGTAAATGATTTCGGTTCATTGGATCAAGTAAACTTTGATAAAATATNCCTTATAAAAAAATAATGCTCATAAATAGTCCCCACCAAATAGAACTGTAAAAAATTCTATTCTAGGGCTAAAAACCCGTCATTGTCATGTTACTCTGAGAAGTCATATTTTGTATAATAGGAAATAAACTTAGAAAACATCTTGTGTTGCAATTTTATTTTTACTTTATGACAAAAAATTTCGTCTTTCCCTCTAGGAACATAAGTATTGGGAATATTTACAAGATTAAATAAAAATTGCAAAATTGGAGTTGACGTAGGTTAAAACTTGCGAAAATTTTTACCGACAGGCATATGTAGGTAATATAACGAGACTGTTCCTATTTTTATGTCCATCCATCGTTTCTCCTTGGGAATTTTCCTAGGCGCACACATTATCGTGCCAAGTATGTACCTAAAACCCTTTTCCTTGTGTGTCCATCCATTCATTCACAAGAAATGTTGTTTTATAAAATCGATCACAACAACTTTTTATTTTGTAATGGAAGTAATCTGAAACTTTTTATTTCAGCCGAGAATTAACACACAAAAGTTATACTAACATTTCGTTTCGATTAGATGCATAATATCTGAGAAATAAAATTTCAAAGTGAGAACTCTGTTAAAAAACTTCTAATAAAACAAAAAAAATTCATTTTATGGTTGAACGCAGGATGAAGCATACTAAAATTTGGTGCAATTTGTTTTTATTTGGAATCGCTAGTTCAATTTTTATTCCACTCCAAACTCGGAGTGTCCATAATAAAAAATGGGTGAGTTGGAACAAAGGTGTCGGGAATCTTCGCAAGAAAACTCGAAGGATTGATACTATGCGTGTCTCGCGATTTATATACGAGACTAGCTTAGGGTGATAGAGAATCAAAATTAAATGATACCTTATTTTTTCTTAGGCGTCTGCTCTCCTCTCGTTTAGGAGATACGACTCTTTAAAATTTCTCCCATAAAACTCACTTCCGATAACTACTTGAGTGATTTTTCACCCCCACCCATTTTAAACAATTCAAGTGGTGGAGTTGGTTAGTTGTCTCGTTTAGTCGATTTTGATAGCTCAGCGTGTGCGGTGGTAGCTGGTTCGAATCCAATTGGACTTTTTTTTCTTTGTTTAGTTTTTTTTATTCTAAATGTCACATCTTTAATGAGTCTATCGCATACCTTCTTCCGCTGAGTTTCATTTATTTTCTAGAAAGTTATCGCATCTTTCTTTAGAATTTCACGGCAAGATGACTTTCTGGTAAAAACATTATCTTCGTCATAGCCTCATTTGTTAAATCAGAGTACGCCACGTGAAGGCTGAGGTTGACTTTGGATAGTACTTGGCTGTGTATTACGCATATCCTAAGGAAACAATGAGCAAAAGACTACAACTTTAATAATTCGATAGTGAAAATAAAGTGTAAATTGAATTAGCAAATAATTAATCTGTAGATAATACTTTGCTGTCATTAGGCAAATAATTGTCTTAAAAACACTGAAAATATGTAAATAAAAAAACGAGTCCAGTTGTCGGACTCAAACCATCTACCACCACACACGATGAGCTATCAAAATCAACTGTGGTCTATTCACAAGATGTTTGTAGTTCAGAGAGAGAGAGAAGATGTTATCTCTTCGTTTAGGGAGCCAATAGGACAGGAGGAAAGACCCCCTCCAATTTGCTGTGTTGCAACATTAGCATAAAAATATAAATTTACTCAAAATCGTTTCAATTTTTCTCAGTATTTAGTGAAAGTAATGCCGGAAATAACATTGTGATTGATTTTAGGTTACCTTATAACATAACCGCAGAAAAATACCAAAATTCAGAGAAAATCTTGATTTTATTCCGGTTTTGTTTGAACGGGTGCTTTTACTTCTGTAATTTAGGAAACAAGAAATTTTTTACATCAAATACTGCTTCAAATCATTTTCTTTCCGTTCGTATTATTAATTTGGCAGACGAACGCTTTTGAGGCAAATATTCAATAGAAATTATTGGAGAGGCGGAATTTTTGAGAAAATGCATCGAAGAAAGTAGTCGCCAGCTATCTTTCGTCTTATTTGCTCTGCAAGAAACTTCAAGCAGAAAAGTTTCGGAGAAAATAGTGCATTTTTTTTCTGTGAAAATACAAAACCTCTAAGTTTATAAATAACATACGAAAAACAAATTTATTCGGGGGTTACGCATAACACGGCGCGACCCGCGATCGTTTGCCTCGAAATGGGATGCTTCTTACGATTGGGTGCATTCTCGTCGTATTTTTGTCAGCATTTCGGACGAAGAGAGAGCCTTTCTTCATTTCTTCATCTGGTCATATTTCACTCTATGAAGAAACTATTCTTTTACCAGGTTGACAATTGGGGTTGAATAACGAATTCCTTAACTGCAGAGATTCAAATACAACGATCGCTGAACAGTCTACCTACGATACCTAAACAGCCTACTGCTGAAGCTCTTGGAGTTAACTTGAGAATTCGAAGCATGCTTCGTGAAGGCAATGATTTTAAAATTGGTTAGGGATAATAGTAGGGAATAAAACTTAGGGATATCCCAAAATAATGGCAAGGGAGTGCACAAATGGTTAATTTGCTAATTTCAATGGCACTATCTCACCTTGAAATATTACAGATA
This sequence comes from Ladona fulva, assembly GCA_000376725.2. Classification (NCBI taxonomy): domain Eukaryota; kingdom Metazoa; phylum Arthropoda; class Insecta; order Odonata; family Libellulidae; genus Ladona; species Ladona fulva. The sequence continues at coordinate 763,754 of KZ308521.1, read as the reverse complement.
CCTTTATGAATCCTGCTAAAAAACAGATTGCTCTTAATAAAAGAGAGTGAGAGATTTGGACTTCTTTGCCTGTGTGAAAGAAGAGCAACCAGTAAAACAAAATATTGGCCTTGAACTTTAGGCCGCCCTCAATTCCTGCTTTTAAGTATGGCGCCAAGGATGAAGAAAGTGGGAATGTCAGATATTGCTTTTACAGGCACTGCATCACTGAGATGCTTTTCATCAAGATTTATCTTGAACTACTTATGGTGATGAGTTACTACCTCTCAGACACTACATCATTCACATCTGGCATGCAAAAATGGTTTTAGATGGTATGATATGAGACGAGAGCTTATTTACAAAGGATACTTGAGTCAAGGATCCAGAGGATAACGGAAGCAATTAGGTCGAGATTGTTGGATTGGAATAAACGGACCATATCTCGCCATCTGTTTTTTCAGATACGAGCTGGAATTGCCAGCATAAGCCACCCTTGGCTACGCCTCTGATGCCGCCCTTTAGATGCTGCTGCCCGGGTGCGGTGCACCCCTAACATTCGTAGGACGGCACAACTCTGTATCCCAATAACATAAGGCAGAATTTTAGAGAGCCTGTTTATAGCTTATCATTATATTTTATAGCAAAATATGCTACTAAAAAGATCAATATGTATCCACTTCACTTCTTGAATCAAAGGAGCACCTTCGGGAGTCACTAAGTAAAACAATAAGAAACTGACTATATGCCACAGACATTTAACATTTATATTAAGCTGAAAAAGTTGATTACAAGTATCTACAAGTCTTGCAGCACAATGTAAAAATTACCGGCTATTTCTGAGTTAATGAAAGTACTTCTATTAAAAAGAAATAAGGTTATCACAAAAATGAATGTAAACTTAATTCTCAGCGAAACTTGTTAAATAATCGGCCTAAAATGCATCAATTATGAATGCGAATGACTACTAACGTCTCACACTCACGTACCAGCGGTAGTCGTGGTATAAAGCTAAGCCTGTGCGGCGCCAAAAATTTGAAATGGTGTGGGTAAAAAGAAGGGCGAAGTTGGTGGTGGGAAAGCTTATCGGTTTAAAGGACCAAACCCAAAGAATGATAACGTAGATAAGTTTCCCACCGCCGCGGTGGGAAATTTTGCATGCAGCATTTTTCATTATAGAAATCCATTTTTCATTATTTGCTATCAATTATTGACAAATTTGATACATTATCTTACAAACGTATTTTCACGATACATCAGCATTAGCTTTTGGGTAAACTTCACGTAAGTTGTAGTTGGACGATCCATCATTCACTACAGTTGAAAGTAAACGGAATGCCACGATAATACGCCTACTTCTCTCTTTGATCCTCCACTGAACTAGGGAATCGGGTTTGAGAAATTTCGGGTATATAATTTCATTATTCGTTTTCAAGCCAATGGATTTATCAAAATGCCGATATCTTTCCCTAATTTGCACTCAGAAAACAACGTCGCTCCAAAACGAGATAACAGCTTGTGAAAGAATAATGAGGTCTAATCAAACTCATTCAAAATTTTTGGTTCCGCAAGTCGTAAAACATCTTTTAAACTATAGAGAAAAACGTTTCAGGAAATTTTACTACTAATATTTGGAAAATCAATTTCTTGAAAAAGTTACAACAATCTTGCGTTAGCAATCGTACCATCAAGTTCTGCCAAATTTCACCATACTATTCAGAGCATCTGATGACCTTTGATAATACAATGAAGGAGATCTATGAAGTAAACGAATTACGACCTGTTTAAAATAAACTATATATTTGCTTTCACATTACTAATAAATATCTAAGAAAACAACACCACATCATTTCTATGGAATTCTAATGTTTCCATTTGTGAGAATATTTGTACCCCATTGGGTAGTCTGCTGTTCCATAACAATGGACGTAGGTTGGAAGTCGTATCAGTCTATAAAAATTTACCTTGGAATTAAGAAACGAAGTAAATTTCGTATTTTGAGAACAATTTTTTATATCGGATTAAATAATGACAATTTAGGATAGGTTTTATTGCTTTCCCTAAGTCTTCCAGAACGGAAATGTTTCAGTGATCAACAGCAACACATTAATTTATCGTACTTACAATACATTTACTTGCTTGAATAATTCTAATTGAATCGGCGATTGCTTGGAGAATGTGTGAAAGAAACTTCATAATAAGGACAACAGACCATTTTAATGCACATGAAAATGCGATTATTTTCCGATTAAAAGAAGGAAATGAAACGATCTCTTGAATTATTTTAATTGCCGAAGATTCATACCGAATACCGTGAGTAGAAGAAGAAAAGAAATAATGAAATTACGTTATTTATTTGAATACGCTGTTTCAAGTAATGAATATTCAGATTTCATTCAAATCAGTTATTTGGTTATTATAGAAATAAATTTCCATTTACGCCAATATCTTTCCCTATTTTGTAATCAGAAAAGAAAGACTCTTCGAAACGAGATAGCAGCGCGTTAAAGAATAACAAGGTCTAATCGTTAGAAGTAAGGGAAGAAACAGCTTGCGTGAGAAGAGACTCCCTGAAGAAGGAATGCCAAAATCTCCCTCTTCATATCTCATATGCGACTCATTTTGCCCTCACTTGCGCTGTCATTTCTCACGGTGTCTTCGCCCTGGAGATATCTGGCGTGATGGGGAAAGGAGACGGTGGAAAGAGACGAAATCCTCACGACTGCAGAGACGCCACTTCCCCTCCGAGGCTTTTTTCTTAAGAGTTTGAAGAAAGCTGTGGACACACCTCTACGTTTGTCAAGATTAGTCATAATGTATGAAACTTATGCACATGAGTAATATTTGAATTCAAGTATAAAGGGTACAGTTATGAGGCAAACGAAATATTAACTGTCTATCGCAACTTACAGCCAAGTAGCACTTAAGCGAAAAGGGTGAATATTTTGATGTTTCCTAATTTTCTTATCTAATGCGGTTCATAACATGAATGCAAAAAATCGTTTGCATCCTAGCCACATATTTTAAGCGTCGAATGGTAAAAATAAAGCTCATTAATCTCTCAGTAAGCCGTGATGGAGATGAAAAACCCTACGCTCTGAAAACTGCTTTTTCTATGCACTAAAGAGCGCCCTTAATATACGTTATTTTTTCTTCTGAGAGGGGAATTTTGGCACTAACTAGACTCGGGTTAAGAAGCATACGATACATAAAATTGCAATGTTCCGAACTATTTAAATGGCTAAATTCGTACATTGAGGCCGCTGAAGCTCTCCGAGATTTCCGATTTTAACGGTCGCTCATCAGATCATACGAAGGGGCGATTATTAGAACTAAGGAGAGGATGGGGAAGGGGGGAAATATGCGCTTATTCCGGTTCAGGTTCAGAGAAGATTATGATCAGCAACAAAGAATCACAATTGCAAATGGAATAAATCTAATTTAGATTCAGTATAAAAATCATCATTTGAAACATTTTCTGTTTCCTAATAGAATTTACTGGAATATTTAATTTTTTTTATCTCTTCAGCAACTTCAACTTTTGTAATATATACAGCTTCAATAATTTTTCTTTTCTTTTTCTCTTAGTGTCTTTCTTTGTGAGATCGATTTTTTGTTTCCAATTTTTTTTCTTTTAACACTAGTAAACGCCCCCGTCAAGCATGACGGGACTTAATTAAGTTAAAACTACATCTATTTTCATATATATCTGATCCTCCTAAGCACANACAGTCATATGTCGTAAGATCATAATAACTCAATATATTTATTACCAGTATTTATAACATTTATTCTACTGTTTTCAAGTCATGAAAGCCTACTTTACGTAAATTTCATATACATTTTTTTTCTAATTTAATTTTGTACATTTTGTGGATCATGCTCATTGTCTCAATTCATGGAAAATTGAAAGTTGCCAAAAATATTTTGTAAAACATTCATTATAAAGCGACAGTAATTTCCGATAGTACAGTGAGATTTAGTGTTAAAAGCCATCATAATCTCAGAAATAATGAAAATGCTATTTTTTAAAGAAAATTGGGGATTTTTTACTGTTACCTTTGAGCCATTGTTTTAGATTCTGTAAATTAAGCTACAGGATATTTTTTATGCTAAAATTTGCTTAGTTTCATACACTTCTTGTTGATGTAATACAAGTTGCCATAAAAATATTGAATAGTTTAGGATGCGAGACTTTTAATGGAACTATTGCCTTGAAAATGGTAATATTCAAACACAAGCTTTTTTATTAAATTATAAGCCATGGCCTGAATAAAAAATAAATCTTAACTGAATATATGGAAGCGAGTTAGTTAGTTAAAATTGTATAATTGTTTGAGTATGAGATGAAGAATGCATGCTGAGCTTATGAATGGTTACAAGAAAAGCAACATAGTTTAAATATGTCCATTATTTACTGGTAAAAAGTATTGGCCCAATATTTTTACAGTATTTATAACCACCAGATCAGTGTTTTTAGAACTTAAGTGAAAGATTAAGTAATTAGTCTTAGAGAATCTCATAAACTTTGTTGCAGAGACAAATTTTCAGTCATAGAATAGTGGCTCTCACCAATCATTTCCACATCAAGATCTAATTTTTCTTTTCATCACTTACCATTTAAATAAATTAACGCAACATAAAAAGAAATTTAAGGTTATGTATATATGCATTCCACTAATATGCACAGCAACAACACCTATTTTCTGCGAAATCTGTAGTTCCTTTTCTTTCATAACCTTTTTTGTAATTGTCATGGGATGATATTTTGCTCTTTGTTTCTCTCAAGATCTACAAAGAAACCTAGCTGAACCTTCTCTGAATATTTTTCTTAGTAAACCAGCAATTGCCTCCTAAATGGACAACGATTTCTTACTCAGCTTAATACCATTTGCCAACATGAAAGCTGTCTGCCCTATCTTATCAGATACCACTACCGTAGTATATACCTTCTGAATGGAAGTGTGTGTGCTTTTGAATATCAGCGAATTTTACCGCAGAAGTCCTTGAGAATCATTGCTATAACTAAGGGAATAGTTGGTGAATGTTTCCTAAGTGAAAGACAACTAAGAATACATCCTGCGATTGATTTATCATATCGATTCATGGATTTTTCAAGCATCGTATTGCATTTCATATGTAATGTTGATTAGAAAGGAACCTATTCTATCCATCATGGAAATAATATGAGAATTCAATGGAAATCGTTTTTCAGTAATTTGAAGGCCCTTGAAACCAAGTTGAGTATAACTTATAAGTTTAAGGTATTTTTGTTTGCCAGTTGTTGAGGCAGTGTAGGAATCGCAAAACAGTGTAGTGTCTCCAGAAGACGGTGGAACATTTTCACCAGTCCTTTATTAAAAATGCTAAGAGAGGTTGCTGATAAGAAAGAGAAAGTCCAAGGCTTTGGAAAACCCAATGCAATAGAATTTCAAAGCCCTTTGGAAACCAGTAAAGTTTGAGAAATAGTATGGTGCTGTGGGTAACTCCATAGGGGGGACATTACCAGCTTCCCTGTTCATGGAAGCTTAGGCTTCATGGAAGCACCAGCCACACAAGGTGATGGAAAGATGGTGTGCACCCTGGATCTTGCGCTAGACCACCATTACCCGTCTTATATGTGTATCAACCTGAAGGGGGTTTCCTTTCCATCACTTTGTGTGGCCAGTGCTTCCATGAAGCAATGACAGCAAACAATGCCACCATGTGGATGAACTCGCAACGTCCTTTGCCCACAAAGTTTCCTGAATGAGATTATTAATTGAGGAATGGAATAATGCTTTGTATTTTGGCAAATCTTTCCGTTCAAAATTTGAAATTTCCTCAGTTTTCCATTTGTATGAAATGTCTCCTTTCATATTCAAGTTTTACATCACTACCCAGATCTGATTTTTAGATGATCATATAGGTGTGGAATGCAATTCTGCTTATCTTCTGTTTTATACTGCAGAATTTCTGTTGTTTTGCTCGCAGGAAGTAATGCGAGTATTGTGGAATGATGTTACATCATATCTTGCCTTCCATCGTTCACAATAAAAAAAAATTACCTCATTGCCCTTTTATCATTGTTCTCCATAATGGTATCATATTAATAGATCCCTACATCTTCCATTGTTCACTATATGGTTTGTGTTAGCACAACAAAGTTTAACGCTGGACATTAAAAATGTTAACAAGCTATCATTTAAAAAATATTACTATTAGGCAATAAGATGTTGCAGACAAAATTTGATGATGATTGGCAATAAAGAATATTTAATTTATTACATAATAATAATTAATAGCTCATGGATAAGTTTACTGTGTATAATAATATTCCCTATAATCTTTTGTAAAATCTACTGATATGACTATGATGAGTGGTAATTATTAATATTTAATTTATTACATCACAATAATTAATAAGTCGTCAATAAGTTTACTGTAATCAATCATCTATATCAGTGGTTCCCAACCTTTCCTTAATCACGACCCTTTTTAGATTTTTGAAAGATGTTCGCAACCCCCCTTTCTTATCTGAAATATTTGATTAATAAAACACAAAATAAAGGGTTTGACAATATATTTTCGGACTAAACAAAAGTGGTGATATTTTTATTTAGTATTACTTGTTAATGTGATAATTGAGCATGCATCTGCTCAGCAAGTGTTGTAATTCCTGGTTAGTTTTTGTCAAAGCCAATCTCATGTCATCTTGAACATCCAGCTTATTCCTGACTTTTGTCTTGATCTGCAGAAGAGTTGAAAATCAACTTTTGCAGAGGTAAGTAGAAGTAAATGGCACCAATATTCGAAAAGAAAGCATGGAAACTTTAGGATACGATTGACTCATTGCACACCAAAATTGAGATAACGATTTTTCTTGAAATATATCACATGCTGAGGAGTCATTTTGTAACTCTAAAAATTCATCCTGTACTTCTTCGGGAATGTCGGCAACATCCAAGGATACATGAAATGGGTTTTGAACTAAAGCAGCTTCTTGTTCAGGGAATTCCGGGAAATAACGTTTAATTTCAGATTCAAGGGCTTGGAGGTAGTTATTAATTTCCTCCCTTAGATTATCTACGATTCATATTTCCGATTCTTCAGTTTCGGTGGAAAGGTGTTTAAACATGGCAAAGTTTCCAAGATTTACTGTACGGTGCCAATTTTTCAGCTTTAATATAAAAGCCTGGATATTATCTTTGAAGTAAATAATGTGAGTTTCTTTACCTTGAAGTTTTAAATTTAGCTTATTTAGCTGATCCAAGATGTCAGATAAATAAGCTACTCTTTGGATCCAGGTCTCATCATTAAAGTTTCTCATAAACTCATGTTTTCCTTCCATTTCTAAGAACTGTTTGATTTTGTTTTTTAATTCAAAGACTCGGCCGACAACATTTCCTTTTGATAACCAGCGAACAGCAGTGTAGAAAAGAAGAACTTCGTGATCAGAGTTCATGTTGTTGCATAGTTCTTTGAACAGACGAGTATTGAGAGCACTAGATTTAATATAATTGACAATTGTCACCAAAGAGTTGAGTAATTCTTGCAAAGGTTTTGGAAGAGTCTTGGTAGCAAGGGCAAATCGGTGAATGGTGGCCCCTTTGCTTGGGGTGCTCTTTAAATTTTGTCTGAAAGCCCGACCTTGATCCAAGCATGGCTGGTTCTCCATCGGTACATACTCCACACAAATTTTTCCATTGTAAGCCTTTACTTTCAAAAAATGAACTTATCAACTCCATGACGTCTTTACCTTTCTTAGTAGTTTTTAGTTCTCTACAAAACAGAAACTCTTCTTTGATGTCCACTAAGTGAATATATCTCATGAAAACGAGTAATTGGGAACATGAACTAACATCGGTGGACTCATCAAGTGGAAAGGAAAAGACCTTTATTTCAAATAAAATTTGTTCCATCACATCCATGGACATGTTTTATTAATTATTCCTTTTTATAGCTTCATTTCATTTTATTACTTTTATTGCTAAATTGACGTAACCAATGGTGATACTGTAAATATCTATGTATTGTGCTTTTCCCACTTCTTTTATTATCTTAGCAATGTTTCTTTTCTTGTATTTCTAATCGAACTCCTGTCCTCATCTTTTTTCTTCCCCTTCTTTTTTTTCTTTCTTTCATATAAATGTACATTTATTATGCTTTTTTTTATTCTTTTCAGTAAGGTTGCAGTCACTTTTCATTTTCTAATTTCCCCCTCTTCTTTAAAATTTTAGATGCTACTGTCTGTAGGTTTCCCAGGTTTTTCACGCCCCCCTTCCTGTGGGCGTTTTCCTGCACGGTTCTATTTTTTCCTAAGTGCAGTAACTTAGGTTTATTTAACCCGCAAACACATCTCTTTGTTAATTTTCTTTAATTTTAACCCCATAAACTATTTATTTTCATCTTTTATGACATAGGGTTAGATGTAAGAAGAGACTTACAAGTCTCAATCTTGCCCTGAAATAAAGTCGATTTATTATTATTATTATTATGTCTGAAATGCGTCTCTTCTGTTCTCTGTTTTCCATGACGATAATATCTAGAAAATAAAATGCTTCAAAATAATGCAATGTTTCAAAATTTTGAATTAACATTATTTAAAATCCTTTACTTACGAAAACCGTAAATAATAGGAGAGTCTATATTTGTGGGTGAAACTATCAGTGACAGTGACAGGCTATCAATAGTATTGCAATGATTTTTGGATCAAACAAGACACTAACTAGCAACAAACCTAACTAACTATTCACACACAAACGACATAAAGAACACAGTAATGACTTAACTGTCAGCAGCAGTTATTTTCTTTAGAAACTGTAACGAAAAATCACTTTTACTGGCTGGGAATCAGTGAAGCAACCACACTCTTTAAAGGTTCAGCAAGGACTATCTCTTTATGATCAGGGTTGCAATATGTAGATCCCAAAATACCACCTCCAGATCGCGCTGAATATAAGATAAGGCTCTTTGCTTTCTTATAAACATTGAATAATTATAGGGCCAAAGCCTATTCATGGTCATCATCCTTATTGCATCTGGCCGGCAAACAAAGGAAAGGATTGTCTTTCTTATGCCCCATCCCTGGTCACTGCTCAGTTTACAAAACATTGGATGAAATAATATCTTCGAAATCACGAACCAACATTTGTTGCCACTCGAGATTGTTTGGTCTTGGGCTTGGGGTCTTTGGTCTTAAGTGTTCTTCCAAATGGATTGAAAGCAATATGAGAAAAGTGCAATACTGCAGATGAATTATCACAATAAAGGTAGGCCTTGCCTTTCATTGCAGTGACGAACCCTTCTCAGTCAAGCCCAATTCACTGGCGACCCCCCAAAAAGCCCCTTTAGTGGTCGCGAGCCACTGGTTGGGAACTACTGATCTATATACTATAAACAATCAATAATAATTCCTCAAAAGCATTTGTAAAATCTGCTGTTATGAATACGTTGAGTAATTATGCTGAATATTTAACTTATTACACCATAATGATAATAACGCACTGATTACCCAGCTAGCACAGACCTGCTTGTTGACCCAAAATGTATGTATATGTATAATTTATGGAAACAACAGGTTTTTCCCTGTATTTTACGTAATGCTTACATTTTGGGTCAACAAGCAGGTCTGTGCTAGTTGGGCAAATTTACCACAAATAATAATATTTCCTTACGTCGATGAGTTGACTCGGCAATGATTAGTCTTTCGACAAGTAGTCTCTTTGACAAGCTATCTTTCAACTAGTTGTCTCAGCGGTGAATAGTCTTGTGATGAGTTATCTGAGTGACAAACAGTCTTTCAACCAAATGTCTCAGCAACAAAAAGTCTAGTGATGGTAGTCCCATATACTGGCTGTCCTTCGACCAACTGCCCCTTAACCTCAATTATCATCCATTTACCTAAACTTTTTATTGCTATGCACATCTCTTTGATAAAATTATTTACTAGATGAGCCAAAACTGTTTCGCAGTTGATAGCTATATGTAAATTACTTGAAAAAACTATTGCTAATTTTTATAGTTACTATTATTGCAGTTTTATTATTCTTACAAATCTTTCAAATATAGTTTATAATTTCAAGTAGATATGTTTTAAATGTATTACTATGTTTATAAGATACTTAATTCATAAAAATACCTTCAATATTAAAGATTCTATTTAGTATATTTTAATGTTACTAAATGTTACAAATTTTCTATTAATTTTGCTCTTTCCTGATGCTAAAGCTTAGTATCTATCACAAAAAATTTCAATCAAAAGTTATGAAATTCATTATATCCTGCATATTTAACACTTTTCAGAGCATAGCATGAAAATAGGCTCAGTAGCTAAAGGGTTAAGAAACATCCTAATTTGAAAAGATTTATTAAAATCATTTTGGATTACAATTTGTGTCTAACTATGGTGTAACTTGTTTACAGTTTTGGGAGATCATTTCTGATGAGCATGGAATAGACCCAAATGGCATTTATCATGGAGATAATGAGTTGCAGTTGGAAAGAATTGATGTTTACTACAATGAAGCTCAAGGTAAAACATCTTATTTTATTCTTATATCTTATTTTTATATCCTTATAGTCAATGGTCTTTGTTTTAAAACATCAATAGTAATTTTGTTTTTCTCAAAATCAATTATGACTAGCTTGCTGGGTTAACCCAGCTAGCACACTCATGTCTGTTTACATAAACAATTTGTCAATGCAAAGGAAAAAGCATTGACAGCAACTGTTTAAGCAATGTTGACATAGTTTTTACATAATTTCATTGATCATATATTGATCAACCTCTGTTGCCGACCAAATTGTTCTCCATTAGATTATTATTTTGGCTCAATTTCGACAGCATTCCTATAAAATCTATGAAAGTTTTTGTTACGTGGGCTGATAAGAACAATTACCCATGGAAATAAAATATTTCAACTACTAATATATTTGTATAGTATACTCAGTGTTGTGCATTTGACTATTCCCATTCGGAAACAAATTATTACCTTTTTGATTTGTTCTACGATTCGTATTGTGAAATTTAGCAATATATTACATTGAATGTATCACAGCTCATGATATGAACAAATGTAAAATCGTATCGTGATCCCCTTAATATTAATAAACCATCAAAACATCTTTTCAAATTTTGCTTACACGTCTGTGGCAACCAATCATTATTTATAGCAATGAAAATGGTTACAGATAATTCTGTGAAATCAAATTAATTCCATATTAGTGTTACTGGAATTACATCTCACAATTAAAGAGATTGTTTTAACTACTTCACCAGGTATGTTGAGAATGTTTTTAATATTATTTCCTGGGTTTAGTAATAAATCATATCTATCTGCATCTTTGTATATTTAATAATGAAATTAACGTTAGCATCTTCCTCAATTGACGGTTTACATTCTTATGTTATTTGCTGTTCAAATTTGTTGTTACAGAGAGTGCAAAGGCAAAAACCATTCATGGGTTTCATTTTGATATAACTTCTGTCAAGAGAAGAATCAGGGAGTGGTTCAGAGTATCCAGGTTGAAAACTGCTGATGGGTAGTTGGCTCAGAAGCAGAACCTGGTGCCATAGGATTAAAGTAAATTTTAGATTGTGGAATTGTTGTACTTTGTTTTGAATTTGTACTTGTTCCCGTTGGAATTTTCCGTGAATACATATTTATGAAAATACGAATTTTCTAGATTAGTTCAAATTCAAAGTAATTTAGTCTTTACCCAGGTAGTGAATTCTCTGGTTTCCCATCACGTTGCGTTTGAATCTAGCCCTGTGAGAACCCAGAGAACAGTAAAACTCACTAAGGAAACATCCTACAGCCAGGTGCCTCTATTCAAAGTATTTTGATATAGGGCCACAAGAGACTACTAATGTTCCTCTTCTCCTTTTAGTATCCAGATCTACCTGTAGATGACCTTCTAACGTGTTCAGTAAACGTGTTTCCTTTTCATTGGGGATTTTCTTTGCCATGTTTTCCTTCTAATTTACACTAATTTTAATTAAATTCAATGTTTATGTAAATGGACATGCTCATGGAATGGTTGTTTCTCTGTAATATACGTAATGCTTTCATAAATTTTTGGTCAACAAGCAGGTTTGTGCTAGCTGGGTGTGTTTGATCTTTTGATTATTTGCTTTACTTTACGAATAACAGTCATTTAAACTTATCATCTAGGAGGGAAGTATGTACCTCGAGCAGTTTTGGTGGATCTTGAGCCTGGAACAATGGACTCTGTGAGATCAGGACCATTTGGACAGCTATTCCGTCCAGACAATTATGTTTTTGGTCAGAGTGGAGCAGGTAATAGAATGTATTTTTGATTTTATGTTACAAATGAAATGAAAAATTCATCTTATGATTTATAAGATCTATCTAATGATATCCAAATTATAAATGGAAAAAAGTGAAATGAAATGCAGGAAAAGGGTGGAATCAGTAGTTATAATGTTGGTAGAACTTTTAAATCATGGGTCCAAAAGCATAATCCTGCTCAAAAATCAAGTGTATTCTTTCTCTACCTCAGATTATTTTGATGTTCAGTAGCCCTTGTGCACTGGTCTCCAAAATTAAAGCAATACTTGGTGGCGTGATATAGTGCCCAGAAATCAAACTTGAGAAGTATTTACATAATTACTTCCATCATAGGAAACAACTGGGCAAAGGGCCATTACACAGAAGGGGCAGAACTTGTTGACAGTGTTATGGAAGTGATTCGCAGAGAAGCAGAGGGGTGTGGTTGCATCCAAGGTTTCCAGCTCACCCACTCCCTTGGTGGAGGGACAGGCTCTGGAATGGGAACGTTACTCATTTCAAAAATCAGAGAAGAATATCCAGACAGAATCATGAATACGTTTTCTGTTTTGCCATCTCCTAAGGTAACTATTTTATTTCGTAAACATTCATATTAGAATATGATGTATGTATTGTACAGTTTAGGTAATATTGCTTTCTAAGTAGATGTTTACATTCTGTTCTAAGGAAGCAGCATATATCTAAGAAACTGGAAAGTGGTTTTCTCCATTTGTTGTTTAGGATAATTGTTAAAATATTGGTAATCAATTGATAATAAAACCATGCCAGGTAATTTTAAATTTAATACATGCACACTGCATGACTCATATCAGTGGCATAGCCAGGTGGATCTATGGGATACAGATGCCTCTTCATAAGTCCTGATTGATTGCTGATTTAGAAATAAATTTACAAGGGTTGTTCGATAAGTTTTTTAAAATCCAAGAGATAGTGCTTATGGTGTCATAAATGATTTGTTTTTAATAAGCATCATTAGATAGCTGTTAAAGTCTCAGCTTTCTGCTGGCTATCCAACAAAAAACTAAAAGACATTCCCTGTTTTCATCAGACAGATATTAGAGCCTACAATTGGACACTACCTCAAATTATTTCCATTTGGGATGAAGAGATATATCCGTGAATAATATACAGTGATCAAACCAGTTACTAAACAACACTATAGTTAGGACAGCTGAAACTGTAAGGTGCCATCAAATTAAATGTTGATTGAATTACCAAAATTTTATTATACTAACATGACTTTAAGAATTATGCACTACTAAAAATAATAATATGAGGATTGTTTAATAAGGCCTTAAAAAACCCAAGAGATGGCACTCGTAGTATCATAAATGGTTTGTTTTTAGTAAGCATCATTACTCACTAGATAGCTGTTAAAAGAGTTAACACTGAAAGAGATCAAAACTGAGTTGGATGAAGTTCATGGCACATCTGCTCCTGTTTTTGCAGCAGCTTACAATGGGTAAATGAGCCTAAATGTGGCTGTACATCCACAAAATAAGAACAATGTTTGGGATGTCCAGTGGAAGTGACTACCCACAAAATGATTGACAAAATCCACGATATGGTTTAGAGAGATTGACGAATCAAAGTGCACAAAATAGTTGAAGCTACAGGCATACATACAGTATTTTCAATTTTGATGAAAAATTGAGTGAGAAAAAAATCTCGGATAGATGGTTACTCTCATAGGAGAATAAATGCAATTGTGTGGTCGACTCTGAGGCTATTTTGGCACTTTTCTGTCGCAATCCTGACGAGTTTCTGCATCGATACTTAACTGTGGATGAAAATGGATGTGCTACTACACTCCAGAGACAAAGGACTAGCCAAAACAGTGGGTTTTTGAATGTGGACGGGCAACAAAGAAGGCGAAGGCAGTTAAATCGGCCGGCAAGGTGATGGCCATGGTTTCTTTTTGGGATGCATGCAGAATAATCTTCACTAATTACTTGGAAAAAGGTCAAACGATAACTGGAGAGTTTTATGCATCATTATTGTACTGGTTGAGTGAAGAAATCAAGAAAAAACATCCTCATTTGACAAAGAAAAATATCCTCTTCCATCAAGACAATGCATGGGTTCACACCTGCACAGTTTCGATGACCAAAATTATGGAATTTAAGATTGAGTTATTACAACATCCACCATATTCACTGGATATGGCCCCCTGTGACATCTTTTTATTTCCAAACTTGAAAAAATGGCTTGATGGAAAATGGTTCATGCCGAATGAAGAGGTCATTGCCCAAACAGATGCCTATTTGAGGACTTTCCAAAATCCTACTTCTTGGAAGGTCTTAAAAAGGTGGAAAAGGTTTGGAAAATTGGACAAAATATGTTTCAACTTAAAATATTGGGAGAACACCACTAACCTCCTGTAGTTTACCAAGGAAACACTTTTTATTACTTGCTTGGTTGGGAGAGGGATAGAATATGCCAATAAATGATTAATTTTCATGATACTTTCTTAATTCTTGAAATGCAATTCTCTTTGGCCAAATACTAATGATTCAGCACAATATGTTAAGGAGAACTAGATATCAATGGCAGACTTCTCTTCCTCTTTAAAAAATATGCTTATTTCCCCTCATTTAGTTGCAAATTCCAAATATATAATTCCCTTAGAACTACTTAATAATAAGGAATTAATTTATTTTCAGAATTTGTTAATAAACTTAATTCTTCTCTATTCTGGCCGAAAAACCACATTTGCTGATGGTGTTAAAATTTCTCGTGTATTCTTCTTCATCTAATTTACTTAACTAAAATATTAAAAACACTTCATTAAGTTATTCTGTTTAATTCCTCATCTTAAAATATGATTTCTCAGTATAGCGGCATAGAAAGCAAGGTGACAAAAATGAAGTTTATGAATTCCCTACCCTTATTCTCCAAGTCCAATTAGGAGCTGTTAACAAAGGCCTTAGGATAAGGATAATCCAGAATATACCAAACTAACTGTTACAAATGTTATGAAATAAAACTATAAATGTACAGTACAAACTAGTCTGTGATAATTACGTAACAGGAGAGATGGCAGTGGATCTACATGAGACTGATTGCCTCAATACCCAAAAGAAATAAGGGAGACAAATGATAGTAATTTTGGAAAGTCAGCTTCTCATAATATACGTCGAAGACTCTCACTAAGAATACACAATTTGACAGTAGGTTGTAAAGTGGAAGGGTGTGTAAGAGCAGACCAATTTTCAGATTCAGCAGATGGAATAAGAAATTACCTTGCCTTTGGACAGAGGATAATATGGATGGATAAACCAACTTCTGTTACCTCCTTAGTTCTAGAGAAACCTTTCAATGATACAAGTAAAAGTTCCTTGCATATTTCTTGCATATTAGTGCTTAAGTTCCTCTAATCCTCAAAATTCTCATTAGGATTCTATCTGTTGGGCCAAAACAGAATTATCATACCTCAGATGTTATTCTTAATATTCGGGCCCCCTACTTTTGGGCCTTAGTGATGGATATCCGATGAGGGTCTTGAGAGGACCTCAGAAATTGATCATAATGATTCAATATCATTGAGTGACACATTTGCTTTTTTTTTCAAATTCTGTAAATGTAAAAGTGATTGGTAACATGGTGGAGTGGAGGTAGAGTCTGTGACAACACCAAGGATCTATCAATATGCAGAGCACCCATTGATGATAAATCCTGATATATACATTAAACATTGCTCTATGTTCTTGATTCAACTTTATTGCTTTATCAAGATTTCTATCTTCTTGGCAATGAAACAACTTGAAGTATAAGTTTTACCCTGGGTAGGGGATATTTAATCACTAGTATCACATTCCAGATATGCTATCAAATATGTAATTGGAATTACTGCAGCAGTATTTCACATTCAGTAAAAACAATAATTCTATAAATGATTTCAAAACGCTTTCCATTTTCTGAGTACTGCATTACTTTCTGATATTTAGGAAAAATCCACCCAATATGCATGCGACAAGATGCGCTATGATGAGGAAGATGAAAATAAAGATAGTATATTAGTATTTTTAAAAGTGCTTTGATAGCTAAGGTCATTTTGCATGTAGGCCCCAACTGGGAATGGAACCCAGGACCACCTTCTTTGAAGTATGTATTACACGGTAAGGTGAAAATTTCTTGGCCTGACACAGAGATGGCATTCCAATCAGCGAAAATTTATGATCCCTGCCTGGGCGCACATGTCATTAGTTTGTAAGACAAGTTTCAACTTGTTCTCTCAAGTAGTTTGTTTATACGTATTGTTGCAGTTGATGTCTTTTGTTTGTGTGAAAATATCCATCTACAGCTCTCTCAACTTCTTCATTGGAAGCGAAGTGCTTCCCAGAAAAAAATATCTTCAAGTTTGGGAAATTGTACCCCAAATTCCATAGTTTTCCCATTGCCAATGCACCTTTGTGAGCAGGTGCAGAGGATTTTTTACAAAGTAAGACGTAAATGTTTGAACATGAGCTAAGCAATATCCAGGGCATATATGTAGTTGGGTTAATTGATGGAAAGGAAGGAGGGAAAGAAAGACGGGATAAAAACAATGGGGGTAACAAATTAAATCATTAACACTTGAAAATTAAATCAGGAATATACAGTAATAGGAAATCAGAATATTCATTGACTAATTTAGAGTCTATCACATTCCTTATCTCAATTTCTTCTAAGATATCAAGCCTTCAATATTTGGTTTTAAAGTGGAGAATTTCTGCTTGGAAATTATCCACACAGCCAGTTTTTTAAATCATGGGCAAAGTAAGAGGCCATATTTTCCTTATTTGTGTAGCAGAACCTGTGCTCGTTTGTTCTAGTTTGGATCCTTGCCCATCAGTAGATAAAAATAGCTCTACCTTGTCACAGAATGATAATATTGTTTGTAAACATCATTTTAAATGAATATTACATTTTACAATGGAAAATCTAATGTTAAAACAAGGTTGATTTTAGAGATTCTTTCAAATTATTCTTTCTTCAAATTCAGAAGGATAAAGGATTGCAGCAGTGTATCAGAGCTATCACATACGAGTAAATGTAGCCTGCATACCGCCAGCTTTTTGGCAATAGATTTTTGGATTAGGAATTAGCTTACCTAAAATATAAAACATGATCAAAATCCATATTCACATGCGAAGTTACATCTGTCTACATTTTCAGGAAATGCCACATTAAAAATATTAAAATCCGTATGTTTTTATTCTAATGAGAGAAATTTGCTCACACAGCATTGAACCCAGGGTCATTTTGGAAGATTGTTGATGAAGATGAAAACAAAAAATCAAAGTAAAGGAATATTTTTAACTTGTGGTAAAATGAAAGGTATCATGAGTTAAAGAATATCCAGAAAAAATATTGCAAAGTTATGTTTTGTATGATTTTGAACAGTTATAAAATTTCTTCCAATGTTAATGAATAAATTGTTTTGTCTTAAACAGGTTTCTGATACAGTAGTGGAGCCATACAATGCCACCTTGTCTGTTCACCAATTAGTGGAAAATACTGATGAAACCTTTTGTATAGACAATGAAGCCCTCTATGATATATGCTTCAGAACCTTAAGGTTGACTTCACCATCATATGGAGATCTAAATCATCTAGTTTCTGTAAGCTATATATTATTTTGTATGACTTTCAAAGTAAAGTAGAAATTCTAAAGTTAATGTTATGTCAGCTATAAAATTAACATAATGCAATAAGTAATGATAATTATCATTCCTGTGAGAATTGTTTATAGGCATTAATACACAAATTTTTATTTTATCAGCACAGAAGGTATGTGTTTCTTCTGTTGTACGTGTTTTTTAATAATAAAAAATAAATGCATGAGGTATAATTTAATTTAATTTTAAATAAATGCATGACGTACAATTTTTCTTCTTTTAAGCTCTGTATTCTTTTTTTGTTAAATTTATTGTAGACTTTTCTTGAATGAGATGAAAGGAGCATCAAGAAGCATTCATTTCAGTGGGGTATGCTAGGAACTCCATTTCTAATAATTTCTGAATTGTCCTTATGAGAATACTAATTCAGTTACTTATTAACTCTACTATCTCACTACTTTTTTCCTACATTGTAATTAACTTTATGCCCTTCACTTGGAACCGAACAAGAATGTGGAGCTTTTATCAAGAGCAAAGTGATCACCATCTACACCTAGGTGGTCTACCCTATTATCCATTTATATTAAGAGAAAGACTTCCTTAAATAAAACTTCATAATAAATGAGTAACATTTGAAAAATATCTTGCAAACACATTGCATTTTTAACTTATCCTGTGACTGACATTTTCTTTTCTCAAATGGGTAATATTAAGGAATAAAGGAACCTGATAGGACAAGAAACTTAATTGATTCGATTTTTCAGAGTATGGTTTAGGTGGATGTCTGCTAGATTACTCAAATTTTTGTTAATCTTAACTTAAATATTTCAAAAAAAAACTGCTGCGAAACCATGGTTGTGCGTGTATGATTCTTGTGGTTTAGTAAAAGTTTTGTGAACATGGAGTTTTTTAACGCTAATCATTACCACAAAGTTACTCCTGATTCTGTATCATTTAAATATTTCATTTGCCTTAAAATTAATTTTGAGGTGGAAGACTTATACTGTCCTTTTGAATAAGAAACTATCATCCAGGTTGCACACCCAGTTACTAAGAAATCTTGCCACCTTGGACGCTACCCAAATAACTGGTGAAGCTCAAAGAGAATGAGTCTAAAGTTTTCTTCGCATTCTATTTGCTCTTGGAAGGAGGGATCTGAGTGAAACACTTTGTTGGAGGCTCTTAAAATTGTTTCAAAACACTTTTGTGTTGATAATATTACCATAAACACTAGTTACTATTCAAGTATGCTTGACACTATGTTAGTTGTATAGTATTAAAATGGAATGAAAATCAGATTCCTTTATTTTAGAGCAAAATTTTCGTGTAATTCACTCTTTGATGGTATTTTGTATAAATTACTTTTGTTGCCTTAATTATCCCCTAATATAAAAATTATATCATTACAATAATGAAAAGAACAATCTAATTACAGTTTTTACTCTTCATGTATTTTGAACGAAGTTTTCTGTAAGAAGTATTTAATCCTAGTGCCTAAAATATAAGATTATTAGGAGAAAACAGACAACATAAAGAATAAAGTGAGAATTTTCACAGGCAACACTCTTATATACAGAAAAATTAAAAATGCTGAAGATATGTCCATATTACAGGGTGACCTGGACATTATTTCTAATTAGTGTGAAGATTGGCAGCTGGGTTTGAACATGGAAAAATGTGCTGCAATGAGCATGACCCACTCCCAAAACTGTAACCTAAGCCAAATCCCCTATCATATAAGTGGTGCATCATTAGAATTCATAAGTCAGTATAAATATATGAGTCCTATTCAGTATTAATTTATCATTTAAAATGCACATTCAAGATGTAGTGAGGTCAGCTGATAGGACTTTGAGGCTATGTAAATGTGTTCTTAGGGACAATCAATCAAGTGTCAAAGGTGAGCTTTTTTCACTTGTCCTTTGCTTGAGTATTGTTGCACAGTATGAAATTGCATAAGAAGGGTCATTATGGAGCTAGAGAGTGTACAATGCAGAGTGGCTCATTTGGTTAAGGGAGATTACAGCTTCAATAGCTGTGTATCAGAATTGATCAAAACCCTTGGCTGGGAATCTCTGAAGGTTAGAAGAACTTAGTACAGGCACAAGTTATTCCAGAAAATTTCAAGTGCTGATTTGCACAACAAAATATGATTCCTGTTGTTAGCGAGTGTGATTTCCGAAACCAGACGACAAAGAGATTTTGCGAGATTATAGCAAGATTGGATAGCTATTACTGGTCTCTTTTTCCTGATAGCATTAGGAATACCAATGAGCTAGCTTATTAATAGGTTTGGTTTTCATATCCTGTCATATTGTGGGGTCCTAATGTGTATGTAAAAGCACTACTATTACTAATGAAGGGACTTAAGAGACGAAATATGTAAGAATAAGTAGCAGTTAATTACCCTTCATGCAATGAGAAAATCAGCTATATTTCCCCTTTGAATAATGGTTGAAATAAATGTTCAAGCTTCACAAAATTTCTGTATTAGCGACTGGTTTCAGCTACTTATAGCTATCATCAGGCCACTAGATAGCTATTAGTAGCTGAAACTGGTTGCCTACAAAGAAATTTTGTGAAACTTGAACATAGTTATTTCAGCCATTTTTGTTATGAAGTTTCACTTAGTAACAGCTTCATCCATCAATTCTATATTTCCTTTTTTTCCATCATGTTCATACTTTTAAATAATTCTGCAGTGCACCTTTGAGTTTGATAAATGCTTTCTTCTTTTAGCATTTATTCTTAAAAATGTATTCTTCATTATTTAATTTGTCTTAATTTTGCCCATGAAAGTTTTTCCATATACTCTTGAGTTTAGCCAACTAATGATTTATTCAAGGGTCAAATATCATTGAGAGAATAAACATTACAATAAAAATTAACATTATCAATGATTAATGCCATTAAACAATGAATAACTTTCCTCAAAAAATCTGTCATAACTGGAAAATGTCTTATTTTTTAAAGATTACGATGTCTGGTGTCACAACCTGTCTAAGGTTTCCAGGTCAATTGAATGCAGATTTAAGGAAGCTGGCTGTGAACATGGTTCCTTTTCCCAGACTCCACTTCTTCATGCCTGGTTTTGCACCACTAACAGCTAGGGGAAGCCAACAGTACAGAGCTCTCACAGTACCAGAATTGACTCAGCAGGTAATTTAATTGCTTTCTTTTTCAGCCTAAGCAATTTATACCTGGGATTTAAATGGTTAATTTTTAATATTTTAAAGTTGGGGAAGTTATTTGTTATTCTTTGGTGAAAATAAATAATTGCCATAATGAATACTTGTATTGCAAATTTTGGTTTATCATTTGTTTTTAAATCCTGTGTATTTATGTTAAATATGGAAATACTCTGAGAGTAGAAGATAATGAGAGGTTGAAAAAATGTTGACTTAGGTTCTTAATCAGAAATACATTTCAAAGCTACCAATGAAAACCACAAAATGATTTTAACATTGACCTCTACCGAAAGAGTTACATCTTCAGCAGGATGTATCAGTGAATTTATATAGAAATTTGAGATGGAAGATAAGAATGTTTAAAATTTAATTCATTCTGGTAATGAAGTAATGGATCCTTTTCCTTAGCCTATATGGGAATGTGGCCATTTTCAATTTATTTCGCAATGGTAATGACAAAATATTATCTATAATTGCTAGGAAAAATTTAATTCAACATATTGTACACTGATTGTTCTGAAATGAAGAGAAAAATAGCTAATTAGAAATTAATGCATGTGTAATGTGAACTGGAAAGGAAGTAATTGTCAGTGAAAATATAGAAATAAGTATGTATGTATGAAATTATTTAAATGATATTTTTCATAAGATGTAATGGAAAGATATTGTGTTATACAGTCAATAAGATGAGTCTCTTGCTACATATTTAGTGGTTACTATTAGTATTTCCTGACCGTACAAATTTATTAAACATGAGTAATTCTTTCTGGATTATCTTATTGCCATAATACTAACGTGAATAAATATTCTTTTGATAGATGTTTGATTCAAAAAATATGATGGCTGCATGTGATCCACGGCATGGAAGGTACTTAACTTGTGCTGCTATATTCCGTGGAATGATGTCAATGAAAGAGGTTGATGAGCAAATGTTAAATGTTCAAAATAAAAATTCAAGGTAAGAAAAGTAATCATAATTTTCTGCAGCAATAACATACCGATGCCATTCGTAGCTATCAACTGTCTCTTCTGTTAATGAAATTTAAAATAACACATCTATATTTGGAGAACAATTATTTTAACACAATTTTAATTTGCTTTCTATGAAAGATTTATTTCTTATATTTTATTTACATAGAAAGAAAGTTATTTAACCTATTTATACATTTTCTCTTATTAATTATTAGATAGGCCTCCCTCGTGATTTTCTATTCACCTTGAATAACTTACAGATCTGTAGATTCTGATTAATTTTATCACTTTAGCCATGCTATCTTATAATGTTTTTCCATAGTAAATTAAATCTATTTCATGCATACAAACACCTGTTAAATGGCAATTGCATACTGAATAAAATAATCCTAAATTTTTGGAATAAGCTCAATTATATTAACTGCTGAGTTTCCTTTCCTTCAGTGAAATTCTGTAAATATCTTGTTGTTAGAAGATAGAAGTATCTTCCTTTTTTTGCTCTTTTTAATCTACTATTGCCTTTTGAGGGTGTCATTTTATTTTGTGATCCTTATGTTAAACAAATGTGATGATTTCATCAATTGTTTTGTCATTCTTTTTACAGCTACTTTGTGGAATGGATCCCAAACAACGTGAAAGTGGCTGTTTGTGACATTCCACCTCGTGGTCTCAAGATGTCTGCCACATTTATTGGCAATACGACTGCCATTCAGGAAATATTCAAACGAATATCTGAACAATTTACAGCAATGTTCCGTCGCAAAGCTTTCCTACACTGGTACACTGGAGAGGGAATGGATGAGATGGAATTCACAGAAGCGGAATCAAATATGAATGATCTAGTTTCTGAATATCAACAGTATCAGGTATCTTCTTTTAGCTTCTAATTAGCTAGAACCCCATATGTTCCAATATTTACTTGCTAGGAATTTGAGATAAGAAACAATATTCCTTGTCCACAATGAATAATCATTATTTCTTCTTCCTACTCAACTGTTCTTTTTATATAATTTTTAGTGTAAAATGAAAATGTAACCTATTTGGTAATTAAGTGTAAGTAGAAATTCAACAAAATCCATGACTTTTGCATTTCTGATTTATACAGAATTAAGTCGCCGTATTTTGTATTAGTCTCAGTGATTACTGTTGGAGTTCTGTTTTCATTTGTTATCTTTGAGAGATGAGAATTAATGTCCTGTAATCGATTATCCTTGTATAATAATGAACTTTTAGAAATAAGCATATCATAGAGGCTCGCTTTCCAGAATCATTGTATTCATACAAGATTCTGGTTAAAAAAGCAATGGATATATGAACTTATTAGTCCAAGTTAATTAGTTTTTGTCTTAGATGCTATATTAACATAAAAAGACATTTTTATTTCATCTTGTTATTTAAAAAGCTACAACTTATCACTACACTTTATTCAGAGACTTCATGTTTGCAGAATGCTACAACCCTTCTACTGGCCCAAAAATATACTTGTAGCCTAAATATTTTTGCTAATGAAAAAGTTAGAATGCATATTTTGCTGTATGATATAATGATGTAAGAATTTATTATGGCTCATGCATGGAGAAAGCTTCCTTTACTTCCATTTCTATTGTATTACTAGCCATTTTTCTATATATCACTATCCACAGTGAAAAATTTCAAGATTCGCCTCTGTGAAAATTATCTCTCTTATCAGTAGTCCCAATGAAAAAGGCGATTTTTTTTTTTAAATTCAGTTAAATCTGTAGAGGTAACAATACCAAAGCCATTTTGTTATCCAGAACATGCCTTTATAAAGTTTAAAAGCTCAGTTTAAATTATTTGGGAAGGTTTATTAAGAATTATGACATATGATTTGTTTCATAAACATCATATAATTAATTGGTAAATAAAGTTGATATATTTTGGAAGTGAATTCACATGAAACTTTTTAAGAGATAAATAAGTAAGTAAAACCTCTTTGTATTCTAGGAGGCCTCTGCTGAAGAAGATGTGGAGTTTGAAGAAGAATATAACGATGAAAATCAAAATGAGATTGTAGAATGAATGGAACATTTTGGGAAATGCAGTTAAACTCTTTTCTGTGAAATAATTGATGAAGTTTTTAACTTTTTTTCTTATAAAATCAAAAAAATCAGTAAAACAAATTTATATCACATTCTGTATTTTTTATCTCTTCTGTTAAAAATTTACCTACTCATTTACTTTGGTATCAAATATCTTATTGCAAAAGAAACAACATAATCAATAATTCCAACAGCTAAAGGCAGCAGAAAGACCACTACAATACCAATACAAAAGCCACCTACATCTTATTGAAAGTGTAATTATTCTATGAAGCCATCAAAATGAATGTTAACCCTTTTAGTGCCAAGGGAGTCAATCTATCGGGTCATAGCATAAGTGCAAAATATCCCATGGGGTGATCTATTGGCTGGCTATTTTTGTGCTTCAGCCCTCTCTTCCTTCTTCCTCACATTGCTTTTATAAGCACCTTTTAAGTATCTGTGATGCTTCTTTATCACTGTCGATGAAAATTCTCAATGAAAATGCAGTATGTACAAGGATTTTTGACTGTAAAAACATTGGATGTTTTATTTTTTCATTGTAGCCTATCTGGTGTTGCTGAGTGCTTATTTCAATGTAAGCTGTCCCACTCTCATCCCACTTTGTATTAATTTTGAGTTCTGACCCTCTACTCGTGGCTATTATAAACATTTCTTCAATATCTCATATGCTTATTCATCTCAAGGGATACAAAGCATTCTGTCCATGCAGCAGCATCGGCTCTCTATTCTACTGTAACTCTTTTGCTTTTGAAGGACAGTAGTAGCTCTCAAGTTCTCTTTAGTAATAGTTTCTTTTTGGCTTTTATTATTTTAAAAAGGATTTACATAACAGAAAATAATAAAAAGTAAGGTATTTCCTTTACTTCAAAATACTTTTTGCATAGTTGCTCAAATTTCATGAATTAGTTCATATTTTTATTGCATTTTAGAATACATAAAACTATTCCATGTATAACTCTAATTTCTAGGATATTGTTGATTTTACAATTGATAACGGCAAAGCATTTATAAGACAAAAATATTGAAAGTGTTCTATTTGAATTTGCTATGACAAGTTTTCATCAGAAACAGCTGGTGAAGTCGTTAGTCCATCAAATACTGATGACTTATCTGTCCTGGTGGACTCACATCTTCATTAAAACTGAGTATTTTCCATGTCTGAAGATTTTTAATAGAAGAGCTGTAACCAATTCCTGGGAAGATATTTGGAAGGAGTATTTTTGGAAAATGAAAAATGAAATCCTGCACTCATAGAATCATACGTTTTCTGAATGCAATCTTTTGAGTATATCGACTATTGTAACTGAAGCTGCAACTTCTAACTCTGTGAAAGTTATTTCTTTACAATTGATCAAAATATGATGCTCCAAAGCCATTGCCCAAATGTAAGTTATAATAATAATAATTATAAATTGTTATTCTTTGTAGTTTGGTATGTAACAGCATTGCTCATTTCTAAGACATTCTTACCAGTTAGAGGTAGGAAAGTGTAGGCTCTCTGTTTCTGTTATGTTGTACCTTGGAGTACAACCATATTCAACTCTCCTGAATATGTACATCTATGAAATTGACGATAATTAGAATCCATTCATTGGATGATTAGTACTTTCCTACTTACTACCTTTGATCATCTCCATAAAAATGCTGTTGCACGGGATGGTACAGATTCTAAGTAATGGGAGTTGTGTGTTCCCTCACCATAATGAGCATTAATTGAGAGAATCTTCAAATCGTAACCCGCCTGCTTATTTAAAAATAATAGAAGAATATAGTTACCTATTTCTATAAGCTTAAGTTGCCCTTCAATTTACGAAAATATCAGATAATCTAACCCCTGTATTTCACAACATCACTAATGATATATCATATATCGTGCATCACCTCAATGTGAATGATGCATCACACATTTATCTAGTAAAACATGTTTTGCTTGCATATAAATCAAAACAGTATCAGGTGTACTTGATAAAAGTCTTATAATCAAGTCCATTCCTCTTAAGTGAGACATTGGGACCAGTCGTGCACCCAGGAGGGTGGCTGGCAGACTTGACCTCCCTTACCCCAAATTTCTACAAATATTTCGTTCAGAACCAAATTCTCAAGGGTTCAAATCTTTTAAACTAATGTTCTTTTGACATTTTAATAAATCTTAGAACAGAAATTTGAATTATGATAAATAATTATGTAAAATGAAAAGAAAATATAATTATAAATTTTCAAATAAAATAATACAATTAACAAAAATGATAATAGAAGAAAAACTAATAACCCTCCATTCACAACCCTTAACAGCATCGAGTCTTACTTTTGCCCTGTGATTGGTAGTTCTAGATAGAATCGGTCATATTTGTATAGCATAACACATTAATTTGGTATATTGCCCTTTTATACAAAGAGTTTCCCTTAAAAATTCAGAGCATGACCAATAAAAAAGGATTTTGTGATAAATCCTCATTCTTCCATGTTACTGACATTAATTTCATTTTAAGAGGGATGAAATTATTTTCAAATCTCTAGTAAATTTTAAATCTTCAGGTTGCTATATCTTCAAATACTTCTGTTATTATTATATTGTCATTTTCAATAAAGGCTTTATGAGTATGAAAGTTATACTGAGATATAGAAAATAACTTCAATGGTTAACTTTGTTAAAATTCTCTCACTAGTAGGCAACAAGCTTAACATCTAGTCTACCAATGTCCAAATAATTGGTGGTACTCAACTTCTACTCATTTACAAAACACCTAAATGTAATGAAGAAATTTAGAAACAAAAATACAGTTTTGTAACAATATTTTCCAAATCAATTGGTAACATATTAGCTACATTTCAGGCAATCTAATTGAGTGTGCCATACAGCCAACTCTAATTACAATTTGTTTCACAAAGTCATTATGCATAAAAATATTGATACTTTTCAATTTTTACCACCAAAATTTGTATTGGTATTATTAGAATTATATGTGATAAAACTATCTTTTAGATTATATTTTTCTGAAACTGCCTTAAGAGTCTGATATTAATTGTGAGTTTTAACTGGTAATATATAGAGAAATGTCAAGTGACGAAGATAGTGCTTCACTCTCAAACGACTTAGCTCATATACAAATGTGGTGTGAAAAATAGCAAACTAGATCTTAATGTAGATAAATGCGCTGTAGTAAATTTCTTCTTAAGGAAACAATTGCGTCAGATCCATACAAAATTAGTGGAACGAATTTAAATGTAGTTGACTCAGTAGAATATCTTGAAATCACCCTTACCAATAACAAACTGGAGCGCACACATTCAAAAAATATGCGGTAAAGCAACTAAAAAGCTCGGTTTTATAAAGTGTATTGTAGGAAGATGTGATGAAAAAGTTAGAGAGCGATGCTATTTCATGTTAGTTAGGCTTCATCTGGAATATGCGGCGAGTATATGGGACCCAGCGGATGAAACAAACTCTCGCATACTCAGGAAAGTGCAGCGCAAGGCGATACGTTTTGTTAAAAAGTGCTACAATAGAGAAGCAAGTGTAACGCAAGTGCTCTCAGATGCAGGTTGGGAATCCTTGAAAGAAAGGAGATTAGAAGCTAGGCTGCGATTGTTAGATAAATTCAGAGGAAATACATTTTCACAAGATGTAAGACAAGTCGTTTTAGGGACTTTTTTTCCGCGAACGATACGCGATAATAATAAATTAAAGAAGTAATTCTAATCTTGGTGTTTACACCCCCTGCCACACGCCGGAAGGCGGCTTGCAGGGTATTTATGTAGATGTAACGAAAGGAAATCAATTTTTCTTATTCTGATTCCAATATTTTGTTAAAAAAATTGAACAAGTATTGAAATAAGTTTTAAAGAATTGCGATTAGAATCATCACAATGTAAATAAATGTGGTGCCCTTCAGTTAATATTTCAACTTAATAATAATTAAGCAATACTTCAGATGAATCAACTTTTCTAATATGTTGTTTATGTTTCATTGGTTTGCTATTTATTCCAAATTTGTAACTCGAAGCACAAAAAAAAACAGCAAGAAAAATACCAAATGATATTATACAAAGCTACTCATGCAATCTTTGCTCAAGATTTGATTGTTGAACTGTGAGGCACAAAAGCACATGTCTTCTCAGAAGGCTTAAAAATTAGCTGAGTTAAAAACATGGTTAGAGAGACGAGTGGTCATAGGGATTGGTTATGCTTAGGTCTGGCTAGATATTTGATGTAGTTCAGGTTAAAGTTTCAGAACGCTTTGGCAAGTTATAAAAGATAATCAAGATATTTATGCAAGGATAAGATTAATCTGAAAGGATTCTGGCTTTCCCCTGGTGATAGAACATACTCAAAAAAATATGGCAAAGCACAGATGAGTAAAAGACATTACTAAGTGAAATGAAGAGGGTTTTGATTAATGCATTTTTATTTTTACAAAATAAATTTTTCCATACTATAAATTGTTATTCTTTGTAGTTTGGTATGTAACAGCATTGCTCATTTCTAAGACATTCTTACCAGTTAGAGGTAGGAAAGTGTAGGCTCTCTGTTTCTGTTATGTTGTACCTTGGAGTACAACCATATTCAACTCTCCTGAATATGTACATCTATGAAATTGACGATAATTAGAATCCATTCATTGGATGATTAGTACTTTCCTACTTACTACCTTTGATCATCTCCATAAAAATGCTGTTGCACGGGATGGTACAGATTCTAAGTAATGGGAGTTGTGTGTTCCCTCACCATAATGAGCATTAATTGAGAGAATCTTCAAATCGTAACCCGCCTGCTTATTTAAAAATAATAGAAGAATATAGTTACCTATTTCTATAAGCTTAAGTTGCCCTTCAATTTACGAAAATATCAGATAATCTAACCCCTGTATTTCACAACATCACTAATGATATATCATATATCGTGCATCACCTCAATGTGAATGATGCATCACACATTTATCTAGTAAAACATGTTTTGCTTGCATATAAATCAAAACAGTATCAGGTGTACTTGATAAAAGTCTTATAATCAAGTCCATTCCTCTTAAGTGAGACATTGGGACCAGTCGTGCACCCAGGAGGGTGGCTGGCAGACTTGACCTCCCTTACCCCAAATTTCTACAAATATTTCGTTCAGAACCAAATTCTCAAGGGTTCAAATCTTTTAAACTAATGTTCTTTTGACATTTTAATAAATCTTAGAACAGAAATTTGAATTATGATAAATAATTATGTAAAATGAAAAGAAAATATAATTATAAATTTTCAAATAAAATAATACAATTAACAAAAATGATAATAGAAGAAAAACTAATAACCCTCCATTCACAACCCTTAACAGCATCGAGTCTTACTTTTGCCCTGTGATTGGTAGTTCTAGATAGAATCGGTCATATTTGTATAGCATAACACATTAATTTGGTATATTGCCCTTTTATACAAAGAGTTTCCCTTAAAAATTCAGAGCATGACCAATAAAAAAGGATTTTGTGATAAATCCTCATTCTTCCATGTTACTGACATTAATTTCATTTTAAGAGGGATGAAATTATTTTCAAATCTCTAGTAAATTTTAAATCTTCAGGTTGCTATATCTTCAAATACTTCTGTTATTATTATATTGTCATTTTCAATAAAGGCTTTATGAGTATGAAAGTTATACTGAGATATAGAAAATAACTTCAATGGTTAACTTTGTTAAAATTCTCTCACTAGTAGGCAACAAGCTTAACATCTAGTCTACCAATGTCCAAATAATTGGTGGTACTCAACTTCTACTCATTTACAAAACACCTAAATGTAATGAAGAAATTTAGAAACAAAAATACAGTTTTGTAACAATATTTTCCAAATCAATTGGTAACATATTAGCTACATTTCAGGCAATCTAATTGAGTGTGCCATACAGCCAACTCTAATTACAATTTGTTTCACAAAGTCATTATGCATAAAAATATTGATACTTTTCAATTTTTACCACCAAAATTTGTATTGGTATTATTAGAATTATATGTGATAAAACTATCTTTTAGATTATATTTTTCTGAAACTGCCTTAAGAGTCTGATATTAATTGTGAGTTTTAACTGGTAATATATAGAGAAATGTCAAGTGACGAAGATAGTGCTTCACTCTCAAACGACTTAGCTCATATACAAATGTGGTGTGAAAAATAGCAAACTAGATCTTAATGTAGATAAATGCGCTGTAGTAAATTTCTTCTTAAGGAAACAATTGCGTCAGATCCATACAAAATTAGTGGAACAATTTAAATGTAGTTGACTCAGTAGAATATCTTGAAATCACCCTTACCAATAACAAACTGGAGCGCACACATTCAAAAAATATGCGGTAAAGCAACTAAAAAGCTCGGTTTTATAAAGCGTATTGTAGGTAGATGCGATGAAAAGGTTAGAGAGCGATGCTATTTTACGTTAGTTAGGCCCCATCTGGAATATGCGGCGAGTATATGGGACCCAGCGGATGAAACGAACTCTCGC
>KZ308521.1:715981-728986 GCA_000376725.2 Ladona fulva | reverse complement strand
CGGTAAGTGGATAAGTACGTGTTAAGGTCTCATCATCCCCTTTATTACATATCGTTTTGTGTGTGTGTATATATATATATATGAATACATATAAGCAGGCACATGTGTGTATATGTTTATCAGGGTGTCTACTATTCAACCATTAAAATATTCCCAGAGTTTTCCAGGGTAACAGAAATGGCGACAAAGAGTTTATAGATTTATTATGACACCATTTAGATATCATAACAGGCCCTAGACACGGGCAAGCCGGGAAGTTACCCAGGGCATGAAGATTTGAGATCAAATAACATTAGATTTGTCAAAGCAAATTATTTCATCAGAAAAATTGTTTTTTCCTTTTCAAAAATAAACAAAAATTTTGTTAAACTATTTCCTATCTGGAAGGGGTGCCTGAGAGCCTCCTTGCCTAGGGCACCATTACACCTTGTGCTGGTCTTGAGCATCAGGGTGTGTGTGTGTGTATATACACACACACACCTGGATACATATGAGTATCCTCTCAGGTAATTTTTACCCAACTAATTCACAGCCCAAAACAAAAGCCATTACATGGTCGTTCTTAAAGAGTAAACATTTTTCCAGGTTACCCACCATATTCCCCGAGTTTTTCAGGATTTCCAGTTTAGTGGACACCCTGGTTTGTGAATGTAGAACTATGGATAAAGATATAATGTACAACATAAGTGTGATTTCATGTAAAATTCACCCAATAACAAATAACTTTTATCTCTAAAGATAATAAAACTTCACAAAGAACTTTTTGGAGAAAACAGAAACTGGCAAATTAAAGGGCAGACTCTATCTGGATGTTCCAGGTGAACATCATGATGGCCTTCTACGGGATAAACATCACAAGAAGTTGAACAAAACCTAAACAATTTGGTGTGCTGCGCATATAAACGTCTTCCAATTCTGACTGTCTCTTCTGCCACAATCATCAGCACTGGACAAGATATTTTTGAGAACAGAGTCATTTGCTGCAATTCATTCAGAGGAGGATAAACTACAAACTTTAGGCGTTGATCCATTGTAAAAGATATCTTATCCCCGAAAGGTTTGGAATTCCTGGCTAATATCACTTTCCCCACTTCCACAGATAGATTCCCGTGAAAACGAGCTCTGATCTTTTCAAGGGCTTCTTCATATGTGTACAATGGCGGTGTAGAAGCTGAAATGACATGACAAAATATGTGATTTTCAATGCAGAAGCATTATTTTCATGGACGTGTACATACCGTAAAAGAAGTCTACAAGAAAAATGCTTATCTGTTATTCAGTGTCTTTTACAGGAAAAATTCAGTTCTATTGTTATTTGTAATGTCTCTTATGAATGGGTTCTTTCTTACCTTACCTAAAGAAGTCAACGAGTTGTCATCACAAAAAACAAACACAAATATATCTCCCCTACAAAATTAATTATTCAAGGTGTTCCTCAAGGGCCTCTGTTCTACTGCCAATTTTTTATTGGTGATACTTGAGTTTACAGTAGAATAAAAACTAAACTAGAGATCTTAAAGAAAAAAAAGTTGTACTAAATTTTAGCATGTTTCATCCACTGTTAAACCATAAAATGCAGACATTTTGTTTATATTTGGTTGATATTTTATAGCAGCTGGAACATAATATGTGCCATCTTTCTTGCACTCAATAACAGAGATGGCTAGTTGTTCATGACAACAGTGAAATGGTCATGCACTTTATTAAAGCACAACAGCTGTTAGGGAAATCATATAATTATCAAAAAGATGAAGTGACTCTTACAGTAGCATCTGCTGAATAAGTTAAGCAGAGTATCAACATTGTGAAACTGCAGTAAAACTATAACAACATGAAAATCACTTAATGATATCAGCTTGTTGATATTGGTATTCTCTCTAGAAGAAAGACTCATGAACTTTGAAATATAATTCAGGTTATAAATAAGAAGTTAATGAAAAAGAAGATATTTACCTTCCAACTTTTTTTCCATATCTTCTAGTTTAGAATGGTTCTTCTTAAAATAGTCTATGAACCTTGAGGTTTCGATAGGACGAGGCATTAGAGCATCAATGATCACAAGTTTATCTATGCACTCAGGAAAAAGTGCAGCAACATGCAAGCCTATCTGGCCTCCTAAACTGTGCCCCACATAAAACAATTGTTTCTTTCCTTTAGTCAGGGAAACCCAATCTATAACTCTGTACACAGCTGAAACAAGGTCCATCAAGTAGAGAAGTCTACCAGGAGGAAAATGGGAAGATAACCCATGCCCAGGAAGGTCAATTGCCAAAAAAGAGAAAGACACATTTGGTTTCAGAAGCATAGGTGCAAGTCTATCAAAAGATGAGGAATTATCCTGTAGGCCATGCACTCCTAAGATGGTGGGTGCCTTTGGATCGCCCCAAATCTTTCCTGAGGGGAAAAATATCAAAAGCTTATTAATCAACAATTTCCAATCTCAGAGGATCATTCTATCACTTTAAAAAATTTCATACACTTTACCTTAAAAAAAAAACCGGGTAGTATTTTATGGTCCCTTACATGCTACTGCTGCCACTTCTAAAACATATACACACACACACATATATAAATCTATCCACACAGATTTTTGGCAAAGGTAACTAATTGACCCACATAAAACTCCAATGCTGCTTGGGCATACTAATTATTTAATGCACAGTTAAGGAGACCTCTCTTAGTATATTTCCCGCAATGAAAATACTGAATTCACAAGGAACTCCGCAACAAATACTCAGTTACTACCGGTGCAACTCTTTCTGGATAATCCATGTGTACATCATGATTTCCATCTAACGCAACGTACTGGAAATATGAGCACGATTGTTTGAAAACCTCGAGCACTGCAGGACCACCTCCTAATTCAAAGAAGGCCGCAGACTCCTTTGCTTGAAGAAGCAGAAGTTCACACTGTATACTTCGCAATATTTCACATAATTGTTCATCTGACAATGGAGCATAAACCATATATTTCATTCTTTGATCTGAGCCTATAGTAAACTTCCCATCGCCTTGAGGGCGAAGAGAACGACAAAGGAGCATTTTGGCACTTTTTTTACTTAATTCAGTGCTCCTTTTTGAAATTAACAAATCAACTATCTCATCTTCCGTGTAAACAGGAGGAACCGTCTTCTTTACTCTCCTTTCAATTTCAACAACCTTCTCACAACTCGCTCTAAGTACCTCGGTAAGTACGTTTATTGGGAAAGTAAATGGTTTTGTAGCATCTACCATAACTAGCTTTTTCACTAACTCGGGATACATGGCAGCAAAAAACGACCCGATGATGCCTCCGATGCTATGGCCAATATAATATAGGGATTCCCATTTAAAGTGATCCACAACACGCTTAACGGAGAGGACTAAGTCCATGAAC
The DNA here is from genome assembly GCA_000376725.2 of Ladona fulva. Lineage (NCBI taxonomy): Eukaryota > Metazoa > Arthropoda > Insecta > Odonata > Libellulidae > Ladona > Ladona fulva. Next base: position 725,610 of record KZ308521.1, on the reverse strand, counting down.
TGATATGAAAAACCATCAGGGAAATAAGAAGAAAACCCATGCCCAGGCAAATCAATGGCAACAATCAAAAATTTTCCGGGAAGAAGTGGAGCCAAGTTATCAAAGCTTGCAGCATTGTCCATTCTACCATGTACCGCAAGGATTGGATACCCAAGGGGGTTACCCCAGGCCTTAGCTGTCAAAGTATAGAATTGAGCCATTTTAGTAAGACCTGACATTTCAGTAAGAGTCATAACGTTATAAACGATTTTGTGCGTGGATTAAATAGACTATGCTGCAAAATAATGTATATTCATTTTAAATCTCACCTGCTATGAAACCCCACGGCACAGGAATTCGAATTTCTTTCGCTTCAATCTGCGCGGCCATTATGAGATGACTGTACACGTAAATTACACAGGCTCTTATCTCGCTATCCTTGAAAGAAACGAAGACGTTATCACACTATGCATCTTCGTCATTAACTCAAACTCGCACGAGCCACACTCACAAATACGATGTATGCATGTATGTACTTTGCCGACTTCCTAAGTCGAGGGAGCTACCTGTTGCTCGATCTTCATCCCATCTAGCGGCCAAGAGTTCACTTCACATTTCCACAACACGTCCACAGCCGGTACCTACGGTACTAAGGCCGCATATTGCACTTTTAAGTACCTTCGGGGGCGGATTTTCGGTCACATCGGAGTTGGTAAACACAGCAGGTTTCTCGGAAAAAATCGGCATTTTCTAGGAACGGGAGCATTTTAAGTAGGTGAAAAAAATAATGGCCGGTGGACCTCTTCGCAATATTTACCATCAAAACAACTACAATATTCCATCATCTATTTATTTATCTTGAAAATAATTATATCAAGTAATGTTTCAAGGCGAACCTACAAGTTTCATATGCATGAAACTTGTAGGTTCGCCTCTGCGGAGTTCAATCGGTTTAGTCCTATTAGAAATTACTTTGGTCGTTTTCCTTGGCGCGATATTAAAGAAGCTAACTTTGCATCTTTCTAAATAGGTTAGTAATGTGTGTTAAAATAGCAGCACTCACAAGCCACAGCCAGTTCGAGAGGAGGATATGTGAAAAATCGCAACCTTAAAGAGGTAGGATATCTTTTTGGTATCAAGTACACGACATGAATGTTGTATAATTACTACTAACTTATTTCTTGCCTTCCTTCTAAATCATCAAGCATTTTCACTATATGTGCAGGCAGGCTTCCTCTTTTGCAATTTGCTTAGGTCTGGTGATTTATCCCAAAATAGCTCGATTTATGAATATGCTACATTGTAACGCTTATATATGCAAATTGTCAAAACAATATGTAGATATAACGAATCTCGCATCTACATATATTAAATGTCGTCTACTTGAAAGTACGCTTTGCATTTCCTTAAAGGCGTGATATATGATTACTGAAAGTAATAGTAGTAGCGGCATTGTAAAAAGAGTTTCCTCTCTACAGCTAAGCTCATATCGAAGAAAATTGGCCCCCACAGGGAATTGAACACTGGACCAATTTACTGAGGTGAAAGAGCTACCCACTTTGCAGTCCAGGAGTAGGGACTTGTAACGATATTTTCATTAAGTATTAAATATTAGTTTTTAGATTAATTACAATCACAAAAAAGGAACAGCAAAGTAGACATCAAATACATATGAAATATCAAATATGAATAGAATATTGAAAAAGCCATCAATCCATGCTAGCAGATATGTATAATTATCCCTGAGAACATTACCGGCCATAAGTAAGGGATAGCATAGCATAAGTAAAGTACCTATAAATAAAGCATATTTCATTGTACATACAACAAGATGAAAGTCATTGAGTAATTACATAATGGGAATGTCATCAAATAAACAATTACTTCAAGGTTTCACCATTTGCTTACCACAGTAAACTTTCTTCTAACATTTTGTGTGTCTTTGAAGGGAATTAACATTCTGCATGACATTTACCTGATAGGGAAATTCCTTATAAAAACAACTTAAATCTCTATGTACAGCTGTTAGAGAAATTATACAAAAAATGTACATTTGACCATAATTGCCTTTGCACAGTTTCTTTAACTGTAGCGATGAATCATGATAAATTTAACATTTCAATGCACCAACTAGAAATTTTTATGCATTATTGCTGTAAAAGTATACTTACAAAGGATAACAAAATTCTGACACTTATGAAGGTAGTGAAATCATAGAGTGAATCACAGTTTATAACTTTACAAGAATAATAAAATAAGCCAGAAGCATAGTAAACAATTGAAGCCACACTTCTATTACTTTTTACATAGTTACTTGCTCGCAATATACAAATAAATAAATTAATGTAAAGTTCACATCATACAGCATTCGAAGATCTCATTTAATTTATAATGTAAAACTTCTTCCCATGTACACAAATATATAATGAGTGAGCTTCAGCTGAAAATTGCTCATATTAATGAAGGGTGAATGAATGATGCAAAAAAAATTTCATTGAAGCTTCTGGAAAGAAAAAAAATTCATGGAAAAATAAATTACAGAGCTCCATCACACAGCCTGAATCCATGTTAAATGTATGTTACAATATCTTTACATCCCAGCAAAATATAGTACAACAATTTAGTGAAGTTAAGAAAAAGAAGACACAAAAGTCCTTCAGCTGTTGTGTAGAATTGGAAAAGTAAAAGTCTGTTGTGTAGAATTTTCTTCCTAGCTATCTTCAGCAGATATTGGTCTTCAGAACACAGTCACAAGCCTTCACACATAGAACTCATCACTATGCTTCTTAACAGAGTTCAAGGGGAGGCTCCCTTATTGTGCTCTTCTTCAGAATTTTTTCATTCCAGGTGCAGTCTCCTCACATGTTAGGCAATCAGGTTTTTCTTCCAGTGTGCTGTAGACGAAGAAATGGAGATAAATAATTTACTCATAGTCTTACTGAGAGATAAAATGAATCCTTGGACAAAGGAATTTAAAAGCATCATAAAATATTTTAAGAGAAAATCCTTTCATGGCAGTCATAGATTGAAAAGAAGGAAACATACCATTCTTTCAGTCATCTCCTCAATGTCAGCTTCTGTCCTGAGTACATTGATAGCCATTGTGATCAGATAGTTGTTTGATGACTTTAGATTGCACAACTGCCTTGGAGAGCACTAATCTGGACTCAGCATGCACAAAAACAGACATATAGAATGCTTTTGTGTTTGCTTTTTGCTATCATTAGCTTTTTGCAAATTCAAACAGCATGCACACATAGATCTCATCACTATGCTTCTTAACAGAGTTCAAGGGGAGGCTCCCTTATTGTGCTCTTACACACTTGCACTTGTATTGTTCTAATACAAACTTATTATGGGATATAAGATCATTCAAGCCTTAAATGAGAAAATTGTTGACAGATAAAAAGTCTATAATTATGAAATAGAAGATTGAGAAGAGAACTACACCTGTCTCTTTGACAATGTCTGCAAAGAATTCCTGGACTCACCCTTAAAACAGAGCTGTGGACACAGCATCCTCCATGGCCAAATACTCCTGTGGTATTATCTCAAAGATGTCTGGAGTGTGTGCATAGGAAGATGACTAAAATCTTAGCCTTCATTTCATGGTCAAAGAGTTGTATTTATCTCAGTGAGATAACTCAGGCTTAATTAATAAATGATAGAAAATGTTTAAATTAATTTGGGCAAATAATTTGAAGAAATCAAACCATTTCCAAGCTGGACCTTTTACTAAAGCAATTCGAGAATCACATTGGCAACTGAAACCACTGTGTCCTTCAAGTATCAACATTCCACTCATATTTCTTCAAAGATGCAGCCCTCAAGGCCCAGATGGGGAAGGACACCTTCACTTTATTTCCAGAGAATAGTCTAACATATCTAAAAAAATAGCTCAACTTTCATTGGTTAAAGCCAGGAAAAAAACAAAGTAATTTGGAATAATTAAATCGTGTATACTCTTGACCTGTTATTCCTGCATACTGTTCAGTACATTAACACAATGGAATATGACTTATGTGTATATATAAATAATCTACGTATGTAACTGACAGTTATAATGTAAGACATTGTAGGCAGCAAGGAATTGCATTGAGAAAACTCATAAAGAAAGTATGTCAAATTTTTTCACAGACAAGATTTTGCAGGCATTATGGTAGATTGTATCCTAATTTAATAAATTGCAAGAGCCAAACTGAATATCATTTCTATGATGATATACATATCTTTTAATTGTTGGATCTTTGGATGGCTGGTCCAATTTGAAACTTTTCAGAAATAATCTGACAATTACAGTGCTGGCCAAAATTAACACAACACCTTGTGGTGTGACAAAGTGGGAGATCTAGGTATTAACTGTGCTGTGGAGTTTACAGTTCACTTTGACAACAGTATTAGAGGGGGGGTTCAGCCCGTTGGGAATGGGGGAAGGAAAGACCTAGATGTGCTTAATGTCGGGAAAATTTGGTAATCAATATTCCTACGTATCTCTGCATGCAAAGCATTCATGAGACCGGATATGAATATGGGCTGTGGATACAGGAGTCTCAGGATGAACAGCCTGACAAGATTTTTGGCAAAAAACTGTGCCTAATCAAATTAAATGTAAGTAAAAGATTCATCCTCCTTTTGCTTCAAATATGCAACACGTTCATTTGAGCATTTTACAACTATTAACGTTTCGTTGATGGCTGAACCTGATGCTTTAAATCGATAAATAAATACAATTGATGTCTCTCTTGGTCTCAAGGACGGATCTTATTAAGATTACATGAAGAGCATTTCTTATTTCCAAAAATCGTGGTAACTGTAAAGCTGACATACTAATTTCATAGATTTCTTATACTGGTGCTTTATTTGATGTCGCTATTTCATTTCATATACTGATAGTATTAACTTTTAAAATGCCCTCTCCAAGGGTGAATGCGTGACACTCTAGGCTATCCAGGACACCATTTCTTAAATAACTCCCAGCATTATGATCCTATTTCTTTTCCTATAATATATCTCAAAGTCAAAAATTATTCATGGTTTCCATGGCATCGCTTTGCACAATATAGAATACTGGAATAATGACTGCCGTGTGCATGGTTATAGACATGGAAGTGTATAGAAGGAGTGCATGGAAGATAGACATGTGATAACTGAGTAGAAGAGGCAGGGCTGCTAGATAACGTGGAAATTCTTGCATTCTCCTTATCTGCGATGGCCCACCCCTCCCACTGTATTTTCAATACCTCATGCTTCTCCTTAGTTTTTAAGTGTCTTTATGTGCATTGGGGAGTTGTCATTCTGGCCATGGAACTGTAATCCAAGCGTAGAAATTAAATAATTACGATGACTTTTTTTTCAGTGATTGACAGGGTTATTCCCTTCATTACTAACTGTCTTAAAGATACACAAGAAACATTTTCAAAACAACTTCTGATAATATAATTCGATAAAATTACTAAATAAGGCAAAGACGTCTCGATGAGGAGATGATATTACTATTGATGAATGTATTCTGTAATGTCCCGTGATGATTCTTGAAAACGCAGTCTAGAAAAGTTCCTCTTCATCCCACAAATGTTCAAATCTTCTGTATGGAAATGGATTTTGCATTACTTGTTAAGTAAATAAGTATCGTTCGTAGAGAAGTTATTTTTCTTCTCTTGAAATAACTCTTGTTGTAGTAGCTTTTTCTTAAATTCAGATTTTCTGGTGCATTTACTAAACATAATTGATTTTATTTCTGTAAGCCCGATTAAGTTACTGTTGCTGTTAGATCCAATAATCTAGGCCTCGCCTTCCCCCATTCCCAATGGGCTGAACCCTCCCTCTGACACTGTTGTCAAAGTGCACTGAAAACTCCTCAGCACAGTTAATACCTAGATCTCCCACTTCATCATGTCACAAGGTGTTCCTTTAATTTTGGCTAGAAGTGTATTTTGGCAACAACATGAAAAGGACATTGTTAATGTTTTAAATGATACTCAATTGAAGAGTACATTAAAACATTTCTTTTAAAGTTGGTGGAGAGATATGGTAAATTATTCCCAGAAATATTAAACTGTGATTTTGTTTGGAAAACGTGTTTTCAAAGTATCCATTGTGTGTTCATTTTCAAAAAACTGATCACTGTCGGAGAAAGATTTTGTTAAAATTAACATTACTTTTGATGAACCCCAATAAGTGGCTATAGAGCCAGATATTTATGCTTACAACTTTCTATGCTTTTATTTCTTTAATATCAGAAGCCAGTAAATGTTTAATCATTCCTCTGTATGAAAATGCAAATCTTGCAAATTTCAATGAGCTGACAAATATAGACAATTTATCTCCATGCAAGATCCCATCAATTAGATTCTTCATCAAATTAATATGACCAACAGAAGGAATAATTATTTTTTAAACCTTGGCATCATATTTATAAATCAGTGAATTAATTCTATGAGTTTTATGACTTATCTCTAATAAATATTTACAATTATTGGGATATTGTGCAAAAATGGCATTTAATGAAGGAAATATGAATTGGATTGAGAAGAGAAAATGAATCAAAATGAAGAATTGCAAACATCGATGAACTCAGATGAATATCCTTATCATTAGTATAAAATATTTTTAAGGACATGACTGCTTTTGACATTCTACTGATCTTCTATTGCACTAACTTTGTTAATTTATATTAAGCTTCCCACTGTGGAATTTCGTCATTATCATGAGAGAAACAATGGAGGCTTTTGCTTTGGAATAAGGATAAAAGGCTTACAAACATATCCTGCTCCTCACAATTTAAAATCCACAAAAACCACTGTGAATAAGTTCAATTTATTTATTTTCTTGGCCTATAAATAATTCAGAACTTCCATCAACTCCAAAATCAGTGAGATTATTTAAAGCATGGATAACAGTTATAACAAAAGTGTGAAAATTTCAATGGAAATATAACATGTCAGTAACATCAGTTAAATTGCTCTCAGAAGCATTCTTTATTCATTCAGAAAGAGCAAGAAAGCGTTCTCAATGTAAAGGTAATCTGACTTTTAACATTCGTTGATTGATATTTCTTGTGAGTGATAATTCTAATATTGAAAAATACACTCTCAAAAGATTATCTAGTTAAATTGATAAATGGAAAAGAGATGTGTTGATTACTGAATGTTAAAATTTTTATGCTGTTTTCTAATCATATTTTAAAGTACAGTTACTGCTGCCTACAAAGCTATCATTTGACTTTTTACTGATTTAATGTGATCTAAGTAATGGATCTGTAAAGATGATAAAACGGGTAAGGGTGACTTTGCGCAAGATGGTGCGCACCCAGGAAAAATCCTAAAGAAGAGTGGACTTGAAAAAAGTCTGACGGGACCGGGAATCGAGCCCGGGTCTCCTAATTGCCGGTTGATTGGGAGATTTGGCCAACTGACAGAGCACTCGACCTGCAATTGGGAGACCCGGGTTGGATTCCCGGTCCCGTCAGACTTATTTCAGGTCCATTCTTCCTTGGGATCTGTAAACAGTCATAAGGGTTAAATACTGAAGGTTAAGAATATTGTGCAGTATTCATATCATATTGTAAATTTTAGAGCCATAGATGTCTAATAAGCTAGTGGTAGTTTTTTTTATACATTTAAGCAAGTGCATACATGTAGATGCAAAGGGTGGGGCTTAGGTGTGTGCATGACGTGTACTGCTTACTACGTGTGAACTTAAACGTAAAATTGTGAATAAACAATTGATGTGATTAATTAGATATACTTTTAACAACAATTATGTTTTTTGCAATTTAATGAGGTAGATATCATTAAAAAGTATTTCAAATGCTTTTTAAGATTTTGATGTCTTTCTTCACAGCTTTAAACATTTTCATATTTTGCAAATAAGTGAAACTTCTGATACCCATTGCAGAGCGGATGGTGACCCATCATATCTTTACTAATTTCTTAATGTTTAATGTATGGACCCAAAATGGGATGGAAGTAAAACTTTATATGAATACTTTTGAAAACTTTGCAACTTGCAGACTCCCTTGGAAAACCATTTTTAGTAGTTACAGCTAAGTGAATTTTTTTATTATAAATTTATCCTAAAATAATAAACAATCCAAAGTTTTAACAAAAAATGGCGAACATGGACTACTTTGAACGGTGAGAATTTTTTATGAAACATGCTAGATATCATTCGTTTCATACATTGATATGGATTTCATGCACCTTTAGAAAGATCAGTGCAAGTTCCACATATAATTTACTATGCTGTTTAAATTCGCAATAAATATTTTAATACCTGCTGCCTGCTTTTAACAACATTTATTGGAATTGATCAGCATAACGTGCAGTCTGTGTGCGTGAAGAACAACTATTTTAATGTGAGACGGCAATAAAATCACCATGTAAATTTTAATTACCCTTTATCAATTGAGAAAATAAGATATTTGTATTGCATCACTTTTTGTTATGTTTATGTGGCAAATTGTTTCCATCACTTTTTGTTATATTTATGTGACCTTTCCCCCCTTTCAAGTTGAGTAGGCCAGAGATAGATACCAAGTTGTAGTGGCATCAATTTAAATTCAGAAACCGTCACTGTAAATAGAATGAAGCACCTAACCTCTTGTAAACGACAAAGCGTCGTTTGGAAATGTAAATGTTTCCCTATTATCATTACATATGATATTAAATACTACATGGAAACTATGCCCACGTTTGCAACGAAAATGAAATGATCGCCTTAAAATCCTGTAATGATATTAAGGTCATTGCTTGTACCACTTTCTACTGCTGCTGAGGAAAAAGCTGGCCTCTCTGGGAGAAAATTCCATTTCTCTGTACACTTTCCTTTTTCGTTTGCCGGAATATTGACTTTTTATTGACGGATTGAATAGTTTTCGTGAGCTTTCAAACTTGTAGTATACAGTGCTGTTTGTCTCATGTCTCTACATCAAGCCGTTTCTAAGAGAGAGACTTTTAAGACAAGTTTGGTTTTTAAAAGATGTATAAATTTAAAATTTATACATTTAGTTTTAATTAACTTTTTCGCACTTTAATCGAACTTATTATGTGTTTTTAGAGCTTCAATAGCCTCACCTTCGTCTTACAATTAGATACACCATATAAAATGCAGGAACAAAAATTATGATTTTCCCCATACACGATACCTAAAACTTGGGTGCGTCTTTGATTCAAGAATATGCGGAATGTAGGATTTGAGGGCTCCGCGACAATTGAGCACCTGCGTCAATTGTGAGCGTCTCACAACTAAACTTTACGTAAAAACTATGTTATATTCACTTTCTGACTATCTGACAGATAGCATAGTTATAGCATAAACCACGAGGTAGGTAAGTAACTAGCTACCTCGGCGGAATTACCGGCACCCAGCTGTTTTCATAGAATCGATTGACTTGGAATGTCCGAAAGGAGCCATTGTTTACGGCTACGTTTAGAGATGTATCGTTTTACTCACAGAAGTTGGTATATTTTAAAATGACTATGAGAGTTTACTGCACCTTTAGTTATACTAGAGAAGTATTAAAAAATAATAACGGACTTTTTGTATAAAAAGCTAAACATATAAATGATAAATTAATCGTTTAGCGTTAATATAAAATAATACATTGAATAGTGTTAATATAAAATTATAATGTTGAAATAGTATAATAT
>KZ308521.1:653241-706569 GCA_000376725.2 Ladona fulva | reverse complement strand
GAGAGAATTGATATTTTGATCCTGTTAATAGCACTTTGTGAAAGTCTCTAGTTTGAAGAAATTAATTCAGGGAAATTCATTCCTCGTTTGTTTGATGGCGATAATAGTTTTCCCTAATTTTTTTAAGCGTCTTGGAAAAACATCAATGGGTGGGGAAAATCCTGAATACTTCAAAGCAAATCATGCAAATTATGTGTCACAGCAGTGCCGGACATTTACCTGCACCATTTTAGTGAATGATAGATTTTAACGTGACATTTATGAGTAATTCAAAGTTACATGATGATTTCCTTTTCAGCCATTTTATTCCTTTAAGAAATTTGTCTGACTTAGGAATTGACTTCTGATAGTAAATCTTATATTCAAAGTAAGTGCAGATGGCATTTCAAGGGGAAATTATGCAGTTGCTTGCCTATGTATGAGAATCATTTCACAGGCCTGGCCTCTCTTGATTTTTTTAAAGGAGTAACTCGTTTCAATTGCTAGTTATAATGAATCCCAACTTCCTGATTCTGTAACTTCTTTAATTACTATGGAGGTGCAAATAACTTCGTAGATAAGCTGCTTAGAATCCGAATCTCACCTTAATTTGTTATTGATGTAATCTCGCAAGCGTAGCTAAACATATCCTTTGACGTTGCTTCGAAAACCTGTGCCTCTTTAACGTATATGTCCCTTTCATTTATTAACTTCTGGTAATTAAACTGCTCAAACTATCTGGATGCAGACTAACAAGTCGGGTTCAACGAAGTAATCCAAAGCTATCTTTTTTAAAAATTGGAATCATTTAAATTGATTTTTCATTAGGAGTTCTCCTAACTAAGTGTTTTCATAAAGTAATTGAAACGTCGGTGATAATGGGAGTCATGTAGCCTAAAGAAATTTTTAATAATTATACTCAAAACATGTAATTTTCCCCATAACTGCTAGTTGAGAGTATACTTTTCGTATCCTGTACTACATGCATGCATAGGCTCCGCGGAAAGGAATTAATGGGTGAATTAAGGGTTGAATTTATGCAGGGATTCTAAAAATAATGGGATTTTTGGATGAGTAATATGCTTTAATTACAGTAAAATCCGTTTCAGATGCTTCCGCTTAAGACGTTATCCCGCTTAAGACACGACATTTGTCCCGGTCCCTATCAAACGAATTACATGGTTTCCGATCCCGATGTCCCGATCAAACAGTAAAATTCACAGTATCTGGCGAAGTGTTGTGAAAATCCATGGGGGAAGAAATAAATGAACTGTAGGTATAGTAAAAAAGGACCATCATTTTCCCTTTTTTCCATGATGAAATGGAATTTGTAGCTAAGTAAGTAACTAAGACGTTCGCTTTGTGCTACTAGCAGACCGTTCTTCAAAAACATGAAGTTAGATGACGATCATTACATCACGCGTTTTTACCGTTATTCCGCTTAAGAGGCGATTTTTGCTTGATCCCCCGGAAAACGTCTCAAGCGGGTTTTACTGTAATACGGTATTTGTTCTGTAACCTAATGTAGAAATCGATGTAAATATAATTTATGAATGTCAATAATTCTTTATCGGCCAGTTATTTAAGATCCATTCCTAATTCCATAGGCAGTCATTCTAAGCATTATGTATGGCAAGCAAGGGCGTAGAGTAACTGAGGGATGGGTGTATGGCTCAAGTATAGCGTCTCGACTTAACTTCTAAATTCAAGCGTTTAGGGACTCACGTGTAGGGTCTAGCGTGTATCGTTCAGCATCTCACTTTTAGCGTTTCTTGCTTAGGGTGTAGCGTTAAACGCTTCGCATATGACGTCTAGCGTTTGGCTTATTGGCCTGAATAAAGGCCCTGAATAAAGTCCTTAAATATTATTATTATAGCATCCTGCGTCTAGCGTATCGCGTCTTTCAAATCGCGTATAGGGTCTAGTGGCTCACAAATAGCTTCGGAGTTATAACGTTTAGTTTCTAATGAAATTCGTCTAGGGAATCAGGTCTTGAGTCTAGCGTTGGGCGTCTTGCGTTTTTGTGCCTATCGTCTCAAATCCAGCTTTTAGCCTCTCGCATTAGGCGTCTTGCGTCTATTGCCTCTTGCGTAGCGTCTAGCATCTAGCGTTCGTCAGCTCGCGCCTAATATCTACTATCACTTTAACCAACGTCCCTGTCCTAGCGGATTGGGACCAGGGTCTCGAATCCATCGTCTCACGTCTAGTTTCTAGCGTTTAGGGATTCATATATCGCGTCTATTACGCAAGATGCTAGATGGCGTAAGGCTAATCGTCTCGCGTGTTTAATTTCGCGTACTCAATCTACCGTCTTTCGTCTAGCGTCTACTTACCTTTTATCAAACGCCTAGGGGCGGGGGAAGATGGCGCCAAATGGCATCATCCGCCCCAGGTAAAATAAAAACATGGTCTAGTCTAGTCTAGGGCCTAGCGCGTTGGCTCTACCGTCGTGCGTTTTTGTCTGCAGTGTAGTGTCTTACGTCCAGCGTCTCACGTCTGGTGATTGCCGCGCACCAGGTGGCGACTAGGTTCTGGCGAATAGCGAATCTCGTGTAGTGTCTCGCGTTAAGCGCCTTTCGTCACGTGTCTTACGTTTACCGTTGCTCTTTCCGCTAATCGCATGTAGCGTATGGCTAAAACCATGCAGTGTGTAGATTCTCGCGTCTTTAATTTCGCGTATAGCATGTAGTTATTCGCGTCTAATGTCTCTAAGTGATCGTATTTAAAACAGTAGGGGGTCATTCCATGTAAATTGGACCAACGGTCCACGCTTGAACATCACCGATTTCAATGAAATTTTGTGTGAACATTACTTCGTATCTTTTATGAACATTTCCCAAGTTTGACATCCATCGATGAAATATTTGCTGAGATATAGTCATTTGTTATACCCCGTACCGCAGCCTTCTACAGTTAGACATCGATTTTTAGCAAGTTTGAGACACGTTATCTCACGCAGTATTCCGTTGAGCAAAACAAAACTTGGTATTGTTATACAAAATATGTTGCTTTATTACACAAGGTAATAGCAAATTTTTTATGAGTGAAATCTGCGAAGAAAATTTGAAGCAAATTCGGCCCAAAGTATTATGGCTCCAAAAAATTTAAAGTTTGGCATTTTATTTCTTTTGAAATAAACATACAATAAACACGAAACTTTGTGCCTTATAACTACTGTATACAAAGTGTTGGAATAAAAAGTTTCATTTTCTTAATGTCGCCCGTTAGTTTANACATAAGATAAAAACGAAACTTTGTGCCTAATAACTACTCTATACAAAGTGTTGGAATAAAAAGTTTAATTTTCTTAATGTCGCCCGTTAGTTTAAAAATCGAGTGCAAATATTGTGATTTTCGTTACGACGCCGAAAATTGGGTATATTCAGCTTACATTTACAGAAAAAGACCCTCTCGAAACTTTTTCAAATTATTCTTAAAAGAAAGAGCATGCTTCTATCTCTCTAAAAACCTGATTCTGGTTTTTCATCGCGGGAATATAAGGCCCGAGAAATCGGAATTAATGTGAAGTTACCTCCGCCAAAAAATGTGGCGCGGAAAAATTAAATTTTTGCATTTTATATCTCTGCAAATAAACATAACATCAACGCGATACTTTGTGCCTTATAACTACTTAATACGAAGTGTACGAATAAAAAGTTTCACTTTCCGAATCCAATCCATAAACAATCCATCTTTAGATTCAATCATATATCAGCGTGTTGTTGTTACTTATTTGTTGCATCAAGTACGTTTATTTTCCTCACATGTAAACCGATCAAGGAGTGAAATTCACTGTATCAGGCGAGGTGTGTCGGTAATCCATCGGGGAAGATATAAACGAACAGTAAGAACAATGAAATATACCATTCTTTTCCATTTTCCCGTGATGATGCATCCCGTGCTCCGTTATCTATCTCTACTGTCTGGTCTAGCGGCTCGGGTCTTGTGTCTATCGTCTAGCGTGTGCGTCTTGCGTTTTGCGCCTATCGTCTCGCATCCAGCGTTTAGCCTCTCGCATTAAGTGTTTTTCGTCTGTCGCTTCATGCTTCGTTCGTCTTGCATCTAGCGTTTGCCGCTTGCGCCTAATGTCTACTATCTTTTAAACTATCGTTTATGTCGTAGCGCATTTCGACTAGTGTCTCGAATTTCCTAATGAGACGTTGTTAACTTTTTTAATTAGATGGAGATCTATGTTCGATTATCAGTAATTGTAGGTTCAATTATAGGCTTTCGGGGCCCGATATGCTGAGTTCACCGCACACTCCACAGCCCGGCTAAACCTGAGGAAAACCAGAATGTCTTTGGGTGGGAGGTGGAGAGATAGTTATCACCCTGCTCGGAATCACCTGGAACCTCCAACGGCGGCGGTTCGGATGGGGCAGTCCTGGAGAAGGAACTATTAGAGAGCCATCCGCTGTTGGCTGTGCTCGATATCACTGAGAGGATGGGTTTGTGCCATGAAGCAATTCGTGGCACCCAGGCTGTTGTATGTATGATGCTCCAGAACTACGATCCGTCTCCAGGGCGTTTGGTCGAGGCGCAGAGGATGATCGTGGACTCCGTGTGTGTGGGGAGGACCGTGGCCGGACAACTGAGCGCGCGACAACTGAGCGCGCGACAACTCAGCGCGTGACAACTGAGCACGTGACAACTGAGCGCCTGCGACAACTGAGCGCGTGACAACTGAGCGCGTCTCACAATTAAACTTAGCCTAAAAACTAAGTTATTTTAATTTTAACAATCTGACTGATAGCATAATATGTAGAATACTGTTATAGTGAGTTATCTATTTGTTTAACCACGGATGACGGCAGTATTTCGTTTAAATGTCGTCGGCAGTATTTACGTCAACTCTTCGATATATGTGATATAAATTCTTTTTACGTGAACTTAAAGACCATTACATCACACCATATACAATTTTAACATTCTACTTGTATATTAACGTTATTTATGTTAAACAAAATGTTTATCAACAAAGATCTAGACCAATTCAGCACTGCGACAATTGAGCGCGTCTCACTACTTCACTTAACGTAAAACTATGTTATATTAATTTCTGACAATCTTATGGATGGCATAGTTTGTCAAATATTGTTATAGTTATAGGCTTCTTTGTTTAAGAAATGTAACTATATCAGTATTTGTTAATGATCTATTACATTTCGTCAGCAGCATTTCCTTTGATCCTCAAATATATATGTGGCATAAATGATGCACAGGAGACATTGGGTCAAGAGAGAGGTCGTCTTGACGCCGGTCCGAGAGGGTGGCTTGTGTCTGACTGACGTCTGCCTGAAGGTCATTGGGTTCAGATTCCACAGGGCTCAGAGGGCCGAGGATGACTCCGTGCCATGGAAGGTCCTAACCAGGGAGATTCTGCAGCGTGGATGGAGAGATTGGAGGCGCGTTCTCACTCGTGGGAGACGCTCGGGCCTCCGCGACGGCTACTATGCATCCATCGTCTTCGCATAGGTGTTGAAACCCTGTATAGTCTTACGAGGGTAAGGTGAAAATTTCTCGGCTTGACAAAGAGATGGCGTTCCAGTCAGCGAAAATTTTTGATCCATGCCTGGGCGCACGTGTCGTTAGTTCGTAAGACAAGTTTTAACTTGTTCTCTCAAGTAGTTTGTTTACACGTATTGTTGCGGTAGACGTCTTTCGTTTGTGTGAAAATATCCATCTACGGCCCTCTCAACTTCTTCATTGGAAGCGAAGCGCTTCCAAGAAAGAATTTTCTTAAAGTTTGGATACAGATGGAAGTCTGAGGGTGCTAAATCAGGAGAATAAGGGGGATGGCCGAGCAAATCGTACCCCAAATCCCTTAGTTTTCCCATCGCCAATGCACCTTTGTAGGCAGGTGCGTTGTCCTGGTAAAAGATGATTTTTTTCAAGCCAGGCCTCTTCTCTCGAATTTTGACATCCAGCTGGTCAAGAAGGTTGGAGTAATATTCGCCTGTAATTGTTCTGCCTTTTTCTAGGTAATCAATTAACAGGATCCCTTTCGCATCCCAAAAATCACTGGCCATGACCTTTCCGGCAGATGCGATCGACTTCGCTTTGTTTGGCGCCGAACCACCGGCTTCCACCCATGCTTCGACTGCTGTTTCGTTTTTGGCGTGTAGTGGTGGACCCATGTCTCATCCATGGTGACCAATCGCCTCACAAAACAGGTCGATGCCCTCTTGAAATGGTCCAAACACTGCTGCGAAAATCGCTTGTGCGTTTGCTGAATGCCGATCAAAAGCAGGCACCGACCTTGCGCAGAGCATTCGCATCCCCAATTCTTTGTGCAAGATTTTCCGCACCCTTTCTTCGAATATCCCCATGGCCTCAGCTATCTTACTCACCTTCACTCGCCTATCGTCCAACACGATATCATGCACGTTTTCGATGGTTTCCGGTGTGGTTGCGGTTTTTGGCCATCCTTCTTCTTGGTCATCTTCGAGGGATGTGGGACCACATTTAAATTCAGCTGCTCACTTTTAATGGTTGACATTGAAGGAGCAGAGTCCCCGCACACTTTTGTCAACTTTGGAATAATTTCCTTAGGGGTTAATCCATCCAAAACAAAGAATTTTATGACCGCACAATATTCATGTTTATCCAATATACGAAAAACACGAAAGACGTCTACTGCAACAAACTACTTGAGAGAACAAGTTGAAACTTGTCTTATGAACTAATGACATGTGCGCCCAGGCAGAGATGATAAATTTTCACTGATTGGAATGCCATCTCTGTGTTGTGCCGAGAAATTTTCACCTAACCCTCGTATATTATTTGGAATAGTAAATATCTAATATTAAAATATATATGAACAATTTTTTTAATGATAATAAATTTAGCTTTTTATAGAGAAATTCATTTGGTGTAGTACTAGTTAATAGTTGAGAGCCTGTGTATTTAATAATTCTGTTTTGAGAAGATATTATAGGATTTTATACATTGCTCATTGCGTTTCCCCAAACACTTAAACCATAATGTAGGATAGATTCTGTCACTGTCAGATAGAGGATTTATTTGTAGATACTGGTAGCATATGTTTAAGGTAGTGCATTTGGTATGAATCTTTCTTTAATTTACAATTAATGTATTGTACATGTTTATCAAATTATAAATTTTCATCAATAATTACTCCTAAGTATGTATAATAGCAGACCTGCTCTAATTGCTCACATCTACAATTTATCTTGTCAAGGTTTAAATCGAGACATGTATGTTTATGTAATTTTACATTTCATTTTTGTTTGTTCCAAATCTATTGTTGATATTCATAATTTTTGTATTATTTACA
Source organism: Ladona fulva (assembly GCA_000376725.2). Lineage (NCBI taxonomy): Eukaryota > Metazoa > Arthropoda > Insecta > Odonata > Libellulidae > Ladona > Ladona fulva. The sequence goes on along the minus strand of KZ308521.1, from coordinate 699,293 downwards.
TTCAGTAACAAATTATTGTCATGGCACCATTTTTTTACGTTGTCCAGATCTTTCTGCATATGCTTTTCAGCTTCCTTGAAATTGCCATGCACCAATACTAAAGCAGCAGCATCTGCATATAGGTTTAATTTACAGTTTTTAACTACAGAAAAAATATCATTTATATATATTATAAACAATAAAGGTCCTAGCACAGAACCCTGAGGTACACCACTTGAAATATGGCAACTTTCACTGTGAGAGTTTTATAATTTGACTACATTTACATTAACATTTAAATATAAGTTTATAAGACTATAAGTTTTCTATTCTGTAGGTAACTAGAAAACCATGTGTACATCATTCCATGGATCTCTATATTGTATAATTTTAGCAGAAGTATATCAGTGTTGATGACATCAAATGAGTTATAGAAGTCAAGAAATCCAACTATGACATTATTGTTGTAATTTAGGTTTTCGTTTAAAAGTTCTACAAAATACTCAAGAATGTTTCTAGTTCCCTAGTTTGGTTAGAAACCATACTGCTGATGTGATACGTGGTTATATTTCTGAGCATAACTCATAAGAGATTTTGCCACATATTTCTCCATTACTTTGTCAATGACAGATAGGATGGAAATTGGTCTATAGTTATTATAGTTCTGCATTATTTTGCTCTTGGGAATGGGTTTGATGATTGCAAGCTTTAAGCCATCTGAAACAAGTCCTTTCTTTAAGCTACTTTTGAGAAGTTTTGTTACCAGTTCTTGTAACACAACACGATTTTTGACATCTTTGGTTCTTATCATGTCATGACCTGGTGCTTTATTATAAAACTCTTATGATTTTTTGAATGTCATTGTGAGAAGCTTCAGGTATAAATATGCTGTTGTGATTTCTTTGCATTGCAGTATGTTTGTCCCAGAACATTGTACAACATTTAGGTTGTAGCTTTTGATTGTCTTCAGTGAATTTTTCGCTGAATGTTTGGCAAATTTGATGTATGTCCAAGATTTCTAATGATTTTGTCATCTTTGGTTGCAGTACACCCCCTTTCAGTCAATTTGTTGATTTCTCTCCACATGATTTTGCCATCTTTTATTTCACTGAATAATTTGTTATAATATTTGCTCTTGGTTTTTTAATTTCTTTAGTGGTTTTATATCTTAATTCTGTATAAAGTTTTCTATCTCCTTATTGGTAGGGCAATTTTTCATCTTCCTAAATGCAGAATCCCTCTCTTTAATTAGGTCCATGACATTGTTGGTAATCCATTCCTTATTTCCATTCCTTTTTGGTTTCAAAATTTTTTTTACTGTTGACTCTTCATATATTTTCTTCATGACCTTACACATTTTATTGTAGGTAATACTGGGATTGTCTTCAGTTAGTATTTCTTCCCAGTTATGCTCTTGAATTTTCTTATTTATTTTAGATCCATCCATATAGATAATGATAGTTTCTTCTTAGCTATTTTTTATTCTTGTCATAGATCTGAACACCAACTATGTAATGATCTGATAATTTTGTTTTTACAACCAGTCCTTCCAATATATGTAGTGTTGATTGAACATACATATGGTCAATGCAGCTTCTTTTTAATTTGTTTCCCTTTAATTCTTCCCTTGTAAAACCTTGAATTACTTTATCATAACCATTAACAGTGAAAAGGTTTTTATAGTCTTCTGTTGTCGTATCTGCTTTATTTTTTATATCTATGTTCATGTCTCCTAAAATTATGGTATTCGCAGTATTCTTAATGATTTCTCCTAGTTCTTTGATAAAGGTTACTTTACTATTACTTGGTGGCCTGTAGCAGGTAAGGAATTGATATTGCATGCCAAACATCTCTAATTTACCAAGAATTCCTTCAATAGAATCAAATTTTACATTTTCTATAACAAAATCTGCTGAGTCCTTTATATATAGGATTATTCCTCCTCCTTTTCTCTTGTTTCTGAGTTTTTGGTATTTTTTAAATCCATCTACAACAAAACAATCACTCTCATCTTCTTGGATATTTACTTCAGTGACTAAAAAGGCCAAATGTTAAATGTCTCTGCATTTCTGCCAGACATATCTTAAACTCATCTATATGTTTTCTTAATGATCTAATGTTCACATTACTAATTATAAAATTATGGCTAAGTCCTTTTCAATAGACTCAAAAGTTATGAACTCAGTTATCTCTGCTGAACAAAATTACTGTGTTCCAGGGCATATTTTTAACTCTAATGCAGCAACCAGAGACCTGATTCAGGTATTTAATTAAAAAAATAAACCCTCGCAGTTCTTTTCCTTGATCAGGCTAACAACTTTATCTGTATCAATCATCTATACCTTTTTGATGTCTTGGTATACATGGGATTTGGAAAAAGCTTTATAAATAGAATTAGAACCCTTTACACTAATGCTAAATGCCTCATTAATGTTAGGAATGCTCTAATAAGTCCAATAAAAGTAATACCAGGTATCAGACAGGCCTCTCTGGGCAGTTATACTCTTATCACTTTCAAGCCTCTTTTGAGGAAACTGAAAGACTCCATGGGGGGTTATGCTGCCTGGACCAAATACATGCATCTGTCTCAGTGCTTATGCTGATGATGTGACTCTTTATAATGAAGAAGATCGGTATTTTGGAGTTGTTCTCCTCTTTCAACATGTATGCCATGTACAGCAGAGCAAAAATTATCTCAGCTAGACCTAAGGATTATGGGTGGGGGGATGGCAAACAATACTGATACGCCTCTTGGCTTGATGGGAGTAGATTTTAGGAAGACCACTCTTCATCAAAAGGAAAGGGAGAGACTGCTGGTGGAAACAGAATTACTGGAGAAAATAAACATTGCAGATCAGAGATGGAGACCAAGGTTAGGTCCTATCTCTCTCAGAGGTCAAGTATTGACATTCAGTCAGTTTATCACTCCCAAACTTTGGTTCATTTACAGACTTTCACCCCATCCACATCTCTCATTAATAAACTCCAGAGTATAATCGTTGACTTTGTATGGAACAACCAAAAACAATATGAGTAGCTTCTGTCCTTACCACTCTGGTAGTGGAAGGAAAGCCCTTACCACTCTGGTAGTGTAAGCATGCAGGAAAAGATTCTGTCTTTGGGGGATGTAGTTTTCCTGCATAAAATAGGAAACTGGCCCAATTCCTTTTGTCCTCGGTGTGAGGCGCAAGATGATGGTTGGTACCTGACTTTAGATTGCGCAAAGGCCAAGCCTCTCTGGCAAGCTATTACAAATACCATAAGAACACCTTCACAGAGAAAAGTGATGATGCATGAACTTTGCAGAGGGATGGACAGATAAACATTACATAACCCCATAGCACTAAACCTCTCAAACTTTATACAAAAATTTACTACTCTAAACTTTATATACTCTATACAAAAACAGCTCCATTTATTTTTTAAGGGGAAGGTGACTGACATAAAATATCTTCATACTTTTGTCTCACTCTTAAAAAAAAAGAATCATGGCTGAAAAGCAATACTCACTATCAAGTAGAGTTTTTAAAAACTTTCTTACTCTTTTGGGGGTATAAGGGCTACTTCATAAATAAAGAAACAGGTGAGCTTTGAGAGACTGTATTAAAAAGTGATGCCCGAATAAGGAACTAAAAACTAAAAAGATAAAGCCACAAGTCCTCTCTTACTTAGGTAATAAATAGGTAATGATAATAATAATAACACAAACATCCACAAGTGCACTAACATGTGCTCACACACAGGCAAACGAGTACTCCACACACAACTACTGAAAAGCTGAATCTCCCTTACGAAGGAAATTGATACCTGCCGCATTCCCAAAGAACCAGGAAGAAATAATAATCAAAAACACCTGCATGTATGATCTGATGCATGCATGATTACTGCACCATGAGGATAAGCTCTCCTTTATTCATGGAGCTGTGAATGCGAGCACTCCCTTATTTACAGAGCTGGGGAAGTGAGCTCTCCCTTTTTAAGGGCACAAAAATAGTAATAATAATAGCACATGCTAGGGCTTCAAATTTCTGAACCTGAAGTTAGTTATTACGGGAGCATTTAAACCCTTATATGAATGGCCATCTACTGAAAATGCTGTGGAGTATGGCTGGGTTACCCTAATTAATTAGTAATTTGGTAATTATTACCTTACTTTAACTACCCTACGTAATATGGTGTCGCCTCTAAACCCAACGGATAGCATTATATCTCAAAGTTACCACATGCCATCAGCGACATATGTAAGGGGGTGTAATAATATGTTAACTAACCTACCCTATCTGATATTTTCCAATATGGTGCTGTCTTGAAACTCAAGTAATAGATATAAATTCATAAGTGGCCACAAACTGCATGCGAAGATAGTTTCTGTAAGTCAACCATGCTTGAAAAACTCTATGTATTATCTGAAAACAAGGTTTTTGATTGCAGACAAAGTACTGTTGAAGCCCAGGAAAGTGCTGGTGTTGACGAAATGCTCTCCTTCTCACAGAGTTAGAATTTCATGTAATGTTCTATTGTAGCACAGGAATTGAAATTCATTTTGTATGGCATATCCTACTTATTTACCATAATGAAAAGTTTTATGTAATTCTACATTTACTGCTTGATACTCACCCAGTTGAAATAATAAAAATCAGAAGATAATTAGGTGAACTATGTAATAAAAAGGAAGGAACAGGTATACAGGTAAGGTTCAGGAAAGATTCTTAGAAAAAAGAAATAATGTAAATATCAGCAAATTCACTTTATTTTTATTAACATATTTAGAACATGACAGATTTCATGTTTTCCTGGCATATTCTGTAGATAAAGTTTTCTTGGGTTCTCTAACTCTGCCAATGTTCTCATCGAAGTTAACTCATCATTATTGACTAGACTCAATGCCCTGAGCATTATGACAAAGCTGACTTTGCCATAAGAAGAGCTCAATTACGAATAAGATGGAAGAGAATAAATAAAGGGAAGAAAACAATTATTTTCACAACAGCTGATATCAGACACCTCTGTTGTGTAGGCTATAAGTTGCTTTAACAATATCAAACCATTGATAATGATGATAATGATAATGCTTTATTCAGCCAAGGACCCAGTACAGGATATAGGTTCTGTCAGTACAGAAATGTTCTTTCTTGCAAATTATTCCTTTTCTTAGATGNGGCACTAATAATGCCTATGAAATTTCATGAAAATATAATTACCTTAGATCATATGTACAGACGTAAAGATATATATAGATGATATACCTATAGAAGATATGGGCGAGCCAATACTGAGAGTGGAATTTGATCTAGCAATGAAAAACCTGAAAAATAAAAAATCCCCAGGTGTGGACAACATACCAGCTGAAATTCTTAAGGCAGGAGGAGAAATAATGAAGGATAGGCTCTACAACCTCATCAGGTTGATTTATGATCAGGGAAAACTCCCTGCAGATTTTAAAGCCAATATCATAATACCTATACCTAAGAAAGTAGGGGCAATAAGATGTGAACAATACAGAACGATAAGTTTAGTATCACACGCGACAGAAATAATGACAAATGTTATCCTCCGCCGCATGGAAAGAAAAGCTGAAGAAATTATATCAGAGGATCAATTTGGGTTTAGAAAAAATAGGGGTACAAGGGAGGCAATATTGGCTTTAAGACAGATCAGAGAAAAAACATTGAGAGTGGAATAGGAAAACATACATTGCATTCATAGATATTGAAAAAGCCTTTGATAATGTTTAAAGGGACAAAATGTCTGAAGTGCTAAAGAAAGCTGGAATCAATTACAGAGAGTGGAGACTCATATGGCATCTATACAAGAATGAAAAAGCTATTCTGGAGGGCGAGGAACAACAATTAGAAGCTAAAATACATGCCTTAAGAATAGACATGCTAAGATTTTCAGACGATATTGTTGTCCTAGCGGAGAAGGAAGAAGACCTCCAAAGCATGATAGAGATGATGAATGACATAATGGGAATAAGGTACAACATGAAAATTAATACCAACAAAACGAAGATAATGGTATGTGACAAGGAGGGTAAGGCGAAAGCGCAGATTGTGGTTGGCAATAAGAGTTTTAAACAAGTAGATTCCTATGTATACCTGGGAAGTAGGTTCACGAGAGATGGGCGAAGCAGGAACAAAGTCAGAAGCAGGATTAATAAAGCTAAATGTGCCTCTAATAAAAAAATAAAGCTCTTTATGTCCTGAGCCAACAGTCTACAAATAAGAAAGAGGCTCCTTAAAGCCTGTGTCTGGAGTGTGATGTTATACGGGTGTGAGACATGGACCTCAGGTGTAGAAGAGAAAAGAAGAATTTATTCATTTGAAATCTGGTGTTAAAGGCACATGCTAAGGATTGGATGGGCAGAGAGAGTGGCGAATGAGTAGGTTCTGCAAAGGATAGAGGAAAAACGCAGCTTAGGGCAAACAATAATTCAGAGACGAGTTAAGTTTGTTGGACACTTACTGAGACACGAAGGAATCCTGAAATTAATAAAGGAACGAAAAGTTAAGGGAAAGAAAGGAAGGCCACATCTGCAGTATCTGAGTCACTGAAGGACGTTGGATGTAAAATCTACACAGAAATGAAGAGGAAGGCAGATAAACGCGAGGAATGGCAAGTAGCTGCCAATCGATAGATTGAACACTGAAGAAGAAGAATACCACCTTGCTTACTTTAATGACATTAATGAAATGTGTTATGCAAAGTTATTTTGTTTGGCTTTCTTTATATTACATGGTTTCTAAATGCATTGGTAAGATTTAAGAATGAATATCGTAAATAAAGCATAAAGTTGGAATTTATCTCTTCAAAACCTATTTGAATGTTTCAATTTCTATAAATGGAGCTGTTTGCATATTTCAACAAGGAAAATTATTAACATTTTGTCTATCCAAGGACTTAAGTTTGCATACAGGATTGTAGGACAGTAACATCAATGGGAATAAATTAGGAAGGTATAGAAATAATAGCAAACGTTTTTGGAAGCTCTCAGCCTCACAAAACTTATACATGATGGTAGAGAATATACAGTGGTATTCAAATCAAAGGTGCACTTACATAATATTTTTAATGACAACCCAGCAAACACATAATTTCAACTTTATGAGAAAGTGACATTATTGTGGTATATTGGTGGTCATGTGGTACCAATATTGTGCTATTGTTGTCATCTCCGTATATGTATAAGTGGAGACATGGTGGAAATGATGCTACGACATAACCATTTCTATGCTATTTTTAAAATGATATACATCGATTCCACTACATACATTTCTTATAAACTTATATGCAGTTATACTAAAGAATATAAACAACAAAAACGAACTTTACTCCGGTAAGCGTTTCAGGAGCAGATGGTTGATGGGACTATCCGTCGCACTGTAGAGCTTCCGTCGCTGAGACATACTCAAAAGACTATCTTAGCCACTGAGACAACTCATCGAAAGACAATTTTTTATCGAGTCAACTTGTTGTTGCAACTCATAGAAAAATGAAAGCTGCCGAAACTATTTTGAAAAGCATTTATTATAAAGCTACATTTTACTTAATGCAGGCTTTCTTTGATTTGCCGTAACCTGACCCTCTATAAATTCTGGCGCCCAACTCAGGGCATAGTTATGGTGTTTGAAAGGAGCATTTTAAGTGTGGTACCCTAGGACTCATACCTGCGCATCAGCTGAATGACGAACACATGAATGAAGCTGCACTAATGAGCATCTCACCACTCAAGGAAACGAGTTTTGCAGTTTCGCTTTCGTTTTGCAACGATTTTGTGATTTTATCAGCTTCTGATTTTTGTGTCAACTGCCACTCATTTAATTTCCCTGTGCAGTGCACATTTTGTGATTGCCTCTCCTTTAGAGGTTACACAGAGAGTGTGTGGTTGTTGGTCCTTGACTTGCTTGCTCGTTTTGGCACGGGCGATCCAAGCAGATAATGCTTTCATCATAAAGTTACCTTTAGTAAATGAAGTTACCTTTAGTCCGCGCGTCAACAATTTTTAATGCTGTATGACCTGGCGGCAGTATTTTTTTCTTAAACTTTGCTTTAAAAACTATTCAACTTGTCATATTTAATAACCCTAACACTCTGTCGTGTAATTTTCTTTCGGAAAAAAATATTTTCTTGACTTCTTAAGAAGTCATCCGCCACCGCTAATACACTCTGATGAAACCCGCACGACATTTTTCCCCTTTCTTTTCCGACGATATATTAGTAGTTATCGAAAGATCATTCAATTCATAATTTCATTCAAGATTCATAATAAACAATAATACGTAAATATTTTTATATTTGACACTTTTGGAATAGATACATTAATTAATTCGTGTTTTTTCAATTATACATATACATACGTAGATATTTTTTATTACGAATTCTTTTTAAACGAAAACTTCTAAACGGGAGCTAATCATTTATAATACAGTAATTTACAATGTAATAATTTAGTTATTTACAAAAACTATTTGTTAAGACCCAACGAAAAATAACTACAAAATCAATGATACTAATTACATTTAAATTTTTAAAATACATTGTTACAATATCCCTTCTCTGGACTACAACCTTGTCACCATATCACCATAATATGGCTTCTGAGTGTAGGGATTATCGTACAATCAGTTTAATNAAATCATAAAGCTCTATTACAACCTCACATTCTCTCTTTCTTCGTTTGTCTCATTGACATCCATTTTACGTAAGTAAAATCACAATATCATAATGTATAAATGCAAAATCTGAAAAGAGAAGTTATAGAAATTCTGAAATTATGACCGTAAAATGAGTGCAACAGATCACTTCAGAATCCCTCATCCAAAACATGCTAAAGTGCGAAATCACTAAATTACTTAGAAAATATTTAGCCGCCGTCGTTGACGCAGAACACCTGTCAAGGACTTACAGAGTATATCACACAATAAATATAAGATATAGCACACAACAAATGAATTACACACGTTAACTCCTTAGCCGCAGAAGTCTGATATAAACGAACTGGCTTACAATAACCTTAGCTGCCGAATACAGAGTTACCCCTCGCTCTGGAAAAAAACTTTTTCCGCATAAAATCAGCAATAGACGAGTATGCTAATGTACAAGATGTTGCCATAGCAGCGTCATCACATTCATCCCTATTTTTAGGGATAATATGCCTGCGATGAAAAATTAAGTCTACATTTTAGAGTGATAACAGCGTGCTCTTTCCTTAAAAATATTTCGAAAAAGTTTTGAGAGGGTCTTTTTTTCTAAATGTGAGAATACCATTTTTGGCGTCGTAACGAAATTCATTACATTTACGCTCACTTTTTAAACTAACGGACGGGATTAGGAAAATTAAACTTTTCATTCAAACACTTTGTATATAGTAGTTATAAGGCACAAAGTTTCGTGTTTATCCTATGTTTATTTCAAAATATACAAAATGCCAAACTTTAAATTTTTTCGAGCCATAATTTTTGGGCCGATTTTGCTTCAAATTTTCCTGTCAGAACTCGCTCATAAAAGTGCTCTTATTATGTTGTGTGATAGAGCAACAAAGCTTGTGTAAGAATACCAAGTTTTGTTTTCCTGAACGGAATACTGCCTGAGATAACGTGTCTCAAAGTTGATAACAATCGATTTCATACTGTAGAAGGCTGTGGTAGGCGGTCAAACAAGTGACTATATCTCAGCAAGTATTTCACCGATGGATGTAAAACTTGGCAAATGTTCAAAGAGAATATGAGTTTATGTTCACACAAAATTTTATTGAAATCGGTGATGCTCGAGCGGGGCACTACTCTAAAATTGGTCCACTTAACATGGAATGGCCCACCCATCATACAGTATGAAGCTATTTATTAGCATTAACTGAAATGTAAGTATAGCAAGTTTCTTGTACCACTTCATTCTCTTACGTTCACAAGGATAATAAGACAATAACTCATCGCAGAGGTCTATACCACCCATGTAGGAGCAACTGCTTCCGGTTTATTCCTAATGACTCCTCTTCTGTTTGGTACCTCGATAAATTCAGAGCTGATCATCACGCCTGTCTTTCCACTTGAGAACACAGACACCTCTATTGTTCCAGCGGTGGATTTCCTCGCCTTTACGTAACGTTTTATTTAATGCATCAGCTGGATTTCCTTTTCTGTTGGCTCTTAGAGTCCAAGTGCAATATATTTTATCGTCTAGAAGTTCTTCAGCCAGTTGTCGGGACGGCCCTGATTGAGAAAATCTATCTCTGAAAAATTAATTAAAACGGCATGAAATAAAGAATATGTAATAAATACAGTATAGAACTACAGCATTAACAATGCAATGAAGGAATAAGTAATGGAAAAACACTACATTCAGCTGCTGTGGTCGTCAAAGCTGCCGACGTCAACACAAAAGGTTGAGAAAAATCTTCCTAGGAAGAAATCTTCAAAACATTCAAAACAAAACTGAATCTAGAAAGGATTAAGTTCTGCCACGTATTCTTAGATAAATTCCACAAAAGAGCCTAATTATAAAGAACGTAGTGCATTTAAAACGAAATGCAATGTTCAGAAATATTAATTGTTTATAAACTTCAAAAATTATAAAATAACATAATGAAAAATTAAATAAATTACAAATAGTTAAGATATCTATATAGATAAGGATGAATTTAAAAGGAAGTATTAAATACACTATAAATATGCTATGATCGATGTACTGAAAAATATTACTCACCAAAACTTTCAAAGAAGGACGAAAAAAAAAGAAACGCTGAAATCGAAAACGGATGCTTCCTCACCAAAGACAGGACGGACAGGACACTGTATGACAGCGAGGCGCTAAAAGAAAGAGCTTCCCCCATGTCGGCTCTTCCCTGCAGCTGCGAGAAACGCACTACAGTTTATGACTTCTTAAGAAGTCATCCGCCACCCGCTAGCGTGCAGTATGACTTCTTAAGAAGTCATCCGCACGGAATGGGTTAATGGATTTAATGAATGCTGTCTTCCAGGTGACAGGAGGGCCGAATATATCAATAAGAAGTTATAGATGTCAAGCAGTACAGGAAATATTGCTGGCATAGTTATATTTAACGTTTGTTTACATTTATCCTATCAATTCCTCCTGAATTAGACTTTATGCTACGAAAATGCTGTAACCTACGGAACAAATCGCCAGGTCCAGAAGGAATTCTGGCTAGAGTGTTAAAAGAACAGGCAGAAAGCGTCGCGCCATACCTCCGAATTATATTCTATAAGTCAATAAGCGAAGGTAGTGTCCCAATAGATTGGAAGCTAGCGAATGTTACACCTGTTTATAAAAGCGGACCAAAGGAGGACCCAGGAAATTATAGACCTATATCATTCCTCTGTAAGAACCAGCATGGCTTTCGAAAGGCCCGATCATGCGAAACTCAACTCGCGCTATACGTTCATGACATTTTAACATCTTCCGAGATTAAAAAGCAGGTGGACGCTGTTTTCCTAGATTACAAAAAGGCCTTCGACAGTGTTCCTCACTGTAAATTAATTTACAAATTAAAATTAGCGGGCATTAATAAGGAAGTAATTGACTGGGTAAAAGATTTTCTCCACGAGAGGGAACAACAAGTAGTACTTGATGGGATTAGTTCGAACAAAGTCAAAGTTACTTCAGGCGTACCTCAGGGCAGCGTAATTGGACCTCTTCTCTTCCTTATATATATCAATGACCTGAGCGACGAGATAAATAGCAATGTGAGGATATTTGCGGATGATTCGGTAATATATAGAGAAATATCAAACGCGGAGGATCGTGATATCCTATCAAACGACTTAGCCCACATTCATAGGTGGTGCGAAAAATGGCAATTAGAACTTAATGTTAGTAAATGCTCCGTCGTTAATTTCTTCGAAAGAAAACAAATTTGTCCGAATTACACGTACAAAATTAACGGAATAAATTTAAATGTAATAGAGTCTATTTCGCCTTGTTCAGACCCCATCTTGAATATGCGGCAAGTATATGGGATCGGGCGGATGAAACGTACACCCGCGAACTCGAGAAAATGCAGCGCAAGGCAATACCTTTTGTGAAAAAATGCTACGATAAAAAAGCTAGTGTTACAAAAATGCTCTCGGACGCAAGTTGGGAATCCTTGAAAGAAAGGAGATTGGAAGCAAGGCTACGATTACTTGATACATTTCGAGACAGTGCGTTTGCGGAGGACGTAATGAATATTATGCGACCCCCTGCTATTTTGGCCGATCCGACAATGAGCAGAAAATAAGGGAAATAGATTCTAGGACAAGTCGTTTTAAGGACTCATTCTTTCCGCGAACGATACGTGATAATAACAAGATAAAGAAATAGCTCGAACATCCGGTGTTTACACGCTCTGCCACACGCCGAAAGGCGGCTTGTAGAGTATTGATGTAGATGTACATGTAACAGCAATTCCGGGGTTAAAAAGGGAAATTAAAATATTTTGTTACCAAATTTGCTTTTATTTAACGAGTTAACATCATTACCGAATTCATTAAATGCTAGTGATTTATGCAATAGATGTTACATTGACGGAGGAACTAATAAGATCTTCATTTAGTTTGTCAAGAGAGACATTAAGTTTAAAATTGTCACTTCGAGACTTAATAAGACTTAGTGGTCGATCTTCTTTCCATATGGTTTTAGAGTTCCATTTTTCAGAAAAGTAATTATTATAATAATTTTCTTTAGCTTTTCTTTCATTAACCTTTGAGTTTAATTTCTCAATCTTTTATATTCACGAAACAGACGAAGATATCTACTCCTTTTAAATTTTTGACGTATTAGATGTCTTTTTTTTAACCATTGGTTTTATCTCAAAAGTGATCCATGGGATAGGATTTCGCTTAAGCTAGACCTTTGTTAAAGGAGCATGAAAATCAAGCAGTTGATTTAAATTAGACATAAAAATAGACACTTGGGTGTCAATAGAATTTGCAGCAATGAAACCCGACCATTCCAAATTATCAAAATCATGCTGAAAGCTAGGAAGATCGACTTTGCTACAGTCTCGTATTTGGTTTACAATTTGTAATTTAAGATTAAATTTTATATACGTTAAATCATCATCAGATGGGAATGGAACATGATGTTGACCATGTCCCTTGATTTTCGAAATGTCTTCAACAAAAAATAGCTTATTATTCCATAAGTTAATATTACATTTTTCTTTAACCGATTCAACTAGTAACAGATCTCCTGTAACTATAGTTCGCTTTACAAAGTTTAACCTTGTTCGCGGAATATTCGAGGCTCTTCGAAACAAAAAGAATTTCTCTACGAAAGACATAGATTTAAGTGGCTCTAATATCTTCCCTATTTATGTAAACGAATCTTTGAGTGTTAATTATCGCAAAATTTATGCGAAAGGTAAAGAACTAAAGAAGAGTGGAAAACTTAAATATTTGTGAGTCCGAGGCGGCAAAATATTTGCCAGGAAGGAAGATGGGGGCGAGAGACTCTCTCTTCTAACTAAATCTTCGAAATTTCGTGGATTTGCAATCATTGATTTCAAGTGATTCAGGATCTGAATTTATGGCTAACATAAATGGTGAGCGGAGAACTGAATATTCACAATTTAGCATCTCTGGTTCAACCATAAATATCTGCCATGTTAATGCTCAGTTTTTGCCCGCGCACATTGATGAATTTTGCAATTTTTTTGTGAATAGTGATTATCATGTGATTGCCATACCTGAAGCATGGTTAAAACCTTCCATTCCGTCTGAGTCTGTTTCCGTAGATAACTGTAATAATAATATGTATAATGTCATTAAATTTATAGAAGGAAAAAACCATTTACTGGAAACAAAGCATTACACTTGACACTAGAGGGAAAATCTCTAAAAATGGCTGAGTCAGCCTTCGAAACGTCGGCTACCAAGCATCTAACCTGGTGGAGAACCCGAGAAGACTTCACACAAGTAGATCACAGTTGCAATTTTCCTATTTAGTAACTAAGATTTATAATATGTGTCCTAGAGAAATAAGGGAATCACTGGAATAAAGAAGTAATATAACAGGAAAGGATAAGGTTATAATTGAAAGCTGGGTAAAAGAACATTTTTTTTAAACCAAAATATCTTATTTCAGAATGAATAATTTACCTCAATATTAAAATTATTATATGCATGTATGTTACTATCTTATTGTTTGTACTCTTATGTAAATATTTATAAAAGTATATAACTGCAAAATTCTTAATTTTATTTAACTATTAAGAATGATCTTCTGTACATATTTTTTGTTTTCTTCTTTATTTGTGAATTTGGGGAAAAAATTTTAAAAACTAATATCTCTGTGATATCTAGCATATGTAATGTCTATCTTTTTACATAAAGTTTATGATTATAAACTTAAAATATAGATATCCGGACAAGATCATGTAAACTTTTGGCTATCGCAAGAACTATATATAATTGATATGTTTACTTTCATACCTCTTTGTGAATGGTATTCTTGTATATGCAATTGAAATAAATACAAATACAAATTATATGTTGGTTCGAAATGGCAGGATAGAATCGGGAGTGGGGTATGTATGTATGTTAAGAAAGTTTCAAATGTAAAATGCTTTCTTGTTATAATGAAAACCTAAAGCTGGAGTTTATTTTCGTTGAAATTTCTTGTAATTCTGGTCAACTTTTGTTAGCTGTTTTTTTACAGGCCTCCAACGGTCGGTTGTTTGAGCGATTATTTTAGTCCGCTCTTGAAGATCAATTTCCTTTCTATAGTAATGTTGCAATATGTGGGGATTTTAACTCGAAATTGTTGAAGGAAACGTACGATAGTCGCTACATAAGGGACCTGTGCTATCGATTTAATCTGTTATTGGTCCCATCTCTTCCAACGTATCACTTTGCCGAATCCAGTATCCTACTTGATCTATTTATTGTAATATGCAAAATATAATGAATCTTACTTTGACTTTTTGAATTTCTTGAATGACTTTTTTTACTCATTCAATGCTTTCAATACATTTTTTTATGGACGAAATTTGTAAGGCTATGTGGCGTCGAACTAAGGATAAATTTGAAAACGGTCGACTGTGTTTATAAATCACCGGTATAAAATCACAACTTCTTTTCACGTGTCGGGTGACATCTCAGGAAATGCGAAAAATAATTCTTTCATTGCCCGCATTTAAGGGAGAATTTCGTATTAGCCTGTCGAACCAAAGACGATATTGGGGAAAACATATTTACTATTTAGTTTACAAAAGCTCTTCTATCACAAAATCTCGATTATTAAGTCTCAATAGTCACGGAAAGTACTCTAAAAAACTTATGAAAATCCTCAAAGTGCATTCCTACGGTAAAATTTGGGCCTTTCAGGATCGAACCTTTGATATCTAGGAGCGATATCTATCTTTTCCTCGGTGTTTCCTGTAGGAGGTCATTCGGCATAAAATTGTCAAGTCAATGACGCTTGCGGATTATAAGAATCCGAATCCTATATTTTATAATATTAGATACTTGAGTACATAAGTGGCATATATCTCAATAAATGTTTACATTTAAGGAAAAGAGATAAGGAGGTAGGTAAGAAGAAGATATTTAATGGATATAAATAATCAATTTCTAAAGAAGGTAAAAGGAAATGTTTTCTCACATGGAAAACTTTGCGATCTACTTGGTTATACACACGAATTGCGAGGTTCCCTAACTCCGATGGTCATGTGCGAATTTTGCATAAGCAAAGGCTTAGAGGTCCCAACGGTTGGGCACGTGTCTATTATATTTGAGCGAATACAATAACCTGAAAGTCTAGAGCTAATTCGTATTTCACAAATGTTAGTCTCCCTTTGTGCCGGTGAAATGTGAGAGCGCAGCGACAAAGATAACGGTAATTTCCCTTTTGCTCGACCACGGGAAGTCCGCCAGCACCTTGGTGAACCGAATCCACAGCTTATAGAGTTATTCTGTCTCTATTTACGCCTGAAATTGATTATGTTGTATCATTGGTTCGAATGAAGTCTTGCCAGTCTCGATCTTGCCTAACTGAAGGCCATTCATTGCTAGGAAATGTATGAATTCTCCACGATTATTGCGGTTAGTCACTTGTTTCACTCATTTTTAGGGAAATATTACGAATGAGATTGGGTGTCGAGCGGCGTGCCGGCTGATGGGACAGCGATCTCGTCCGATTTGCCGTGTTACTCCGTCGTCGTGGCAACGCAAAGTTTCATTCACCTCCGTATTGAATCATTGATCTCGCGGAGTATTCTAGTGCAGTTTCCTTTCCTTCTAGCGCACGTCCTTAGTCATCATACCTTATTTCCAAGGCTGGCTTTAAGCAGTTAACAAGTGACGCAATTACCTCAGGGCATATGATCATAGAGCAGTATGATCGCTAAAGATTGTAAATTCTACATTGAAATGGGTGCATATTGCTACGTTAAGCACCGTTTAAATATCTGTAGCTGATAAATTACATGTTAAAATAGTAATATGCATCGGTAGTAATGATGCACACCAATACTTATTAATCGAGACGCAATTCATCGCTACAACTGACACAACGTTAGGTAACAATAATTTACTGGACGATTGTTGACTTTGATTAATAAGTAACGGTACATACAAAAATAATTAATAAGTATATCCTCCTTTGTGCACATTTAGTCTTCTTAGTGTTCCTGATGACGCAGTTTTGGGAAGCGAAATATGCATTGGGAATACTTTTTGATGTGTTTTGTATTTTGTTCGTTATTAACCGTACCATCAGTGGTAGATTCTGTTCCGAGGTCGATTAACAATGGAAAAACAATGACGAATCGTTCGGCGACTTGATTACGTCTCAGGAAGGCCACACTGCCTCTGCAAAACGCCGTCTTAGAAGATAGATTTATGTTGTGACCACACTTTTCAATGTACCAATTCATTGCATGTGGTGTTTTTCACAATTATAATGGGTACTGTGTTAATGCGAAGAAACAAATGAAAGTAAAGTACCTTATCACAATAAATTCGATATGTTGATCTTAAGTCTGGTCATCATTCATCTGCAAATCGGGTAATTTCCGAGATAAATTTTGTTGAAGTTGAGAAAAAAATGTTTTTAGAAATCTGCTATTGGTGTTAGAACTAGCCTCCTCAATATTCTCTCAGTGTCGCATAATTTATGCTGCATTCAGTTTATTTGAAATTTATTCCAGAATAAGAAATTCCAACCCCAAGAAGACCTCCGAGTCCCTGGAAGGGATATGCGTCTCATATCCACCCTCACTGCGTTTTAATAGGATCGATAATACGCTACGCCTGTCTTCAAAGTTCGTCTTCGTTCGTCTCTTTGTCCGGGTAAAAACTTACTGGTATTTTGATAATTATTAAATCCCGAGCGGAAAATATGTAAATAGGATTAAATATAGTACGGTGATACCTGGACTAACGGGTGACTCTGTTAGCGAGTTTTTCGGCTAATGAAGATTTTTTCGCTGTTTTTCGGACTCGATTCGGACGATCCATACAATAGCACCGATTAAATCATTAGGCACAATTACTTTATAAATGTAACAGTTGATCAATTCAATTGTGAAGTTTGAGAAACATCACAAACTGAAATTAATTTCATAAAAAATATAATTGGAAACATAAAAACAATATCCAAGCTAAAAACTGAGGTCAAAAATATCTTACTATCATATAATCAATACAGTTAAAATATATTATAATAATGTGTTATAATTAAGCTGCCACAACTTAAAACCTCCTTATTAGTCTTATTCTCAGGAGGACTCTACTGCATTTCATTTCTTAATGACATATATAATTTTATAATATACCATCTTAGAAAATTCAGGTTATAATCATCTCTGTTTTCATATGTTAATCTATTGCAAAACTTGTTTGATATGCGTCTTTTTTTGTATATTTTTATGTACTACGTGTATTATATAACAGTATTTTTTTTCAAAATTGTATAAAAAATATGTACCAATAGTTTTACCAATAACTATATTGATGACTGTAATAATGAACGTACAATAAATAAAGGTGAAAAATAGGCGCAATTCAATAAACATATTATACAAAGTTTTCAAATTTCTTTACATTATACTTAGGCTTTATTTGTGCACTCTGTAATTACTTGTGCATGGGATATTCCAAAAGAGTTCACCATACTTTCAGAATTTTCGTCCGTACGACGTCATTCAAGTTTTATTAACAACGATATCTACTCAATCATTTCTTTTCTGTCGCACCAAACTGGAGCATTTAATTTTCATATGGAACTGCAATCACAGACTCGCGCAGTCTCTGGAGGGTTTTTCTGCGGCAGTAATTAACCACCCTGACCTTGTCTAGCTAACGCCTGGACGGTTAATAGATGCACTAATGATCACACAGGCTACCGTTAATGTACAATTAAAATATTCCGTAAATGATCTGATGTCCAGGAATCAACTGCATTGTAATCGTAGAGAAAGAGAAAAGCAGAAAAATGCCAAAAGGGAAGGGAAAACGAAACCTTCGAAAGACACTGAAATTAAAATAAAGAAAATTGCAAAAATGCGAGTTTCCATAACTTATCAAAATACGATTGTTTGCGTTGCTTACGGTATCATGAAAAATTATGAAGACATGTCTTCTCAAAGTACTCGATATCTGTATTCGTAACTCAGGGCTACCTATTTAGCTGGCCTTATACAGCCCCTGTGGCATAATGGTTAGCATGCTATCACTGAGGTCCTGGATTCGAATCCTTGTCAGGGCATGGCTGTTTGCGTGTGATCACGAAAAGGTTTATCGTAAGAATGGTCAAGCTTGACAAAAAACCTCGGGGCAAATAAAGACGGAAAATCATTAATATTTACGCGCGCACACAATAAATCGCAACGCCTCCACTTTCGCGGTTAGTCGAGAGTGTTTGAATTGGTAGCACTGCCTACTTCCCCTCGCCTTCCCCGCCACCGCCCGTATCCGTGGCCACTCTCTTCACCTGGATGTTCATTCACCACTCTGCGGGAGAGTGGAGAGGTCGTGCGAAGCGGTGTTTCTCCTCTAGCGATGGTCGTGCTGGACATAAGGAAGTTGTGGCGAGCGACGCCGTGGGCGGGTAAAGCGGCGCCCCAGAGTCAAGAGGGCGCAGAAAGGGGCAACTGGAGCTCTCCCCTCGAGTTCATCCTCTCCTGCTTGAGCTATGCTGTTGGACTGGGCAATGTTTGGAGATTCCCTTACTTGTGCTATAGAAACGGCGGGGGTAAGTCGAGACGCGTAGCAGGGGGTGTATAGACACTGTAACTCTTTTTTGATTTCTCTCGGAGTTCGCAAGCGTAGGGCTGCTGTCGTAAAAAAACTCCTCAACCACATCGGTAGCATTCCTTAATATCTTATTATCCAACAAGTTTGGAGGAGATTTTGTTTCTTAGGCAGCACAGGGCCAGCAGTTGTAATCGCGTCTTTCTTTCGCGCAATTGTACTTTAATACCAGTTCGGTGAATTTTTCGACTTATCTTACAATAAGTTCGACATAAACTGAGACAGCCTCAGAGAAGTGAAGATTAGAAGCAGCAGTGGGTGCATCGTTGGCGCATAAAAGTGACTTTCGTCGATGAGAAGATGTATGCAAATTTATCGCGTAAACTTTTTTTGGGCTCTAAATGCTTTAACGGCGCTTAAATTTATTTCAATTACTATCGGTTTTAAAGGAACCGAGAGAAGTATTTTGGAAAGCATCATAGTTCACGATTGTCGAGAGAATCTTGGTTTGGATAATTATATGAAGTCCGAATCGCAGACTGACAGATCTGCATTCTTATGCACTAATATTTGCGCTGTAGATAAGCATCCCTCTCGCGTCCTAGGTGATGTAATCGGCCAGTGAGTGGTAAACAAAACGAACTGCGGGTACGCCTTCGCGACCTTACAAGTTTACGGTTATACACATGTATGCGTGATGGGGACTTAATGATTAGGGTTGTTTGAAGGAATTTTCGCACTAGGTATTAACGAAACCTTTTTTGCTGTTAGTTTTAGACAGGACATAAATTTATGACGCGGTATTCGCAAAAACCATAACGAATCAGATCCCAGATTGAAAAACGAATTGATTCTGATTTCTCACTGTTAACTCTTAATCAAACGTTATAGTAAAAGTATAGGTATGACGACGCAAAAATAATAGGACGGAGATAAGCAAAGATCATAAAAATACAAATGTAGTAAAGGAAGCTGAAGATAAATGCTGGAGAAATAAAGAAGCTTTCTTATTTTAGGGCATGCGAAAACGCAGGGAGATGGAAAAGTCGATGCGTCCCTAGCTTGTGCTTAAATTTTAATTAATTTCCGACAAAAGGTTCGGTGAATGCATGAACGAGAAAGTATGTACAATCATTCAAAACATTCGAAGACTGAACTTGAAAACGACGAAGTCTTTGAACAAGACTAAGTTCCACTTCGTCACAGTGCATTTCGAACAGGTTTTGAAGGATAGTGTATTGGAAAAATTTTAAAACTTACAAAATATAAATAACTGTGAAAGGAATCCTACATGCTGCATGAGTCGTTTGAATCTCCTCCTTCACTTTCTTTCTTGTGAAGTTGTCTCTGTCGGTAACAGTTTCAGAAGTAAATTTGGTTTTAGACCGACTGAATACAGATTATCGTTTAAATCCACTCCTTGTGTGCCAATTTCTCATCGGTTATCTCATTTTTCGAGGACGCTTCGTTATGGGAATTCTCGAAACCAGTTACCGTCGTCCTTCCTTCTATGACGTGGGCTTGACTGCGGAATTCGGAGAGTTCTTCGCAGTTTATACGAGCAGGAAAAGTTGGGGAGGCAAGCCTTCCTCCGCAACCGGTGATTCATTTAATCAAACGGAAGTCGTGTAATACGGAGATTTAGGACATATTAAACAGATCGTTTCCGTTTTTCGATAAGAGTTGCAGGTGTATCTTTTTCTTGCTTAATTATCTTTAGTTTTACGGACTAATTAATATTTACAAAAGCCAAAAAAGATTATTTAGAACGACGAATCTGATATTCAGGTCTTACTCTGTTTGTTTCACTGTATATACACATTTCAATGATAGGATGGTAATATTTAAACGGAATAATCGATAAAGAATAACTAGAAAGAGTACTTATACCTTCATCCCTATTTTTCACACTTGTTATTCCTTGGGATTCAGCCGCACGGCTTTACTGTGCGAAGTGTTTGCACCCTTTCTTTAATCCTTCACCACAATATTAAGCATACCACAGGCCGAATTATTAGATTTTAATAACGCGGAAATAATTCACTTTCATTGATGCGACAATTTAAGGCTACGTGTCACAACCAAGCAGAGGTTTAATAATCTCAAAATGTAAGTGTAGTTAAATAACGAAAATCTTGCGTAACAATAGCGTAATAAAAGTAATTTAATCACATAATAACTTGCGTATCAGTCATTATAGTGGAACCTCGATTGACGAAAGCCTCTCGTCACGAATAAATCGGTTTATGAGCAAATTTTCCGAGGAACTAACGTCTCGTAAGGAGTAACGAACGGCAACGAAGGATGTTGGCAGCGTTTCAGTATCGGCGGTGAAGAGCCAATTGCTAACCTGATTGGTTGAAATACTTTTTAAATCCAAATTACACAATGTGTACCTATGTTTGGACGTAGTGTACACGAGTGTCATCATTAGTAAATTAAGGAAGTAGTGAGGCTTTCTATAGCATTTGCAGAGGGGTTGAGGCTCATGGAGTGGTGTCAATGCTATAGAATGAAACACGCTGACAAATAATAATCGTAAAAGTTTAAATAAACAGTTACTTTTGTGCTAAGAGCGGATTAATCTGTTCTACATTGATTTCTTTGGCAAAGACAGTTTCGGTTTGCAAACAATTCGGATAACGAATGGACTTTAGGAAGGAATTCAACTCGCGTACCGAAGTTCCATTGAGCTGGAAAGGTTTGTTATTTTTTGGCTCGTTACTACAATGTCACAGTGTGAATAATTTTTAAATATAATTTTCGAAGCTTCCGTCCGTCTCCCACTAATTGTTTAATGTTGAGATATGAGACGAACTGAATTGTTTTGTGTAATAACAGTCAGTGGAGTGATAAAGTTGCAAGTAGCATTAGTTAATGTAAATAGTAGAGGCAGTTTAGTTATTTAATAGAGGAAAATGTTAATAGTATAATTTCAGCCCTACTTTTCCGCTTCGAATGTATATTTTTAGCAACCAAACAATAATTGGTTGCGACGTAAACATGTATAGCTAATTAACGATTAGTTCAACGCAGTGATTTTCACCGTGGGAATATTAGAATCTTATCTGTAAGTAGAATACTTACGCTGCATAATAATAATAACTAAACTGCATTATACTTACAATTCAAAAAATATAAATTCGTGATAAACTCTCGCATTTAAGTAGCATAAGGTAGATCAAAAGCTGTAATTTACGTGCGATAAATTATGTAGAGGGTGTTTAGATGGGTAAAAAAGTGCGAGGTAAGAAAGAGTGATACATTTTGAAGGGCAAATTTAAGATTTGCCAGGGATTGTTGATGATACCCATTTATAAAGATTTTAACCATTGATATTTTTCATATAATATCTAAGTATTTCATATTTCCTTCTTATATATTGTATATATTACCCCAATATTACTCTCAATTCCGTTTCCTAGAAGAAAAGCCTGTGTTACGGCGTGCGTACGAATTTCTGAAAGACGCTGTGTTTTTGCACACGAACTTTGTGCCCACGGGAATAAAAAACGTTAGAATATTTCGTTGGCCACATCACCGTATTCGATTCATATTTTCGGGTTAATTTATCTTTCTCTTGATCATTCTGGCGCTTCTCATCTGTACATTTCGTAAGTTATATTGTAAGTAAATTCTGCTTATCCTATTGTTCGTGCAAGAGGGGAAATTTGTGTTGTACTGTTCGATTTTGCTTCCTCGAATTCGGCACAAAAACAGAATGCAATTGCTAGGGTTCTATGTCGCCTTAGAAATGCGCATAAACTCATTTATGCAAGAAAAGAATATTGGAACACGGCTGTTAATAAATTAGAGGTTTAAACACACTTATATTTCTGCTTACGGAGTGTCTCTAATCAGTCATTTATGCAGCAGCACACAAGTCGTCATCCTGAAAGCTGCTAAGATCCTCAACCCTTCTGCCATTAGGTGCCAACACCTTTGGAGAGGATGTATACGATAATGTTACCTAATTTTGAATTTGCCCTGCTAGTACAGTACTGTACTAGCTGTACTTCTACAAATAGCGGAACAGTTAAACGACCTACACATATCGATGGCGTAAAAATACGTTTTGTTCTACTTTAGATAACATACTAGTTTTCTGTGGACCACATACGACATGAACCTTTTCTTTCGCAAAGTTTGTTGCATTATTATACGACGTTGAGAAATGAATGGTTCGAAAGGACGTGGCTTTGAAGACGTAGTCCCAAATAATTTGTACCCTAAATATGTTAATTTAAGTCTAAATCAGTAGTAAAATGACCTAAGCTGAAACCTGGATGAGGACAAGGAATTTTATCTAAAATTTACGGTTATTCTACGATCTTCTCTGTTATTCTGTCTATCCAGTTTTCGGTTTTCATGACGATTTCTAAAAATCTTGAGAGGTAATACATATAAAAGTGTGCACAACTATCATTATATATGAGCACAAGATTGTTTCGAAGGATTCATTTAGTTAAATTTGGATTTTTTCAGCTAAATGGAGATAATTTAATAGGAAGAGCTCTTACATAACAAAAAATACAACATTTCAAACTAAACGCTGAGAAAACTTTAAAAAGTATTTATACAATTAATATTATAGTAAATACGAAATGGAATTCTATGCTGCGTCTTTGTTATCTTAATGGTAAGTACTTGAAATAAATTCCAGCTTACAATTGCAACACTTATGTCTGAAAGGGGGAAAAGTATAACTTCATCTTGAATCACTTTTGGCAAATTATATTATTAACAAAAAAGTATGTTTGAAAGCTAAAAACAAATCTTACTCAATAACTCACCGAAAAAGATTTTATTGATATTTCTATTTGTACTTTTAGCTAAGTTTTGATCGAAATACCATCATTTTTAAGTTATAACTGAAAGGAGTGAATACTCTTCTTTGCAAAGGACAAATCTTACTCAATAACTCACCGAAAAAGATTTTATTGATATTTCTATTTGTACTGTTAGCTAAGTTTTGATCTAAATACCATCATTTTTAAGTTATAACTGAAAGGAGTGAATACTCTTCTTTGCAAAGGACAAGTCGAGAGAAAAATTAAAAAATCAGTTCAGTACTTGCTAAATCAGTGCATTGGGCAACCCCCTTGATAACGCTTCTCATTCTTTCCAATCCCAATTTCAATTCTTTTTCTAACCATTGCTCTGCCAACTTCAAACTTTTCCTCTTCTAAATCTTTGATTATGTTATTTGTTTTTCGAGCCATTCCTATCTGTTCATCTCTCGATTCTTTTTAATCGAAACATCAGTAATTGCAAATTTAATTCAGAATTACTCATCCTACGGCTGTTTACGACCCCTGAGGAGGATTTCTGATTCTGAAATCGAATACGACAAATGAATTCCTCGAACACCACAACTGCGATATAATGTGTAGTAATTCGCTACGTAATGGTTATCCGCACGCGCAAAAGAATATTACGGTGCAAGGAAACTATTTTTACACCCTCTCGTGATCTAGCGAAACGTTTTATTTTCAAATGTGCAGAAGGGGGCACTCTGCACTTAGGTTTGCGAATTGTCTTTTCTCTATCGCACGTGTTACATCTTCTACTTGGCAAATAATCCTCAAACCTAATCGGAGAACCAAATCATGCGCTTTCCGCAATTAACTTCCCAGTGGACGCCCCCTAGTGCCGTACTCAAATCTTAGAGGCGCAATGAAATGCGATATACGTAACTGCGCCGCTTTGAACTCAACTATTAGCGAAAGTCCTAAGAAATTCCCGTTCGCTGTCCTTTCACTCTTGCACGGGTCTCATTCCCTCTCTCGCATACACTTTCCCGCAAACCTTTCGTTCTTTCCTCATCGCATTCCATAAACAGTTCGCTGACATGTGCTGTAAGATTTTCTTAGAAAAATGCCATCTGCGCTACTGAAATTGGATAGAAATATTTCCTTAAATGTTAAGTGTTATTCGGGGGTGATTTTTATACCTCGGTTAACATTTCGGGAAACCGGGATTTTCATGGAAACTTTCTACCATTGCACGAGTATTTTCAATATCGGTTGACTGATGGACAAGTTAATGTAGTAAGCACCCAACAGCCTCAGGGGGTAGCAATCAAAGGGGTATATGAAAGTCGGAAAGTGGTACGAATACCTTAAAAACTAGAAAAATTGAAAACAAAGCGTTGTTGATTGTTCATACTAACGACAGAATGCTAAATTAAGCCGTAATTAGTGAATCATTTGAAACATTCATCAGTAATGCTGTATTTGATATAAAATAAGTAACAAATAGTGGATGATCGTTGCTTCTAATCGGCGAAACAATGTATGTAACAATGACAATGTTGAGTCGATACATTTGTAGCTAAAATTTACCGAACGATAACAATGAGTTCGTTGTATGCAACAATAATCGACGCCAAGATTTTTGAAATATAAGCCACAATGTGAAGCCAGCAAGTATATAAATATTGCGGCCGCCCTTCTGAAAGTACTTCTGATAGAGGAAATATTTTTATCACTAAATTCTTTTCCTAGGTATTGCGAGACGTGTTTATGATTGACAACTGCAAGAGAAATTTGAAAATGCAATCATAAGAAATTTCTTCGTATTTCCATGTCCGACAGGCATATGCCTCTAACTGAGAAGATCATCGAAGGGAAACCGATCCAACACACTTTTAGGCGTCAAGGACAGTATTGGTATGCACAAGAAGGGAGTTTAAAAAAAGACATTGCATACATTTCGAGAGGTAGGTCATGGTTAGTGTCAAGGTCACTAACGAGAGACTGAAATTGAGAGTTGTAACATACCAATCTTCGAATCGTCATTTATTAATTAATAGAAACTGTATTTTTCCCATATTCGCGGATTCCTCGTCCTTCGGTGAAGTGAATTTCCTGGTTTTCTATCATCGGTTCACTCTATAAATAAGTAATTACATTCATTACAGAAATGCTATTGGCAAAATTTACAAACATTGAAAGTTATACAAGTCTTTCTACGGCAAACATTATGATCCAGAGGTTATTTAGAGATAATTGATTTAGATTTGAGCAAGTTTTGTTGAGATGCTACTGTTAGTCAAGTGCTGAGTTATTCCTTAAAAGAGAAACTAAAATGTGATTGATCCCATTTGTATTCTCGGAATTTATTTAATATCTATTTGTTAAAGAGATCAATTATATAAATATTTCACTTATAACAAATGTATGTATCTGTTGAGGAGTTAATTCGATTAAATGTTACATTGTGTCCGTATTATTATTACGTATTTCTGTATAGAAATAATAGGAAACGCCGCATATGAAATTAACACGAATAAAATAGTCTCTAATGCTTTGCACACCAGCGATTTGTCAATAGATCCCAATTATCCGCTCTTTGATTAATTGGGATCTGCGTTATCTTTTCCATTTGTGCGTGTTTAAATGTCAAGGAAACGTGGCGTTTGGAAAAGTGGTTTCAAGAATGTGGACTGAGAAATGTTTTACGTTGTCTAATTAAGAATATTGACGATATGAATAACCCACGCCTGAAATTAGCAATAAATATCGAATCAAACATTAAATCCAATTGTCCGGATAAGGTCCATATTCAATTCCTGATTCGTTGACACAATTTAAACACTGTTGATCAGCAGTAAATTTGATAAGCCTTCTTCTTCCAATTAATATATTTGGATATTTTTGTATTTATTGATGTTTTATAGTATATGTGTGTAAATACATATTAACATCAACTTGTGATTCAGATATATATTTCATTTTATCGATTATCCGGGAATTAGATTATCCGTGGAATTCCTTTGCGGACAATCGAAAACTTACCATACTCCGAAAGGAAGTAGGTTGTTATTGTTATAATCTTCCTCTTAACATTCGACCTCACATAATTTAAAGAATATTCTTGCATTCACAACCTCTATTCACTTGGTTTTATTTTTCCCGCCGCTTTTAACAATGTCTGTTCTGTTGCCAAGGCGATGATGAAATGAAGTCCTCCGTTTGATCTTGGACTCGTTTCCTTTGCGACACCACACAGTCGACAAGTAAAAGGAGAACAGAGACGGGCAAATAAAAAGTATAAGAGTGGACGTACCAAAAAGTTATTTAAACCTTTCTGAGTAGATAAGATTGGTCCTTAATTCGGTCCATTTGGAGCCTCCGTTCCACTTTGTCGTCGACGTATTTACAAATAAATAAAATAGATAAGTGAGAAAATTGAAGATGATTTGATAAATTAGTTTAAGCGCAGGTGTGCGCACACCAAATATCAACTCTAACCATTCCTTCTGCCTCAATTACAGGAGATTTAAAATTTGGAGTCCAAATTATTATTTCTACGAAATTCTACGAAATAATATTTTGGACTCCAAAAATAACAAACACCCTATCCTCTTAATTTGCTTTCCTGTATCTTCAAATTTCCATCTCCCGGGGAGATATAATATATCAAAGTCTATTTAAATTGTCTCCTTTCTTACCTCGCCTTTTTTCACCGGAAAATGTAAACAGACTGAGAATTTGGAGAGAAATCCGATTGGAGTAACTTTTTTCCCCATAGGTGTCTCTCCACTAATTATGGATGACTCCACTAATTCTACAATTTACTGCAATCAGGCGAAATCCATTCTTAAATTCATCACTAGAATTCCCAAAGGTTCTTCTTTTGTAGAAAAACCATCCGTTATAAGATAAATCTGTAAGCATCTACCAATTTTTTTACCTTTCATATCTTTCAGCAAGCCACGCCTTATTGGCTAAGAATTGTTTTTTCAGGACGTTCAAGCATCAAAATGAAATAAATATTTTTGAAAGCATCAGATTTCAGACCGTGTCAGAGAGTCACGTGAAATCGATGGTATTTTCTATCTAAAAGAGTTAATTAATGGAATTAACCGAGAAATAGAAAAAATGTAATCTGAACTGCTCCATTTTACCTCCAATTACTTAACCTACTTTGCACAAGAGTTATCTATCGTCAATATTTTGAATTTTTCTCGATCACAAACAAATGAGCATCAGATAGTTGGAATGGATCCGGTTTCGTATGTGATGACATTGTTTCAGAAATGTGCCGTCGATTTATGTGTGCCAAGGTTTGTCTTCGTAACTTCTTTTTTATACTGCAGTGATATTTAATGACCTTTTCAGAGATATTAATTCGAAAATAATTCCGCGAAAAGTTTTCATAAACGAATGCCGAAAACGAACGAATAAACGAATACTTATCTCAAAATAAAAAAAAGTTTTATTCCTGTCGGATTTGGCCAACTCGGAATAGATTTCCGTAATTTGCCTCAGAATTAAAATTAAATTGGATACATAGTATCGAAAAGGTTTACTCGACTTTCTTGAGATTTTAACTATTTATTTTAACTAATTATTATTTTAACTATCATTATAATTTTAACTAATGATTTCATTAACAAAAGAATGTGGGCAGGAATTGTGCGTTTATGATCCAGATATATTATTTGCGTCATCGTAGGCATTCTTTAGAATTCTGATCCTCATTAACCCAAGAAAACGATAATAAATAATGCTGATGTAAATGGATAACAATTTCAGCACTTCGAAAAATTATTATCAAACGACCTAGCTTTTCCAAAGAGAAAGAGGAAATTCTGGAAAAATCGTCGAAATCAACGCTGAAATATTTCCAGCATGCTTACATAGGCTTTCTTTCGGACAAATTCTCAAATCATTTAGATATGAAAAGGAGGGAAGTGTTGCGTTTGGAAGAGAGCGATCAAGGCAGGCAATCGTCTTCCTTGTATCGGCAGACTTTCTCCGTGGCCCAGATCTCTATATAACTCTCAGGTAAATTTAGGTTGTCCATTAACAGCTGTGAACTTGGCGCGATAGTTCCAGAACCACTGTCAAGGCGCTGTAATTTCTGGGAGTTATCGTTCTCGAACATTAAAATTGCGTGGTTTACAATCTGCTAACAATTAATCAAACAACCATCTCGGCAGGGATATGTCGGCGTAAATGAATAAAAATATATAAAAAGGTATTTCTTACGTTGTTATAAATAAAATGTTGGTTGCAATCACGGTAGCTCTGAAGCGGAAATTATTCCAGTTTATTTACAACAATGGCTCAATCAGTGGCAACATTGTTGGTCGGCTCAGTGATTATCGAGAAGGATAACGAATATTAAATATATTTTCAATGGCATATTAATAAAAAAAGATGAACATTTAACAACGTTTACTCGCTCACTCCATGAATATTATCGATTTTACAAAACGCCAAAATTGTTACGCAACTTTTTGTCGATTACTTTGGCCATTATGCTAGCGATGCATAAGGACAGCGATGCAATAAATAGCATAGCGATGCAATAAATGGGGATTCAGAAACCGGTGTAAATGCCTCAAACCAAAATTATTGAAAATGTAGAGGCCTTTCTCTTGCGCAGAATAATGACGGTATGATTTAATGGGTTTTAAATTATATCTTATTAAAGGTATCCATCAATAATGGTGCAGTTGAGAACAATAACGAATGATTATTTCTCTTAATTATTGACAAATGGTAGTAAAAATGACTGACCTCAGAATATCTAAATAACTATAGTCAACAGACTGATAAAAATAATACGTCATACGTTATGATAATCGACCCCTTAATTGTTGAATATGTCACTCAAGTGAACGATCAAAACGACTATCAAATGTTGTCCCAGGGCGGGCGCACATCGGGAGTCCTGATTGACACACTGTCCGCTGTCCGTTGCCAGTTCTGCAGTCATATTTGAAGGAATTCTTTTTCGAGCGTCTTCCAAAACAATGTAAAGGCTGCTAAACCGAATTTCATCGACGAGGAACCATCAGTATTTTTCTCTTGCCTCTCGTTTCCTCCATCCATAGCAATACAAAATATCGTGAGAGAAGAGATGAAGAATGAAGACTCAGTGTGTAAAATAAACTGGACTGCAGAAAGGTCTTTTTAATATTAATTTTGTTCCTTTCTATGGAAAAATATTTCCTGGAAGCACAGTTTGTTTTATTCCCATAAATGTCAAAAGAGAAGCACCACGGAGTTGTAGGACAGAAGTTTTGGGATTCCTAAGAATTATGAATTTGGGAATGCGAATTTAATATCAAAATGTTCCTTGTTAAGCTGTTGAGTGCAAGTCGGAATTCATTCAAAATAGTGAGTGAATACGTTTCGTCCGTTCGGTCGCTGAGCGTATCTTCTCGTTCGCTTTCGTTCGGTAGTTTCACTTTGAATTCGAATTATTTAAATAAAAAAGCAAATGTATTTCAAGTAGGAATAAAAAACAGTGTAAGAAATTCCACAATATATTTCCCTTAACACGACCGGTTTCAACTGGTACATAGTCATCATCAGGTACTGATTCGGTCTAGAACAGTGTGAAGTAAATGAAGGGGCGAGGGAAATGGGGAGGGGGGACATGCGGAGGGGGTGAAACAACCGTGAACAAGAAGAATGAAGGAAGTTAAGGAAGGGGTAAAGGAAAACGGGGTAGGTGGGGAGAGGGGTGGAAGAGCACTGACCGTTAAATACACAGGATGATGTGGACATACTTTTGTGAACATTAGTTGGCATGTATTTGCTTTGTTTGTGATGTAGAATTTCTATTTGTTCTAAAATGTGTAATATGTTTCAGGAATGTCCAAATTTAATAATAATGTAGTTTCCGAGCAACTTCAAATCATTATACTTTCTTGTTTGGGCGATTCTTCACGTTGGCGGGAAATGAGTCATTCAGAATATAGGAGGAGAAAGTGCAGTCAGAGTGTTGTGTTTCCATCATTCTCGAGACATTAAAAAATTCGCTGCTCGAAGATTCTCGAGAAATGCGCAGGAACTTCGCTATCTTCTCCGGGAAATTGCCTCAGTGAATTAGCGGATTTTCCACTATTATGGCTCTCGTTCTACCGAGTAATTGTGGGCAAAGTGATAAGTGTCTCCTTTTCGGGCTGTCGACCATTTCCATGTTTACTTCAATGAGTAATGCGAAGCAATGAACAACATTTCAAGATGGATGATTCTTAAAATTTAAGTGGCTATTCTTTCAAACGGATCAACGAGGATAAGACATCGCATTTTTAACGTATATGGAAAATCAGTGCTGTACCATTTTGGTCGAATTCACCTCCCTGCCATACGGCGGCTTGCGGGGTACTAATGCAAATGTAATGTAAATGACTTAGGAAAGTAAGAAATAAATTATAAACGAACGATGAGCGGTGTCCCAGGACGAATTCATGTATGATTTCTCTGCTTCAAACCTAGTTAAATCATTGATCTGTCATTGTTTGTTGTTACTTTATGCACTTAATATATTCGTCATATTTACGGAGATTATTGCTCAGATAAATTCTCTATATCTACAGCAGTACCCTGCAAGCCGCCTTTCGGCGTGTGATCTAGTAGAAGGGAATATCTTAAATGTTACGAAGTGTAAGATTTCGGCGGAAAGTAAATTACCTCCCTAAATTTGACATACATTTAATCAACATATGCTCGATTTCCATTAAAGTAGTGTTGTATAAAGTAATGACTAAAGAATTATAAGTAAGCCACAGTTACAATGGAAACAGAATGGAACGCAATGATGTTGCTGCTTC
This sequence comes from Ladona fulva, assembly GCA_000376725.2. Lineage (NCBI taxonomy): Eukaryota > Metazoa > Arthropoda > Insecta > Odonata > Libellulidae > Ladona > Ladona fulva. The sequence goes on along the minus strand of KZ308521.1, from coordinate 667,550 downwards.
TGCTGAATTTACGACGCCTAACGAACAAAAACGCGGTGCAGGTTCGATACTCGCGTAATAACGCTTAAGCAATGCTTTGTCACACTCTGAAGGAGTCTTAATCGAAAGCATTAATGGTCTCAGTCTTATGATGATTGGGTCATTAATGGATGATTGGCTGCGATGACGCCCTAATGAATTGTGAAAGGAGTCCCTGGAAAAAAGAAATCTCATCGCAGGTGTTGATACAGACTTCGGGAGCCCCTAAGGAAACAGATTCGCGGCAGAGCGAAATAGCGAGAGATATTTTCCTCCTCTTGAGTAACGCGGTCAAAGGAAAGGATTGTGAGGAGAGTGAGTGAATAAGGAAAACTGCCTTTTCTTCAGCGGGGATTGAACGGGGAATTCCAGCAGAACCCGCTTTCCTCACCTCTGACGTCACTTACGATGGACTAGAGCCTTTGGCATTTGATGGATTCCCTCCGTTGAAAAGGACACCAACCAAAGGAGATTCGGATTGTGAAGTGCTCATTCAGAGAACTGTGACTGCCTCTCGAGCCAAACGACAAAAGGCGGTTATAATAATAATAAAACTGCTTTAGGGTAACTCTAGGGCAAGAAGAGATTACCTTCTTAAATCGCTTCTTACATCTAACCCTTCTTCGTATGAAATTTAGAAGAGATAGCTTGAAAAAAGTATTAGAGGTTTAAAAACACTCCGTAAGCCGTATTTCGGCAAGCGGAACTCGCGCTAAGAGACAAACAGGAAGTTCCGGATTACAGATTTTTGGGAAGTCCCAATGATCATTTCAGAGACAAGGCCTCCATCTTCAGGGGGTCTCCACAAAGGAAGCGTTCTTCTTATTGAAAAGAAGGCACAGAATTAAACTACTTTGTGGGCTTAAAAATATAAGTGTACTCTGGTATCCCCAAATGAGGGATATTCAGAGTGTAGATAGCCATTTACTAGTTGCAGAAAACTTTTAATCCCGAAGAATATCATCTCTTCTGCTGTCAGTATCTGTGCCCCATCACTCTCCATAGTTGTTGGATGCACAGACAAATAGAGAGATCACTCCATCTCTCTGTACATCCCTATCATAACTTATTTGTATCTAGTTGACCCTGAAGAAGACCTTCCGCATTCTACTATGCCTTACAGGATGTTTACTTCAGTCATCGCATGGTTAATGAAAATTACACTCTTAGGTAAAACTTGGAGTAAACAAAGTGCAATTGGACCGGATGCAAGTGGAATTGGATGTAACACATGAGGAAAATGTCTGGCAAAAGAACGACTAAGTCAGTAATCTATGATAATAATCACTGCATCTATAAATGTATATATGTAGGTAAAGGGTGTGAGTTCACTCAATCTTTACGTTCTGTCGATAGTATTTTGGTTGCCACAACTCTGGCTCCGACGATTAAACTGTTCCGGAGTTTATTTACACCGGTTGCTAAATCTGATCAAACATAGTGTAATTGTAACTGCTTATTTTCACTATGTATCACGCGAAAGTTTCAAAGCAAACTAATGTTCTCTCTCGTTCGTTCACACTGAAAGAAAAATAAAGCCATGCGTTCATATTTAATATTCTGTCGTCAAAAACTTTAGAAATTGAAAGATAATTCCACCGAAAATTCGACCGAATATACTTAAATATTTCGAAAGGTTTTAAATTTGAAGAAAGTTAAGGCTTAATCTATCGTATGGGATCATAATGGTCCAGGTAAATGCTTCCTAGGGGATGCTTAAAACTTGGGAATAAACTTTCGATTTGTTTCCTACATCTAGCCTGTTTCATTCGTTCCTCAAGAACACGATTGTTGGTTGGTTCTACGTCTCTTTGTCAAATCGTCTGCAAACAGCAGCATGAGATTTCTCCTGGCATTCCTTTGTTCTTGTTTTTGGCAGTTTTTTCCCTGTATTTGTACACCACCTAATACCATCTGTTTGGCTTAATTTATGCCCGGCTTAAAGAAGACATTGGAGATCAGTAGTGAGATACAGGCTTCGTCCTTTTAATTCAAGGTTCTCTTTTAACTTCAGCAAATTTGAATTCATAAAACAAAGAATTAAAAGCTGTATTTTACTAAGCTTGAACTTGTATTATTCTGGTAAAATAAACTTCGGTTCAGGCTGTCTGTTCATAAATTAGTCGGAATCCAACGAAGATGCGCTGCTAAGTAAAGATTCTTTAAAATTTACCTTGATACTCTCCAGACTTATTTAGCCGAGACAGATTTATTTCGGAAGATAATAAATCCCCTCAGTTTAGTTGTTTCCTTAGATACGGATCCTGTCCAAGTCTGAAAGCCAAACCCAAAGAGAACGAGGAAAATGCTCGTGAAAGTTTTCGTGGGCGGTACATGCCTATTGGAACGTACAAGGCCAACATATATTTCTATCATCACTGGCAACTGTCATTTCAATAACCTAATAATGCCGCCATGTTCCAGGTTTTGAAATTGCAAGTATTTATTGTTTTATTTAGTAAAATATCTAAATGCAAACGGAGTGCCATCGCATATTATTTGGTACCTAAAACCATTAACGGTCTTACCTATTTACGCAATAAGTTTGCATTGGAGATTTCATTAATTTGTCATTTATTTCAAAATTCATCGGATGTATTTACCATTTTCAGTAATTACTCGTACTACTTATGGCATGTATACACGTATACGTTGGTGTTTAAACCCAATGCCACACGTCGAAATGCGACAAGCAGTATATCTATGTAGATGTATGACCAACATTGTTTTCACTGACCCAAATATCGATGTAAATAAACTCTGGAATAGAAAAGGCCTCGGAGAATCGGTTTTAGTAACCAAAACTTTATTGATAGCTACATTTACTAGATTTGCTTAGTAATTTTTTTACTTTTACTTTTATGATAATCGATAAGGCCTTCTATATCTGATAACTACATCAATAAATAACGGAGGTAACAATAAAAGATTGTAGGAGACTCGAAACTTAATTTACCAATATTTTCCCTAATTAACGATACATCTGTTCTTCCTGATCGAAATACCGGCTATGGACAAAGTGTGCTGAAGCGCAGCAATCGGTGGGGTTTGAGCAATTTATCTTCATTTGCCAACAATTCGGTTTTGTGACCGAGTATCTTGCACCGAAAATCGCGTAGCAAACTCTCACGTGAAAAATGTACTTCTCACTCTGGGCGGTGGAGATGAGCCTGAATAGACTTTCTTTTCCTCTTTCTCTTCGAATCTTTGGTGATGTTTGTTATCCGCTGAATATTCAGCAGTTTACTAGATCAATTAGAGTACGAATTACATTTCAATTAGAGTACGATGAATTTTTTTCTCAGTATTTTGATAAAAGGCGTTAATGAAGTTGTATATTAGGTTTTAGTAAATTTATAATGCCTAACAGCGTTATGTGAATTGTGTAGAGGCAGAAATTGACGCTATTGAAGACGGTAACGTACGGATGAAGATAAATTTAAAATCTGAAAGCGCTAAGTTTCCAAATAAACAACGAAAAGAAATAGCCTCACCACCTTAAACTGTTGATATTCTGTTAATCATATGTTTCATTAGAACGACTGCGACATTCATCCCGATATTTTCTGTCGCGAGTGAGTAATTTCAGTGTAATCCAACTTAATTTAAATGACAGGATTTAATTATAATTTATCGATTTGTTAATAATAATAATAAAAGTTAGCTGAAACAAAAATAGCGCAACGAAACGATGCTGATATTGTTGAAATTTTAATCGGAATGGGACATTTTACAATTTTAAAAAGTAGGGAACGCAATATCCGTTTTGTTTTGCTCGCCTTCGATATTTTTGTTCGTGCGTGTGTGCCCAAACATCAAATAACCCGCATTCATTTGCTGAAGTTAGCGAAAAAATCTTCATACTCCGATAAATTCGTTATCAGGGCTACTCGTTAACCACCCGTCCTCCGATCTGTTCACGGCCGCAAATGATTTTATATTTGACGGGATTCCCGGATTTTATAGACACTCCACACCGAGTTGAATCTGCATGGCTAATCTCTTTGTATTTCGTTACAGGTGCCTTCCTCGTTCCGCACACCATCATGATCTTCGCTGCTGGTTTGCCACTCTTTTTTCTGGAGCTGGTGGTGGGGCAGTACAGCAGTCTGGGTCCCAGCGAAGCCTTTCAGAAGATGGCCCCGATTTTCCACGGTCAGTGAGTTCTCCAGGGCCAGGGTCGAAACGGGTGTCAACTAAACCAGCGCGCAACAATGGGAAGGGAAAAAAGGTCCTCCGTTGCGTGACCGAGACAGGTTGCAGAATAGATTTCGCAATGCAATCTTGCATAAACCGATCGGAGAGAAATTTGATGGCGGAAACAGTCTGAGTTCGATTCGACGAATCAAAAGCAGGCGTTGCAAATTTCTAACGCATGCCATAAGTTTTTTCATTCGGATGATCCCACTTAGGTAATTTTCCACTCAAAAAAGTTGTAAAGATATCCTTGTGTGATACATATTACATTTGTCAAAAGGTTGTAATTTTATTATTGTTATGTACTAGTTGCGAATAAACGAAAAACTATAATCAAACAATCTATCAGCTATATAAACAAATCATTTTCAAACAGAAGGAACTTCTACTGACAGAACAGTAATGCTTATGCGTTCCATGCATAGAACATATTGCACATCACAAGTTTACAATAGTGACGATATTTCCATTAAACTAATCATTTAAAAATCCCTCTATGTACTCTACATTATCACATTATCTAATTTCAGTAAAAACATACGGAAAGTTATTCTAAATCTCTCACCTCGATATTGAATCTATTTCCATATGTACAGTGTATCAGGGACCAAGATGTTGTAAATACAACCTGAAAACTTAATTTTGCATTCGGTCGTACGACGACAAATCACAATCATACTATTATACAATTTTAAGTCATTAAAGTTAAAAAATGTAAGCGTTATCTACTTAAATTCTACAGTTATATGTTGTATTCAAATAATATTTGTCACATTTACTTTAAAGCAGTAGCTATTTGAAAGAAAGGGACTGAGATTTTCAAGTTAAAAAAAGTTTACGGGACCGGGAACTGAACCAGACTCTCCCAATTTCCCACTCTGACCACTGGGTTACTCGCCCAGAGCAGGGAAATTTTCTCTTTAACTTAACTTAACGTCTTTTCCTTCAATTCCTTCGTATTTACCAACAAAGTCACCTCTAACCCTTTCCCTTACTTTCCAGTTAATTTCATGAACTGCTGTTCTATCGATAAATGAAAATTTCCTCATTATCATTCATTCACTAATTCTTTTATAAATACTAACCAGGATAGAAATATATGCTAAGAATATTAGCAGAATTCGAAAAATAAAAGACTCAATTTCGTAGAAATCTATGCAGTTCGTGAGAATTACATAAACACACAACTTAAAAAATCACGTTTACGTTAAAAATTCGTTACCCAAACATCTTCTCTTGTCCTACCACCACAATGTTTCTTCGTCACCTAGATCATGACAAACCAACGTATAGATGTCCTTCGCCAAATCAAGTAGACACTCTTACATGGCCATATGTTTGTATCTGCGATTTATAAACCGTACTTTGCATATTCTGGAATCTTCTTAGTGTCTCTCGTTAGTTTCCACAATTAATTCTATTTCTGTGTATCCTTAATGGATAATTTTTCTGCATTTGTGCAGTTTTTACCCCCTTCTTTGTGGGTATTTTCCTTCAACGGGGTTTTTTTCGTCGTCAACCTTCGTCAACCAAAGGTTTCCTCCAACTTTTATATTTTGTTTTCATTTGTATTATTCAGTATAGTAAATATTAGAACCACATACGGACTTAGAGACGCCCACAGAGGCCAACCTCTCCTATAAAAGGGTCGATCTTTCTACAGTATGGGCTCTTTTTTTATAAATATATCCCATTTAATCAGGCATTAGATAAGTTACCATCATAGCTGCCTGTCGAACCTAATATTTTTAACGACTCTTAATATTCCCTTTGTCCAAATATCAATCAATGCCTATTTTTAATAACACAACAGTTGATTCTATGAATGAATGACCAATTTCGAAAATGAATCTCGGGGAAGCAAATTGTCCGTAATTATTTGGAGGGCAATAAGGAGAAACCGGTTACGTTGTAGAATTGGCATTGATGTTTGGGTCTAACACGTAGGACCAAAGAGGGCTTCCAATGAGTCCAAGGTTATCTGCACTCGGAACGTGTATATTGGGGTACGTCAATTGCAGGCTTCTGTTTCGCCGTGATAAACTTGCAAATGCATTTCCTCTTACTTTTACAAGAATCTCTTCGTAGTTGTACATTTCTTGCTAATTCGATTTCGCGAGATAAGTCGTTCTTATTGAACCACCTAATATTTTCGCTCAACGCCGAGAACTATGTTTCAAACTTAGTGTCTTCTCTTAAGAAAATAAAATTGAGTTAAAATTTGCTTGTGCATTGTTCCGTTGGAATAAGTTTCAATTAAGTTAAACTGTGTAAAACTACAAAGGCACTCATGTTATATGCTTAAATAAGGTACGGTTTTGAACACCACGTTTTCGATTAATAGTATGATGAGATCCCTGAAAATTCTCCTAACCTTATAACTACACCGCATAAAATACTTTTTACAATTAATGCTAACTGAAAAATAACGTAGTACTTGATTAAGATGGAGGATAGTGCCTCTCTTTCAATTTATCTGCATTCAAATATTATCGGATTGATTGTTATCTACATAAATACCAAAAGAAAATTTTCTTTTTTGTTTTTTGTGTATTTTAAATTTATTGTGAATTATTTTTAGAAATAGTAAATTCCAATGTAGAATAATATACGAGGTTAGGTGGAAGGGAGGCCCACTCGGGCCTAACCTCACATTTAAAGGGTCCAATGATAATAAATACCCTGCAAGCCTTCTTTCGGCGTGTGACAGGGGGTGTAAACTCAACCAAACGTTATCATCTGGAGTTGTAAATTTGGGGTAACTTAGGCTATTTTTATTTTAATCTTCTGGAAAATGAATGGATTTTGCTTCAACATAAGTTAAGCATCTATTTAAAGATTTCCGTAAAATCAATTGTGTAATGTACATTGTAATCCTACATTATGACAATTGTGTAATTGTCATAATGTAGGATTTTTATTGTGAATAATCATGCTTGGAGTTAAATGAAAACTAGGAATCGTTAAAGAAATGTAAGTTTCCTCGATTATAGCTTGTTTCATTCTGCGTTTAATGCAAATGAATGCAGAAGTTTTCGTGTGTATCTGATTGGTATTTCATCACACGTATTCTCACTTGATTGAGTGATCACTTTCAAATTTAATAAAAATTATTCTTTATTAAATTGGAAGAAAAATGTTCATACAATATTTAGTTATTTATTCTTAGCTCAAGTAAAGAGTTTCAGAGTAATTCCGTTTTACGGCAGAAAGTTATTATCGATTTTGTAAAATAACTTTCTTTCTGAATGGATGGACGTGAAAATGCGAATTTGGATGAGACAGTATCTTCGAAAGAAATATAATTAATTTGATGCTCCATTACTATTTCATGAGCTATGAATAAGATCTTCATTCGCAACTTAGTTCATTGGCTAGATTACGAATTTTAAGTTTAAAAAATAATAATGATTATTGAAAATAAATTTTTAAATTGTTAATAATAATTAATGATTTATGTATTTGTGATATACACACATTTATTTAGCTGCTAACGATACAAACGTTTACTCCTCGGTAATCGATCGATTGTGTATTTTATATTGTAAATGACGAACTTAACCATATTGACTTGAATTTTCTATTTTTCTTCGCAGGTCTCGGCTTCTCAACTTTGGTAGTGATAGTCCTGGTGACCATATACTACCACGTCATCATCGCATGGACCATCCTTTACATGGTTTATTCCCTTATCTACTCGGAGCTGCCATGGGGATCATGTTCGAACGAATTCAACACTGCAAGTAAATACTCTTTTATTATCACCATTTTAGAAAGCATTTATTCTTTCCGGTTTGTGTGGGCGTACTTGAGCATATTAATCTTAGATAACATAATTCTAAAGCTCTCGGAAATCACATTCTGGGCTTTTTATTTCTTAACCATAACCATCAATAGGGCTACCATATTCCAATGATAAGAAACCGGAACATAGCGAATTCTGAAACCGGAACGGAACCTGGGAGTTGCCGTAAAACTTAATCTGAATTAATTTCTTGTGCTTCTAAAACACTCTAAGTGTACTTAACGTCACTAACACATTTGCGTTCAAATGATTTATACCAATGAAATTATCGCAACTTATAATTTTTCAACCAATTTCAAACCGAGACGATAGAAAAATTGATCGGGAACATGCCGGTACTGGGACAGCCCCGGTCAAAGCAGGACATATCCTCAAATCTTATGAATTTTGCAAATCATCGAAAGGATTGTTTCTTTTAATTTCTTTAGAGAAGGAAAATACTTTTGAATTCATTTCATTAGTATATTAAATGAATGAATTTCGATAAGAATGCAAATGAAAGTCAACCAAGAGAATTGAATAGAACTAGCAAAAATTTGAACTTAACGTCCTTCACCTGTGTCATTGAATCTATGCCATCGAGTGTAATCATCAGGTGTGGGAGAAAATGTTTCGTTTCGGCGAATTACTTATATTTACTTAATGGAGGAGCTGGTTCACGGAGTTGATTGTGCCAGCGATGGAATGTGTGGTTGAAAGTTCTTTGTGAAAGTTTTTAGGGGGCATTGGATTGTTAATGAGGCAGTGAGCCAGCGATCTTTTGAACAATAGGGTGATTGTTGTAGGCAGAAATAGTGTGATTTGGGTATGTGGGCTTCTTGAAGATAAAAAGGAGATGTTATTCTGTTTGAGGGTGATCAAGGAAGCTAATCGAACGGTTCATTTCTAATTCATATGTAAATTCGAGTGAAGGATGTACGGAGTTAAAGGCAGTCGATACAAGGCCTGAATATTCGTTTGTAGGCTGTTGGCAATAACATCACCATGATTGCATGCACATCGATAAAAAGTTCTGTTTTCGCCATTCGATGCTTGAAAAATGATGCTACGCTTGCATACATTCTCCGTTAGGATCATGAAGGCTTCTTGAAGATAAAAAGGAGATGTTATTCTGTTTGAGGGTGATATCCATTCTCCATAATGTGTAATAAGATTTTTTCTCCATTCTCCATAACAGAGAAAAAATTAGAAAACATACATAAAAATCGATCTCTTTCGATGTAGTGGCACTCAGCAATGAGAAGTGATACGAAAATCTTCTTGTACCGAATTTTAGCTTAATTCTTTATCTTATAATCTAGGCATTTTCCAAGTACGTAAGTTTCTCACAATTTTCGTAATCGTGTAATTCAAGCAACATGTCCTGCGCATTTCGCAGTAAGCAGATCGAAAGAGCTTCGGTGCTACAGTAAGTCGCGCGAACCATCGCTCTTCCCATTTGTAAAACTCCACGACGGCATTTCTTCGATTTAAATAAAGAAAGCGCGAAAGACGGCTATTTTAAATTGTATCCGACTTCTTTAAGGTGTTAAGATTCGATAGCAGGGTACTAGAGATGGTCAAAACCTTTGGCTGGGAATCTCTTAAGGATAGAAGAACTACGTATTCGCACAATACATTCCAGAAAGTACTGATTTTCATGATGAAATTCGTGACATCGTGATTCCCGTACTCGGCGAGCACTATTTTCGAGACCAGGGCTGCAATCTTATTTAAAAAAGAAAAGTCAGCGTTAAACAATGACGTTTCAAATTGATTCATAAATATCACCACAAAAAGCGGGGATAAAGGCCATAGCGAGGCTCCTGCTAATTCAAGTTATTGTCAAATACAAAGTAGTTTGTCGGACGCGCACATCTGGTAGCTGAAAACCGCCCGCCAAACGCACGTTCGATACTTTTGCGGCTTTTATTGCTGACATGTTTATTATCCGAAGGAAATCTCTCCTCAGTTGCCTCGTCCCAATGGAAAATTTGCAAGTGAATAAAAGGTCCCGTTTCTCATGCTTGATTCCGTGTATTCCCTCGATGCCCATTTGCTACAAATATTAACCAGGCCATGGTTACTTCCCGCATCGTGGAATCGGAGCAGATGCTCCGCGCCCTTGCAACCGATGACCCAGGAAAATGCCTGTTTTGAATGGCAATCCTCCGAACCATGAGGAAGCACTTACGTTTTATGACGCGGCCTCGGAAAACATTTTCGTAATCGAAGAAAACCTGCCAATTGCTGCGTCTATTCAAAACACTAGCTCAAGGGAACCTTTTTAAATCGGAAGGCCGCATAAGAAAGGCCGCACGTTAACCATCCGGCCTTTTTTGAGTCGTGTAGTATTAAAACAGTTTAACATCAGAATTTTGTTAGAGAACGCAATTTCAAACGCTTAGTGACATCCTTTCCCTGACGAATTTTTTGTACAAGTTTGACTTGGAAAAAGGCATTTTTTTTGTAAATTTGTGTGCTCATACTTAGCAAAAACTGATATTATATTTCACTTTTTTATTTAATTTCATTTTAACTTGTATACGGTGTATGCACATGTGAGACAATACAATAGAGACGTCAAAATTAATAAGACAACTTAAGTGAGAGCAAAAAGCAGAAAATCCTAAATACGAGATCTCGGGTGCGTCGGGAAAGTGAATGAGAAAGATTTGTTTATTTTCACTTTGTGAATTTTCTTATGTGACCCTTCACGGCGGGGCTCGTCAGACATTACCGTATTTATCCTCGCACACCACGCACCATATTTTTACGAAGGAAATTTCGGAAAAAAAGTTAAATTCCTTGTATAAATCTTGGAGCTTTTTCAGACAACTCAATAAGCGAAAATAACAAATACTTACAGATTTCTCTGTTTTTTGTAATTTTAAATGACAAGGTCAAGCAATCCTACTGAGATTGAAGGCAGAGGAATCGGGGTGAGGGAGTAAGGAAAGGGACGACGAACTTCTCGGAGCTGCTGCAGATTTTAATACAGAAGTATATGAAATGAAGAATGGAGGGTTCGATGAATTATAACGTTCATTGTAACACTTTCGTCGTCTGTATCCAATTAAGACCGTGGACGACTCCTAAGAATTTTTCCGCAAAGTTTAGCACTATCCCTTGAAGACTTATTTCCTTTTTCAAAATAATGCTGGCTATGAAAATTAAATTAAATTCTGACATTTCCTCAGAAATAATAACTTACGTCAATGTTTCTGGAAAAAACTCTCAGTAACTGAAAGTTAGAGGAGAAAAAACCCATGGTGCGGGAAAACACCCACATAAGAAGGGAGGTGGGAAAAAATAATAATAAACAAAATAAATAAATAAAAATAATAAACAAAATCAAATTCTACCGTTGTACTCGTACATATCGCACTACGAACGTTCGAAATATAATACTGATAAATGAATAAAAACAGATTACAACTGATATTTAAACTTTAAAAAAGATATACAATTCAACATACTGCGTATATTTTATACAAAAGTTATTCATACTCATATCAGCTCGCAATCGTTTCCCATTTCATGAAATAACAGTATATACTATAGAAATATGTATCTATTGCGTCAAATATCACATACACTTATAAAAGCAACGATATTACCTTATTCAATTTTTTGGAAAATGTAAGGGTATAAGTAAATATAAGGGTGTAAGTAAATATATTATTAAATGTTAATATTTACTGTTAATAAAGTAATTTAGTAATATTTATTTGAAACGCTGTTTTCGGGGAAAGGAATGAGAACCTTGCGAACCAAGCCAATCCTGTTTATCCATTTTCTTTATAAACAGATATTAATCTTCATCCTACCAGTGTACTGATTTTTACAAAGATTGTGTTCATTAAAGATAAATATAGGGTTCATAGATTGCAATAATACTAGATAGAGCTAGTCTTCTCAGATTTCTCGCGATTGCTTGGCAAAACAACTTTGGATGGGTAACATTCGCTGGAAAAGAAAAAGATGCTAGTCTTCAGCTGCCTTTTTTTTCTAGTAGATTTTTGCTACAGAAAAGAAAGCCGTAAGACGGCCTTTCCCCGAATTTTTTCGTATTACAACCCCTTGTGTTCCATACCCACCGCATCCTAGCCGTCATCTATTAAAATCATCATTTGTGCAATCAAATCTGGAGCACGGTAATTAGCAAAATGAAAACTGCGGTGTTAATAATATTTATAAAATCACTAAATGGCAAGTTTCCGATGTTTTTGTAGTCTTAAATCTTTCAATTTAGAAGGAAAGTTGATTGGTTACAGAATGAAATGAAATTGAATCAAGCGCACCAGTAGATTAAACCATTGCTATACGTGTATTGCTCATTTAGGAAATACCTGCTGTAAGCGGTGAATGTTAAATTTAGAGCATTTATAATGGAAATTTTCTTCCAGCCGTTTCGAGACGGCAGGAGGATCTCATGATAAGAGCAAAAATTATTATACATTTGACACTTCTTCTATTACAATATGTTGTCATCTTGTAGGAAAATGCACTAAAAAGCATCTATTATAACTTTGTTATATTTCCTAATCCATTAATTTGACTATTAAAGTTAGGAACGTGAGTAATACAACGCTCTAAAATATACAACCATTGCCATGCAAAATTGAATCGCCTTGAAGTGCAATTCCAAAAGGATATCATTACTCAATTTCCGTGGTTTAGAACATTGAGGGCTCACTTTTTCGTTCAGTTTTCCTATGTAATAGACATGTCCGAAATTATTAAGTAACTGCCACTTCAAGGCAGCCTTGAATAACTCCCCCATGAATTCATAGGGGTATTTTGTGCTGTCGATAGGAATTATCACAGACATTTAACTCTTCTAGCTTTGATTACATTTCGTCGTACTTGTTGTCACCTGTGCTGTATTCGATTAACCCAAGCATTTGTTGCATATTCTGGTTGTTCGTTTGGATTCATTCACCTCGCATTAACCACTTAATGCCCGGAAGTTCGAAACTTTTAAGAATTCCATTGGAATATCGTGAATGATTGCACGAAGTTAAATGGCAATACCAATTCCTATTGAATCCAACTCGTCGCAAAGAGAAAAAATGACAATTTCGCCTCCACCCAGGAAGCACCGTTCTTTTGGCCTTCATCGGTGCGTGTCCTCTTTCTCTGACCCAATAGAATGAAAAGGCCTTTTTGCTTCACAAATTCTCATCATAAAGCTCTTTGTGAGAAACGTTTCATCGATGATCTTTCTGTGGAGGATCGAAGCGGTAAAACATATCAAATTATTACTTAATTCGGTACATATATGCGATCTTTTTTGTTGAATTTCATATTTTTCCTTCCATACTGATAAAAGCAAATAATGTTACGAGGGCCGTTCAGTCCTCAGAAAAAGATAGACAAATATTTTGTCTAGATTTTGTTATTTTTCAACAATCTCCTTTTAACTCTATACACTTTCCAAGTGTTTCTCCAACTTTTTTAAACTGTCCCAAAAGTAGGATTTCGGAAGGTCCTCAAAATAGGCGATGAACTCCGCGTTTGACGTGAACCGTTGTTCGCCGAGCCATTTTTTCAAGTTTGGAAATAAATAAAAGGCACTGGGGGCCAAATTTGGTGAATTCGATGGATGTTGTAATAATTCGAACTTCAATTCCATAATTTTGGCCATCGGAACTGCACAGGTGTGCACCCGTACATTGTCTTGATGGAAGAGGATCTTTTACAAATGAGGACGGTTTTTCTTGATTTCTTCGCTTAACCAGTGCAATAAAGACGCATAATACTCCCCAGTTATCCTTTGACATCCGTTCCAAGTAATCAGTGTAGATTATTCTCCGTCCAAATTGATAGGGCCTTGCGTGATATGAAAGGAAATAAAGCAACGGGCATAGACGAGATACCAGTTGAGCTACTTAAAAACCTGGGGGAAAAGGATAAGAGAGAATTCTATAATTTATGTAGAAAAATTTATGATGATGGGGAGTGGCCAGAGGATTTCACTAAGACAGTCCTGATTCCTTTAGAGAAAAAGAATAATGCTTCTGAGTGTCAGGATTATCGTACAATCAGTTTAATATTTCACGCAGCAAAGGTTATTCTAAGAGTATTGAATAGAAGAATTGAAGGAAAAATTAAGGAGCAAATAGGAGAAGACCAGTTCGGATTTCAGAAAGGGAAAGGAACGAGGGATGAAATCGGGGTAATGAGGGTACTAGTAGAACGAAGCCTGGAATTTAAAAAGGATATATGTGCATGTTTTGTCGATTTTGAAAAGGCTTTCGATAGAGTTCAATGGCCAAAATTAATGGGAATTTTAAAGAAAATTGGG
>KZ308521.1:570618-615423 GCA_000376725.2 Ladona fulva | reverse complement strand
TATATTAAAATTATTCTTTCTTCATTTGTAATATCATCATTGCAACATTCCAACAAATGTTTTTGTAGAAGTTCAGTACAGTGATAACATGCTAACAAAGATGATTGATTTCAGAACCACATTTGTTAGATGAAATCTTCATAAGCAAGAATGCAGTCTCCCATAGGTTTCTGTATAAAATCATTTGATTTATGAAAGCCCTCTATCCAAGTTTTATAAAATATTAAAAGTAACTCAGAAAAGACTGAGATGAGCAGCAACCCAATTTGATGGAGGAGAATGGAGAGAAGCCCAAAAAAACTGATGATATTTACACTATTGTGCTGGAAATATGTAAACAGTATTTTTATTATCTTTCTTCCAAATTCTTGGTTTATTCCGAGCTAGTCTCTTCATCTTCAGAAGCTGGCCTCTGTCTCTTTGCAAAAATCTGTCTTTAGTTGCTTGCACTTCTCTTTTTTTCAGAATGTTTTTAAAGTGATTCAGACAGTAGTGCTGCATTTTTTAAATTCACCTGCTGGCATTCCTCCTTTTTTATTCGATGTCCTCACTTACTCTTTATTTTTATAGTCTCTTTACTGATTCAGTTGCTTTTTCAACTCTACTACAAAATTTTCTGATGTCAGATCTTTTGAGTGGTCTTCAACTAATTCTTATACATCATATTCATTTACCTGCAAATGCAATGCTTTGCCTTAAGATACTATCTTATCTACAATGTCAGCATATTGGACTGCAAGTTCTATAAGAGCATATTGAACACTGGAAACACTACTTCTGCAGCAGTCTGCTGGTAACTTTTTCTAGGCAGCTTTGAGTGCCTTAACTGATACTCTAGCTCATCCAATTCATGAATTGAATTGCATGAAAGATGTGATGATGACCATTCCAGAATTCCTTCAGAATCAGACTAGTGAATGATGTTGCATCAAAAAATCTTTAGAACATTGTTTGTGTACAAATATTTAAAGTTTTAAATAACTTGTTGGTTCATGGCTTGCAAAATAGATGTGGTTTTTGCAGGAAGAAATTTGATGTTGATGAATTCAAATTCTTCTTTCAAATCTTCTTCCAAGCTGGTTGATGCCTTAGAGCATTGTCCAGAAGAAGCATAGCCTTTTCAGGCAAGTTTTGTTCTCTCAGGAACTCTTTCATTGTTGGCCCTTCACAATCCACACTGTGAGTGTGCTTCCTTTCACTCATGCTTTACTATTCAACTTTCAATAATCACTGAGCATGGGCTTATAAACATTTTCTGCTTTGAAAATTCCTAACATCTCAGAGTGTTAAATCAAAATTGGTTTAATTTTGAGATCACCACTGGAATTAGCACAAAAGAAAAGTATTCTATTTTTCTCAGATGTACACTTCTTTTCCATTTCTTCATTTGCAGAACTTCTTTGGGACTTTCATAACCGGCTGCAACTGAAGCTGCCTTAATTTCCTTCTTCAAATTTGTAGCTATTAAAGATACTGCATTGATATTTCATGATTGGTAGCTAAATCCACTACTCTGTCTCCTCTTTCTCACACAGGCATTATCTCTATCTTTTGCTCAATTGTGAAGCACACTCTGCTTCCTTTGGGTTTGTCTTTTTTTTAACACATTCTCAAACTTTTTATCACAAATATACCGACCTAAAAGAGAGGGTACTGGAATGACCCAACCATTCATTTACGCTGCTTTATGTTAGTGCAGGCATCCACAAAAATATTTTTCCCCTGAATCCAAAAAAACGCAAAAATATCTTAGCTAGCAGATGAAATCATTAGCAAGGTCACTCATTTACAGAGGTATAACTGTAATTGCATTCATTGAATGAGAAATAAAACAAACAAATATGACATATAGTCTGCTAAAGAAGTTGCCATTATATTTATTGTCATTTCTTTTTCACTTGCAGGGATGCACTCATTGTGACAGTAGTGAATTGTTTTACATCTGTATTGGCTGGATTTTCAATATTTGCAATTCTTGGTTTCCTTGCCAATCGGATGGGTGTTAGTGTTCCTGATGTTGTGAATTCTGGACCTGGTCTTGCATTTGTTGCATATCCTGAGGCGGTGTTACACATGCCTCTACCACAGCTATGGGCTTTCTTGTTCTTCTTCATGCTGTTCTGTCTTGGCCTTGGAAGCCAGGTTTGTAATTCAGTAATTGCATAACTTTAATGGAGGTTTCCATTCAGCTTGCTAACCATTTTTATGTTATTTTTGAAATGATATGAATTCCATTTCTTTATTTCATTTGAAAGTTATTTTGGCTATAAAGTTTAATTACTTACCTTAAGATTAATTTACTTCTGTTCCATTCTTCATTCATTTAATAATTGTTGAAGGAGAATAGAAAAACTTAAATAATTTTCTAAGGATGAAAATGTTTAAATTCTTGTTAAAGTTTGCTTGTGGATTTTATTTTTCTTTCACCAAAACACATGAATGATGGTCAATTTCTTAGTTGATAAATTAAACAAACAGTACAATAATTAGTTGAACCTTTTTTCTGAAGATTGCAGGTTTAGAATCAATAACTACTGCAGTAATGGATAAATGGCCTAATCTGAGGGCTCATAAGGCTTTAGTGGCAATGGGAACATGTGCAGTTTGCTTTGTAGCAGGAATCCCTATGTGCTTTGATGGAGGAGTATATTTGTTTACTCTTCTAGATTGGAACACGGCAGCGTGGTCAATTCTAATTATTGGATTGGCTGAAACAATTCTTGTAGGATGGGTGTATGGTAAGTAGATATTCAAAGCAGAGAATCAGCAATTTGTTGGTAGAGCACATATTGATGCAATGAAATTATGAAGAAACTGTCATTGCAACATTTCATTTCATATTTCAGGCTCAGAGAAGTTCATGGAAAATATTTCTGAAATGGGAATGAAAATTCCGAAGGTTGTGAAATGGTATTGGCAAGGTTGCTGGATTGTTGTATCTCCAGTAATGCTCCTGGTGAGTATATTAAACATAAATAATAGTAATTGCTAAACATTCGTTTATAATTTTAATACTGATATTATAATACATCTTTTGCACGAAGAATTAGAATTTATGTTAGAGTTGCTAGTATGGTAATTCCTGGAAACAAAAAGCAGTAGCAAAATATAGTACCTGCTATTCCCTTACATTACTTAGTCTGATCAAATTTCTTGCAATCTTCAATACTATTAATCAAAATGACTCTTTAGAAGTAACTCCAAAAAAAATCAATTAATTTTTCTTTATGTTTCAGGGGGTCTTAGTTTTCAGTTTCTATGAAATCACACCAGCATATTATGGTGATTACATATTTCCAGGTTGGGTTGATGGTCTAGGATGGCTGCTCGGTATTGTTTCTGTAATTCCATTGCCAGCATTTGCAATATACAGGATATTCAAGGGAAAAGAGGTTTGTTATTTTTGTCATTAATTTATTTTATCTCTTCTAATTGAAAATCTCCTCATTCACTGGTTTTCTTGCCTTACAACAGAAAGGTGCAGATTTGTTCCTACCAACAAAGGGTTGGGGACCTGCTGTGCTAAAAGATACCCTGGAGATGAGCAATTCCAAGGATATAGATGATAGCATTAATTATGACAACTCTGCATTTGAAATTGATGTTATAGACACTAATATAGGAACTAAGTTGTAACTAAGTAGGTAACTAATTTGATGTCAAAACTGATCTTAATTTAAAGACTGATCTCTTATTTTTTATATTTTTATACCTGTGTTCAAGGATGAAAATTATAATTTTTTACATGTTTTGTATGATAAAATAACAAAACCATGCTTCCATAATGACTGCTCATTCCAGCAAAGCTTTTGCAATACTGTTGAATGTGATTCTTCACTTTTAAAATCCAAAGATTAATTTTAGTAATGTATATTTTAATTGATAAGGTGATTTTTTGAAAGAATGTTCAATAAATAAATATATACTTTTTTTTCACCTTTGATGTGCAACTATTACTACATCAAAGGAAATGGTAACTATACATGCACACTTTCAATTTTAAGAATAAAAATGTTAAATTTTAGCAAGATGTTTTTTGAAAATGACCTTTTATTTAATTTTCATATCTATAAAACTGTTCAAAAGGTTTACTGCTGTATTTTATTGCAGTTTAGTTCAAGATGTAGGTATGTTGAAGTTTTGACATGTGGTTTCAAAGAGAAAAGATAAAACTTGACAATATTGTGATGTAACTCAAATAAGGGACCAAAAATGAAAAATTTTCTAAGGATTTAATGGTGCATTCTATTCATGTGATATTATGAAATGTTTGTTTTATGAATAATAAATGTACACAATAATCAACTCTCCGTATTATTTTCTTTGATGAACTAAGTTTTTTTACTTTATCTCAAAGTGTATAAATTGAATTATAAATGTGTAAAGTGTATAAATTAAATTATAAATCAATATATAGTAAATTAAGTGGTCAATATTATTCGATGAATTTCTGATGCTGAAAAAAAATGTTTTTATAACCAAATCTGCTAAGTAGTTTTAAGAAGTAGAAGTGATGGCAAGGGAAAATTTTCAACAATCAGACATCAATGAAAACAGGGTAGAGGGGGGCAGAAAGAAAAAGAAACATCACAACTGGTCCAAAAAGCTTAAATCAATTAGATTCTGATAAGTAATCACCATCTATTATTAGATGTTAATGCATGATAATATTAAAAAATTTTGACAGATAAAATTAGCAAATAAATTTGAAAAAGACTGAATTGGTGGAGATTGGATCAATAAAGTTTGCCACAAGACACTATTGCCTGGAAACAGTTTACTGAAAAATTTTCATAAAATTATACAAAGATATAAGAGCTACACTCTATTTATCTAGTCATATTTCTTCTATAGTTAAATTATTAATAATTCAAACCTAATTTGAATTTTAGTTATCTTTTCCTCTCTTATATAAAATGTTGAGAGGCATAAAAATTTCTGATGTCTTCGATATTTATGTATGTATGTATATAGCATATAGGTATGTATACATATAACTTAATGAGTTATTTTTGTTTATAGCATACCTTTTGTATCATTATAGTAAATTTTTATAATGGACATACTCTGAAATGAATATTCTATTCTAAATGATATCCTAGACTTCCTAATCACCTTAAGCAGGTATTCCCTACCTGTTTGGTTCCCATTCCCTGACTCTTGTGTGAGTTATCCCATGACCCATATTTGCCATAATAAGAAATAAAATTTTGAATTCCATCACATTACAAGAATTGCAAGGTAGATGCTGCTAAAGAGGACAAACATGGAATAGGGTTGAGTATCAACACCACCAATTGAGCACAAAAGAATATGTACGCTCGATTAAGTACAACTCCCTACAAACCTTGTTCAACATTGTCTTTTCACTTAACTACAAAACCTGTTGCCAAAATCGCACAATAGTGAATATCTGAAATTTAATTTTTATATGATTCATTTGTGATGAAAATTTCGAAAGATTGATATTGAAGGAAATGTACCTGTAAATGATGGATCTTAAGTTCCCTTTAAACTGAGGTCAAATTTTTCCGAAACTGATGCGATTAAGGTGACATTTCCTTACTTTATTTCTGTGACTATAACTAAAAACAACCATACAGTAATATGAAAGCATGCTTGTCTGCAGCAAAAGCAGTAGCATAATATTGTTAGATGATTTCTCCAAGTGTTATTTAGTGAAAATTGCAACAAACCTAGCTTAAATTAATTTCTGCTTAGAATTAGAGATCAAAAAGGTTTGGAACCTCTGCTTTACACCTATACATGCCCCTTTTGTTTGGAGGCACCCAATTGTTGAAGCCACACTTACCCACCCTAGTCTCTTACAAACTCCTCATACATCTGCTTGAATTAAGAAATTCCTATGGTATCATGCCCATATTCTTATGTTCAATGCAGTTAGTGTAAAAATTCTGTACAATTATTTTGAAAGTAGCCGATTTGTCATAATATCTCTTTCTATACTAACATTAACTTTTCTCTTAGAGAAATTGATTGATTTTTTTCTATATTCCTTCCTGAACCAAGAGTTTCAAAAATATTATCATAGAACGTTCCTTTTTAATTTATTTACATGGGTTTTAAGGGTTGTTGAGGACAATGAAAAGGTATATTTCACTGGTATCTTCATAAAAATGATAAAAAAATCTTGAGGGAGTCTTCTGTGACAAAATACACGTAATAAATGGAAAAATAATACAACTCAAAGGCGCAATAAAGGGAAATTTGAAAAAGTAAAGTATATCTTTATCTATTTCATCACAATCTCAAATTTCAGAAATTTTTACCAGAACGAAAAGGAGGCAGAGCGTGTCCTCTTGGTGAACTTGAGCGCCCTTTACTTTGTTACGCTAGTAGCCTAGTAGCGCCTGCGGAACAGCTGAAAGGGGAATCCGTAGATCATCCGCTGCGGATTGTGTGTGTTGAAATCGTTTGTTTAGTTATTTTAATCATGTTTTTTATTGACTACTTGAGTTTTCCTCGATTATATACTACATAGTGGGTATGGAATGCTCTTCGATGTTTCATCATCGTAAATACTGAGTGCAAATCTTGCAAAAGGCGTCTATTTACAATGGAGCGGTCAACCCGGTGAGTCTGTTTCCATTAAAAGTGTCTTTTCAAGTTGATTAATCGGTAATTTTTAAATTTTTATGATATGGTATTGTTCAATTGGTCGTATATGTTGTAATGGAAGCAAGAGTTATTTGAGTATTTTATGTCGCCGAATTTTTTGCCAGTATAGCAGGGAGGAGAAACGTCGGTACCGTTTATTAAAATTTATACACTAAGCATTCGTTCATAGTGGTTCTGTTAATCGATTTCAGATCATTACTTATCCTTGTTAAATTTAACGATTAAATGTTGTTTCTCTGTTTGATCAATGCGAATTTGGTCTCATATTAGCATTGATCTCTGTGCTAAAAGTGATTATTATAAATCTTAATATAAATTACAAATCAAGATCATCTTATCGCATACCTTGATATCATTGATACATTACCATGATAAAATCAGAAACATTGATTGCTAAATTCATTCATACATGAATGGCTCAGTATTAATTATTGGGAATTTTTAAAAGTATCTCTCACTCATTTCTCTTGGTAAAAGTAGCAATAAAATGAATCAGGTTTCAGCAGTAGCATCTCATAGGAATTCCCGTACAGCTATCATCATCAATGTTTACATATTGAACTTTGGAATTTGAGGTAAAATTTTAATAATAAAGGATGTGAATTTTACGGAGATAATGGTTTAGCTTAAATAGTTTAATTTATATTACAAGTTGAAGCTACATTTGTCACATTTTATGTTGTTTTTGAGAAAATCTTCAAGGGATTAAGTATTATGAGTTATTTAATTAATTGTCTCAGATGCCATACAAGCTCCTATAAGACGTGTAAAACATGAGATCTGATTTAATGATATGAGAATTCAGTATGGGATTTATTATATTCTGATGCTTTATGACAAACATTGTGAAATATTTGATTGAAAAAGGTTATTAATGAGCTATCAGTGCTAACATTCTACAGTGAATCATTCTAAGTGTTTATCTTTCAATTTTTAATGGTAATCTTTGAAAAATCAGTTTGCTTGATGAATGTCAACAAATATCAGAGATTTTCCGTTTCCATTCTTTTGTGAAATTATGTAGTTTGACAAGAAAAAATCATTAGTCTCTATCTTTATTTTGTAGTCAACAGAGGAGTCCAAGGTTGAAAATGCAATATATTTGGCATCCTTGACTTTTCAATCAAATGTTAAAACTAACATTGGATATACTTAGGTGCATATTTGCCACTTGAATTGTTACTTGTAGGTAGGGATGATGTATGAAATATTTAACAAGTAGAAGTGTATGCAAAATATGTTTCATGGAGAATGCAATATTTTCTGATGGAAATGATAACAACTACAAACACATTGTGATAGCGGAAATAATCTTAAGATATCTTAGTGATTTTTTTTATAACTTTATGCGTTCACTAATTTGGCAAGAAAGATACAATCACACAACATGCTGAAAACCAGCATTTTTCTAAACATTTTTTTTTAGAAGAAAAGCCTCTTTAATATGAATCAATTGAATATCATAGAAATGCATGTTGAATAGATGCTGATTGATAACCGTTTTCATGTTTTGGAAGAGCACATGAATATTAGAATTGCCTTCAAGAGGTTTGTTGCTATGTTAAATGCATATTTAATACCATTTGGGAAATGAAAAGAACATTATTTGCCTTTACATCTATGTTAATTTACTGTTAGCTGCCTTTTCAAATAGCAAGTGGCAGGGGGTCAAATAAGTGGATCATAGTAATGGGCATATGAAATGAGTGATGATTCTATTATTAATGTATAGATATTTATTTTCATAATCTCCATATAAATGTCCATTTCTTGTACACTAAGAATAAGCTGCATAATCATGTAATAATACCAGATAAAACAGACATGCTTCTCCTTATCAGGATCAGAGCTGAGGATCTCTGTTATTTGTTCCTTTTAAATATTGTGGCTTGCAAATTAACTTTACAGGATAGTTAAAAACATCAATCAGAATTCATTATTTATGGTTGCACTTGTAACAAAGCAAGCCTTGGACTATCAAATATTTTCCTTCTTGTTAATTTCTGATTTAAGATCACCATTCATTCATATAAAATCTTCCATGCAGGTAACTAGGCTCTAGTCTGGGACTTACCACATTAAAGACAGTGAAATTTCTGACATTCACCGATATTCATTTATAGCAATTGTTTTCTTGAGATCCTCCTTTCTTCATACCAAAAACTTTTTGGAATAATCTTACCCTCAATTCTCATTAAATAAGTGGTTATAAAAGAAATCAACGTACTATTTTATAAATTATTAGGAAATTTAGGCTGTAATTCAAATTTAATTAATTTACATTTTGAAAATTTCTTTATTACTTTCTGTAATTCCACTTTTAAGTTTGTGGTGCAGTTCCTGCATCATGAAAAGCAATCAATCAAAACAAAGAGTTATTATCTGAGCGCTGGTTCTTGCTGTCTCCTCTCTGATATAATCAGAACTCGAGTTATTCTCTGTTACACAAAACACTGATAGATTGTAATTGAGATGATCTGTTAGCACTTGCAATTCACTGCACAAGTAATGCAATTTTCATTAGTCCATGTCTTTATTTCTGTCATTTTCTATTTCAGGACATTGATCTCAGGAATTGTAGGGAAGAAGTTTTGGGAAAGGGCTATTTCTTTGGGAAGTCACAGATAAGGTAGATAATATGGCATTGAGAGGGCAGTGGCATTTGCCTCCTTTGGCTGTAGGGATTCTGTGTCTTGCCTGCATTTCCCTCTTCAAGCTACTCATCAGTGCTTGGGTGGGTGCCGAAGGAAGTGAGAAATCCGAAGTGGATCAATGGCTTGAGGAGAATGATCTTGATCGTCATAAGTACTACTTCCAGCAACAAGGTAGGATACATTTCTTTTACTTATTTCATCCAAAACTAATACCTTCTCATCATTTTTATTTATATATCAATCACAGGAAAACCCCTTTTATACAAAAAATACATAGATTTTTAACAAAATGAGATGTCTATGCACATAAAAACACACATCGTTAGAAACTATTATAACAAATGAAACTCATAAATACTTGAAGAAAAAGTCAAGTTGAAAGATCAGCAGTATTGATTACCAGATAAGTAAATATCAATAGACATAATCATAATAAAGTAAAAAAACCAGAACATTACAAAAATAAGTACTAAGCTTTATGCTTTTCAAAATGTTAGTTATGGCTTTATGGATTTAATGGATTTGTTTTTGTTATCTATTCTGTTATGTTATCTCCACTTTTAACTACTTCTATAGTTTCAAGTAGAATTCATTTCAGGAGTAGCATCAAATTAAAAATGCGCAATGGCAACGTGTCATTGGCTGCTAATGAAGAAAAAAATGACAATTTGTTTTGTTAAAAAATAATCGCATTTCAACTATCACTAATGTGTTCTTGAAGTGTGAAGTGGGTGTCTTACGTGAGGCCCTAGGCCTCTCTCCAAACATTAGTACTTGGGAGAGCAAACTTTGCCAATTTCCATTAAAATCTTGTTTTTAATAGTTTTAATTTCAACACCATAGGTCAATTCTGCTTCTCTTTTTAATGCTCTTAAGACATTGCGTATTTGAGAATATTTTTCTTTGAAAAGAAAATCTTTGTTTCTGGCTGTTACTCATTGTGAGTGGGAGTTTCATCTACATTCCTGTAAAAAATATTTAGAAATACAGAGTTGGTGATTTGGTATATTTTTACATATAAACTGGTTATTAGTTTATAAATTTACTTATCAAGTCTGACGATTGATTTCAAAGACTCAAAAATATACAGTTTTTAAAGAAGATTGGCTGAACCCTCTTTGGTAGGTGTATAAAACCATCCAAAATATGATGTTCATAATTTTAAGTAATTTGATATAAATACACTACATCAGGAAATTTTAATTAATTTTCCACATTTTTTGGCATTTGTCACAGATGTGGGCATTTTCCTGTGTTTTACCAAAATCTTAACTCAAAATCCAAATTGTACTTTGATTTAAAAGTTTTCTGCAGTAGATAGTTTAGTATTAATAATAGTATAATTATAATATCTATTAATAGTTATTTCTTAAATATTCAGATATTTTAACAGGTAATTCCATTGATGTTTTGATGTTATTTCTATGGATTCTTCATGACTTTCTTTTTTGTTTTTACTTATATTGCTAATAATTTCTGAGGACCAACTATTTCTTGAGCATCTTATGTTTTGATTCTTTTTAGCTGGGTAGCTTGCAATTTGGTTGATAAAAGTAATAGACTGATGCACAGAAAATATGTACATGGCCAAGTAGGAGAATTACAGGAGTAAGAGAAAGTGCAGTTCTAAAGTTGCTTCATCCCTTCATCCCTGGCTGACAGAGTGCCATTTCCTCAAACAATTGGAAGATCAGATGGAAAATGATCAGAGTAGTAGCATTGATTGAAGGGATACTTTGCCATAAAATACATTCATTCAAAATAAAGGAAAGGGAAATGCAAAAGGAAACAAACTGCGTGTTAGTGTGATCAATTTCCCAAAAACCCAGTTACTGTGTGTGGTACAGTGTTTTGTATGTATTTATATTGGAAAAAATTTGTATAAGTGTGAAAATTGGTGGAAATTGGAAAATTTATGAAACGTTCAAAGCTTTCAGGCAAATGCATATCGTCACTCTGGGAGAATAATGTAAATTTTTGTTGAGAAGATATTATAAGTAGATATTGTATAATATCATTATCAAATTTGTATTATGAATATGTTATCATATTTCATAAATAATAACAATTTTGTTTCATATGTAGTTTCTAAGATATCAAACTAATTTTAGATAAATAAAACAGGGGTTCCTGAATAGTCAAGAGGGCTGTGCATTTGCCTTTTATGGAAGTAGTCCCAAATAATTCTATTTCTGGTGAGGGTCTGTATGTGCAAAATGAATTTATTTATTTAAGCTTTTTTAACAATACTACCATAAAAAATAAGGCAAATCTTACTTATTGGTTAATTAGGAAATTTGTATGTTCTCAGTACGGGATTTATTTCTGATTGTATAATAATCTAACATTTATTTATTATAATAATGAAAATATTATAATATAATATCATTAATGTAAATATAAAAAAAGAGGGGGGACATAAGATAGCTGAGGAACCATAGAAGTAAAATTATACATATTTATTTTCATCTTCACTGCAATTTGGCCTTTTAGCCAGGTGGCAGTGCTGGAGGGGAGCATAACATATTAAACTTAGGATTGCCCGGCATTTGCCCAAGGACGGTAGGGAAACCCCTCCAAAAACCTCCCGTAGGCAATACATTACATAAGACACATACAATTATGTACATACACAGTTAAGATATAAACATTAGCTTATCATAGAAGGTTAAACTTAAATAATGACATGGAAAAATTTATAATAATACAATACAAGGATAATATTGTTAGTGTATAAGCTAGCTTACATGGTAGATAGTCCATATAGTCATGTACATAATATTAAGTTATAATTCAAGAGGCTAATTCTACACACTATAAAGTTACATAAAATTAAATTCCAGCTTTAAACTATGGAAGATTAATGATTAAAAATAGATTTAAGCTTATTTTTAAAAATTTTTACATTTTTCGGCATTGGAATGAGAACTTCTCCAGCTAAAGCGTTCCATTCTCTAATACCCCTATTAACGAATGAGTATTTCGCGATATCTGTTTTCTGTTCGCGTTCTTTGATTTTTAATTCATGATTGCCTCGTCCTATATAGCTAGGGAGCTTAAACCTGGATTTCAGTTCGTCCCACCCCTCCGCGGAATTCCATGCTTTGTACATCCCGGCTAATCTAAATATTTTCCGTCTCGACTCTAATGATTCCCACTTCAAATGAGCTAGCATTCTACTTACACTTTCTGTTTTCTTGTGTTTGCCGACTACGTACCTAGCTGCTTTCCTTTGTACACCTTCGAGCTTCTTAATAAGGCCTGTTTCGTGAGGATCCCATACACTCGTTGCGTATTCTATAATCGGCCTGACCAGTGATTTGAACGCTCTTTCTCTTACTCCTTTCCCACTCCGTTTTAGAGTGGGAAAGGAAACATAGAGGAATAAAAGGATGTGATTGTTACTATTTGTTTTCTACTTGACAATGGCCTTGAGAGCCAAGAGAGTAGATTTCTGGGTATTCCATAAGGATCAAATTTTCTAATAAATCAATGATACGCTATGAAGAAATACATTTTCTAAGTTCAAATAAATTAAATCAACTTGTAAGTTATTGGAAAAGTCTTTTAGGATTTTGGCTTGAAATGTTAGTAACTTTGAAGTGGCAGATCTGTTACTGATGAAGACCTGCTGTCTAATTGTAAGAGTTATGAATTTATCCAATTAGTAGGAATGCTCATCATAAAATTAAAATTAAAAAATGTTTTCATAAATAAATAAAATCTGCTTTACCTTAATGATTCTTTAAATGTGATAAACAATTGATATATTGAGTATTCTGTTACTCTTACCATACAAAATGCTAAGTCATGCATCATCATGTTCATGTTTAAATAAGATTTAAAAAATTAAAAAATCAGTGGCTGTGGAGTAAAACAATGAGAAAATCAAATGCTAAAAAAGGCAACCAAAGAACAGGGTAATGGTTTTAGGGGAAGGTTGGTGCTCATTAACTCAACACAGTCTATGGAGCTAAAAAGACAATAAAAAACTGAGGGAACCAATGATTCACAGAGAAACATGGGCAATAGAGGTATATGACACCATATGTACATGCAGTTACACAAATCTTACCACCTTGGACGCAATCCTCACAACTATCGTGAAGCTCGAAGAGAGCGAGTCTAAAGTTTTCTCTGCATTCTATTGGCTGTTGGAAGGAAGGAGTTGAGCGAAACACTTTGTCGGCCCCTCTTTAAATCATTGTGAAACGTGTTGAACGCTTTTGCATTGTTATTTTTAACATAAAATCTTGTTAAAATTTAGTGTTGCTTTTTACTGTGCAAGCAGTATCATACTGCTAGCCCACTGGTATAGTATGTGCTAAAAAAGAATAAAGGTTGGATTTTCTTATTTCTGCCTGAATTTTACGAGTAATTTACTCTTCTCTGGACATATCGGGTAAAATCATTTTTGCTGCCTCAATTATCTTCTAATAAAAATATTAAATCATTGCATTATTGAAAAGAATTAGGTATTCAATTATGTTTTATGCTCTTCATGTCTGCAGGACCAACTTTTCTGTTAGAAATCGTCTATGGTAGCCATTAA
The DNA here is from genome assembly GCA_000376725.2 of Ladona fulva. Taxonomy (NCBI): domain Eukaryota; kingdom Metazoa; phylum Arthropoda; class Insecta; order Odonata; family Libellulidae; genus Ladona; species Ladona fulva. Next base: position 601,578 of record KZ308521.1, on the reverse strand, counting down.
AATGTAAGGTTATTAAGAAGAAATTCAATACCATGAATTAAGTTAAAAGATGGACGAAAACTCTGTGACAGATAGAGATAAATAACAACATGTAATAAAAACAAAATCAACTGTAATTCAACTTATTAATTTAGCAGTAAAATGCTCTTGAGAAGGGGAACATGAAAAAAACTGCAAAACCTACCAAGGAAAGCTAAGACGTTATCTGGACAAATACACTGAAAAAGAATCGTTCAAGGTTAACCTGGAAAAGAACTCTGAAAATTAGAACCACATCATATCACAAGGAAGTAAAACAAGTAAATTACAATGAAATACATAAAATAATTACACGAAGTATTTTAAATACCAACAAATCAATAGAAATTAAGTAAAATATTTATTGTTGTGCTATCATGATGATATCTAAGGTTTAATTTAAATTGTTAATTTTTCAGAAAATAGCATAGATAATGGAATAATAGCACCCATTATTTTACTATTTATTAATCTAATGATCGTTTCTAAGATATCAAACTAATTTTAGATAAATAAAACAGGGGTTCCTGAATAGTCAAGAGGGCTGTGCATTTGCCTTTTATGGAAGTAGTCCCANGCAAGTACTGATATGTTTCAATACAAGTCGGCACGGGTTGCCGAGGTCCTAAGTTTATGAAATTTTATTCACAATTGTTTTGTCATCATATAAATAAATTAAGAGGGTATGCGTTCAAAAAAAAGACTGATTTTTTTGGGACACCCTAATGCCCATGCCATCTGATCCTCAGATGAATCGAACAATGGTTTCTCCTTGAATGAGATCCTTCATTTGTCCTAATCCTCCACAGCCCGTTTTCTTAATATAATCCAATAATCACTATTTATTAATTAATGCTGTGTGCTACAAAATCTTTTTCGTAAATTAAATTAATAATTAATTTATGATGAAAATAATGCCGACATATTGTAACACTTTTCTGAAAATATCGATCCAGTTCCATAACAACTATACGTGTTATTAAATCAGGTTTATTTTTCTTGCAAAATGATGCTGTAAAAATCTTTATCTGGTGCTAAATGTGAATCTTGCTTTATATAACTCCCGCAAGACAACTTCCACGCTGTCTCTCTCGCTAATACCTCTGCAATCCGAGTGCTCGATATCTCTTCCTGTGTGTTAATTGTGGCATGTCAATTCTTTAATAGGTCATACCATTTCTTTCCCCGTCACCCTAACCTTGGAGTATCCCCTACTCATTCCTTTCGTAATTTCCTTTTTCTATTATTTTCGCCCATTGAAAGGTATTTTTTTTTGTCTGTTTTCTGTTGTCTGTTTTCCCAAAGGAACCATAGAATTGACGACGGGTGAAGGTGAGCTCTGACGAGAAAAATTCCCTTTTCGGCATGTTGCGGAGGATCATATGTTTACGGGGTAGCGAAAGTTTGAAAGTACTAATAGGGATTCCCGACCGCACCCCTGCTGAACAGGTGTCTAAGGTTTGGGTATCCTGGCGGTGACCGATCAAAAGTAAGATGGGAAATGGTGGGACTGCGATTTGTAATCTACGCCGCTGGTATTCCCTAACGGAATGAAATCCAACTCCTTTATTTTTGAGGTAATGTCCTTTCAGGACATTTTACAAGGAATCCAAGTTAGGATGGTTGAAAAACCAACTGTTCAGTATGGCAACTTAAAACCGGAAGAGTGACTTGCATATTGCAGGTTTACTAGCTAACTCCCGGTCCGACAGGACATTTAGAATCAAACGATATTTTCTCTGACTATTCGAATTATTAACTAACAGATATTCCTAAGGTTTTCGTCAGATAGAAACTATGACCGGCGATGTACGGCGGGGTTTTACCCTGGGACCGCTACGGTAGCCGAGAAGGCCTGGCATGAACTCTGAAAAATCCAGTAATAGCTTTTTACTTACTTACTGTGCCTATTGGGTGTTTATATTTCTATTGTGTAATTATTGTATGTATGAATGTATTTTAGGTATAAAACTGCCACCAGGCTTCCAGCCTAACCGCAGATATTGTGACGATTAAACTTAGAATTTAACACTACCTTGTATTGTCTCTTATCAGGGTAAAGAGATGAAACCGTGAAAAATATAGTCACCAAACCTTAATTACGGTAAAGAGAGGTCAGATGAAAATCTTACCATGAAACGTTAATTCAATTGCCGAAAATTTCCATTATTATACTAAAATGATTTTCAGAGTTAGGTGCTGTGTGAAATTTATAATAATAATTCATAATCATGGTTTGATCGATGATTAGATTCCATTACGCCTCAAGTAAGCTTTTTAACCAGAATTGTATGAAAGGCGCTCAACTCTTCTTCTTCCTCTGGCGCTACAGTCCTCCGTGGACCCTGGCCTCCTTCACGACTCTTCTCCAGGTGTTACTATCAGCACAGGCAGTCCTCCAGTTCCTGACTCCCATCACTCCTTTTTTCCTTCTTTTACGAGGTCTTCCTTTTGGTCTTCCCTCTGTGGGTCTCCAGTCATCGATTTTTTTAACGGATCTTGAGGGATCCATTCATGTATTCCCATTAGGGTGTCCGAAGACATAAGGGAAAAATTTTTTTTCGTAAAATCAAATACGCATACCCTCTATATTTTTCTGTTTGACCTTAATTTTTCACATAATAAATATTATTGCGATTGAATTATGGTAACACGTGCCGACTCGATGCCAAACATGTGAAATGAAAATTTGTACTGTTAGTATGGAAGGATTCTTGAATTTAAGGTTTATTTAGTAAATAAAACACCAATACGCCCAAATCGTGTTTATTTACTGTTTAAAATGTAAAAAAATTATTCTTGAAATTATCTTTTCAAAGTTTGATTTTTGCAGTCAGGATAAATCTTCCGGTGTTCGTGTTCGCAACGTAACAAAAATTGCTTTTGTTCCTCCTAAACCGTGATTAAACCATGAAAGTCTTGCATCAACTTGACCGCTCTTTCAGCTGTATCGTTCACTGCCCTCAGCGTTGAAATCTTCTTTCTGGCTTCTTGAAACGAAGTATTACTATACTTGACTGCATAATAGGACATTTGTGGAGAAAACTCATCAAATTTAAGACGATCGAAAGATGATTGCTTTTAACACCAATTCATACACAAAATATTTTGCTTGCCGCAAAAATAAGCATATCTGTATTAAGTTATTGTTCAAGAAGCACACAGGTACCATTGATATAACGTGCGTTTGAAGCCGTAGTATCACAACAAAAAATTGCACTTTATCTTCGATTTTCCAGTCTACAATCGTGTTCCAAACAGCCTGCGCCTCTTTGCTTCCTGAAGAACTTTCCGACCTTGGCACAGCAATAAGTTGTTCTTTATTTACATATAAAATGACTATCGGAGGACGTTCTTCTTTTGATTTCCGAGCATCTAAAGCAGGCAACAGTTTGCCATCCCTGTGAACAGTCACAACATCTGGTACCTCGTTTTGAAAATTAGCTTTAATACTTCCGCACGCTCTTTCCGTTTTTCCGTACGAATTCATTGAATAGAGGAGTTACTTATAGGAAATTCATCAGTATTATATCCTAATGTCTCAACGCTAGCTTCAAGAATAAATACTGAATATCTCATACTTAATTGACCCCTATCTAGCGCTGCTACTAATTTTGGAGTAATGACATTTTTCCGTAGAGTTGTTTTACTGGTTCCTGGTTGTATGTTTTCCATCAGAGTTGGAAAATTTTCTTTTAAATTTATGTCATTTTCATTTGAATTAGAAGATGAGTCGTTCTATTTACACACCTTGTACAATGTTTTTTCGCTAAAATCGCATCAACATATGGAAGGTTTTCAGTGACGCCTTACTTAGCAAGTACTGATATGTTTCAATACAAGTCGGCACGGGTTGCCGAGGTCCTAAGTTTATGAAATTTTATTCACAATTGTTTTGTCATCATATAAATAAATTAAGAGGGTATGCGTTCAAAAAAAAGACTGATTTTTTTGGGACACCCTAATGCCCATACCATCTGATCCTCAGATGAATCGAACAATGGTTTCTCCTTGAATGAGATCCTTCATTTGTCCTAATCCTCCACAGCCCGTTTTCATTTCGTACTGGGCCATAGATTTTTCTCATCACCTTTCTTTCAAACACATTAGGTATATCTTCCTGCTTCTTTGTAATGGACCATGTTTCACTACCGTAGGTCAAAATGGGTCTTATGACTGATCCTCATATTTTCATTTTGCTGAGCCTGTTCAGTATTTTTGACTCCATTAGCTGTTTACAGGAATAATAAGCCCCCGAAGCCAATCCATTCATAATTTCTTCAGTTAAATCATTATTCTGAATAACAATTGAACCAAGGCAGTTAAATGTTACTACGCCCTCAAAAGATAAACCTTCGATCTTTATCTCATCACCTACATTAGCTGTATTCCTTTTAATTTTCAGATATTTGGTCTTTATTTTGTTTGTAACAAGTCCTAGTTCCTTAGCTTCTGGCTCAATATTTTGAAATATCTCAATGCTCCATCACTTCTGGCAGTCAAAACTATGTCATCTGTATAAGCCGCTACTTGTTCTGTACTGGTATTTATAGATTGTGATCTATATCTATCATTGTTACTTCAAGTATGAGGTTATATAATAATGCAGATAGTGCATCTCCTTGTGTTGCATTGATGTGGAAATCATCAGTCAAATCACCATTTATGACGACTCTTACTTTGGATCCCCACAGGTTTACCCTCACCAATCTTACAAGCTTTCTGGGAATTCCTAACTCAATTGAAGCTTTTTACAATTTGTTTCTATTAACTCTGTCAAATGCTTGTTTGAAATCGACGAAGAGATTGTGAAGTGTTATGTTGTATTCAAAGCATTTCTCGAAGGATTGCCGCAACATATGCAAATGGTCAACAGTGGAATGGCCCTTCCTAAACCCACATTGATACTCCCCTATGACCTTTTCACCATATTCATTAATTCTATTATATATGATGCTGGAGAATACTTTGTAGGCAACACTGAGTAATGTCATGCTTCTATAATCCATACAGTTTCTTTTATCGCCTTTCTTGTGAACGGGCACAATCAGGCCTTCTCTCCATTCTTCAGGCATCTACCCATCGTTCCATATTGTCTTAATTAACTCTTGCAGCTTTATCCAGTGTTTCACCTCCATATTTCTGCATTTCAGCGGTGATGTTGTCGACTCCAGGGGCTTTGCCATTTTAAATTTACGTATTACATCCTTCATTCGATGAAGGTAGCGGGTAGGGTGTTTAGGCATGTGGCTGTTATTTTAGGTTAGCGTTTAATAAAAATATTAAAGTGATAGAAAAATCGAATAGTACAGTGCTCAGATTAAATAGTAGAAACGCCCACATTAATCAGCATAATGAGTTTTATGAACCTCCTAAAATTTGACATTAACGGAATCGTAAAACAGGAATCAGCTGCTAAAAAAATTAACTACCACATGACAAGAAGCTCAGATTTAAAGAACGAAGTGACAGATTTAAAAATTATCGTCGTGAATTGCAGAAGCATAGGAAATAAGCAGGCAGAGTTTCTCAATCTTGCGAGAGGCACTTGCGCAGATATCATAATAGGAACCGAGAGTTGGCTAAGCGAAGAAGTTGCATCAAGCGAGATATTCCCTCCATCGACGTTGTACTCTGAATTTTTTAGAATACGATGAATGATTGGGGAAATATCAGAGAAATTTGCAAAAAAGATTAATTTTTTGCTAACATTCATTGCTATTAGCGTCCATGAAAATCGCCTCTCGGTTTTATAACATTGTGAGACCATAGATGAGTTCATCTAAATTTTACATATCTTTGACTTAGATATCTCCTAAATTTGACAAATAAATAGTTTCTCTGAAGGCATTCATATGCAGGAAAAATACAAATTGGATGAGAAAATAGAGAAGGTGACTGAATGGGTTATGCTCTTGAAGGAGTTCATTGCTCAAGCTCAAAGTAACCAACATGGCGACGAGGAACGCGAGAATTGTCACTCTCTTGGAAAAATATGGAATTAAAAGACTTGCACTTTCGGTTGATAAAATCATGTGTGTATGTATTATAGTGTTTTACAGCTGCCGCTGTTTCCCGATTCCTATCTATCTCTTTCAATTCAGTCTCCGTCATGAAGACCTCACGGCATCATTGCTTCATTCTCTCCTTCCAGTCACTCCGTCTGTAACTCGCTTTTCAGATTTGTCATGGTTGATGTTAATGAACTATTGATGTATGATCCCATTAAACGTGGAGAATTGAAGAGTTGCTCATATACAATACGTTTTAAATATGAAGAATTTTTTTTCAATATCTCTGAGCAGTTAATATACTGTAGCATGTACTTGAAAATTGTTATTCCTGTGATACATGGTCCTTGTGGTTGAATGGTGTAGACGTGGCCGAGTCGTGAATTTACGTAACTTTAGCGTGCGTTGATTTTATTCACACAAACTGATAAAGCAAGGGATCTGTATGGACTCCTTCTATATATCATTTTAAAGGCAAATAATTGCTCTTTTGGTTGAAGTGTCGGATTCGAGGTTTATACATTTTTGGTCCGACAGTGACTCAAAGTGATTTTTAATAATTACCGAACTACAATAACTTTTTGTTCGGTTTCTGTGCCTGTTTTGAAAGAATCGAACATACTCGTAGAAAGGGTCCTGCGCACTTTGTTAGTTTTGCTTTAGTGAAGTGAACTGTCTAGATTTGATAGTGATGAAGGTGTTATGTAGTGAACCCCTTGCCACATTCCACTGGCGGCTCGTGAAGTCCATATGTAAAGGTAGAAACTCCTTTATCAAGAAACAGTCTTTGAACCGAAACAAATACAATACGAATACACTTAAAATATTCATGTTCAGAATAAATAGTCAAGAAGGTGAAGAGATAGTACTCCTGCTCATTACTGTAGTTACTACATCGTGAGATAAGAGTTTCTTGAGGAGAAGTTACAGTCGTCATCGACGGAAGACAAAGTAGGTTTTACTAGTCATTTCCCTGTCTTCGTATTTAACGAATGAATGATAAGCCAGAGAAAACATTAAACAAGCGTACTTTTGTTGGTGGGATAAAACAAAGAAAAGCGCTTGAAAAGCATGCGACTCACGCGGGGAGAGAAGGCATGATGAGAGAGAAGGAAAGATGTAAGAGAAGGCATGATGTGCGAGAAGGAAAGATGTGAGGGAGGCGCAAAAGCAGTGAAAGAGCGTCCCATTCCGGAGATCCCCTCCCGGGCGTGATTAACTCCTCGTCCTCCTCGTGACACGTTGCCTCACGTATAACACCCAAGTCCTTCAATTTGCATACTTTATGGACTCCGCACCTTTACAAAGTTGTCAGCTTCCTGGAGGAAAAGGTCTATTCACGTTCGAATAAGACGGTATGATACGAGCCGTAGACTGCGCCTTATCGCAGCGTCAATATTTTCCCTCTTGTTTGAAATTGGACCATGGTTGATGATGTTTTTAACTGAAGGCATTCCCAACATTACGGCGGGGATTGTGAATCGGCTGCGGGTATCCAGGGCAACGTGTCACTAACTACCGTGTATACCTTTGACCCAGTGGTAACCGACCCGCGGGCCGCATGATGTCCTTTAACTCATTCCATGCAGCCTAGTACGAGGAATTCTGGAGGGACGTATAATTTAGTATGCTAATTCTTGATAAGTACAAAAAATCTGGTGGTAATTTACCGTAAACGTGAACCGTTATACTGAAAAGTCATTCTACCAACTAACAGTTTTCCGTGAGTTATTATCAACTTCAAATCACAACAAAATGTAATGTCTGAGGTCTACGATATCTTCGTAGGTGCATTGCTTCATAGGAAGTAATGCGGCCCACTGAGTTTGGGACACCCTTGGGCTTGAAACAAAATTTCGTTGACAAAAATGTAGTCCTTCTACACATGAGAGGTATTTGTAGTGAAATAAAAGGTGTCATCTTTCCACTAATATATTTATAATTACAATCTCCTTGATTGTGTATGGCGTGATTATGGAATCAATTCAATCTTGAACTTAAAACTGCTCATTTCATTGCGGAAAAAAAACTGTTCTCACCCGGAATGATCATAATTTATTACGGAAAAAACAGAGTCGGGTTGCTATTAACCAGGTTTATTTCTCCGTTTTACCGCCTGAGAAGTCTCTCCGCTTCTTTAGACTAAAATTTGTTGACCATTTCAATTACAGAATTTCAGAAATCTTTCCTACCAAAAATCTTCGCCCTGCTTTTTACACCAGATCTAATCTCCGCTCTCACCTATGCAGTAACCGAACCCATGAAGGGAAAAAAGTCAAGTTTGTACAGATTAGATTGTGGAAATTGTCATACTTTCTACGTAGGTCAGACCGGAATGTGTTTTCAAACAGGCGCGGAAAAATACAAGACTTCATTTTTTAAAGAAATCAGGAAAAATTCCCACTCATCTCAATGGGAACAAGCGTAATGCCTCCTTTACCCATATAATCCTCAACGTTGGACACAAAGGAAAGAAACTCGACCTGCTACAGCAACTGTAGCCATCGTAATTTCTCCATGAACCTTGCTAATGAGTATCTTTTCAGGAGAAAATCAATCCACTGTACTCAGGTCCCTACTTATCCTCTCCACCCCCTGCTAATTTTTTCTGAGGCAAATTTCTCCTGTTCCCTTACCTCCATGTTAAACCCTTTTTCTCTTCTTTCCCTCCCCCACAGACTTTTTGCGTTGAGGGAATATATGTCCTGCTTTTCTTCCGGTTAGAGGCTTCGAAACCGGTCGTGTTTTTCAAATGTAATTTCTGTTGACGTAGTCAATTTTTGTTGTTATTATACCAAATGTGAACGAGGATTGCCACCAGATATCACCCGAAGTAATAAGTTGGTTGGTTTCCACATTTTAAAGCATCAAAAACTGGAGATTTTTACGCTGTGAGCATCCCCAAACAGGAGATTACGACTTTAAAGTTTTGGGAAAATTAAAGTTAAATAAATGTATGAACCATTGAATGACATAAATTAAGGAACAAATACACTCAAGCGCATTTATCTGAAACAATAGGGATGAACATTTCCACCGAGAAGGAACGGCTGTGAAATATTTCACAACTTGTCCGGACACTAAGGAACTTAGGGTTCATAATACGTCCATTAACAAAGATATTTTTCCTTGAATAAAAACAATCACATTTATCTAAATGTATACGGCCATTCAAATACTATGTGCGCAAATATCAACCGGGCTCACCCTATGGTTGGATTTAGTTGTATTGCTTAGGCAAATTAACTGGCTGTTTAGTTCAGCTAACTCGTTGACAATCTTGAAACTCACAGTCATTGAAATTAAAAAAATACCGTAATGAGATAAAAATAGTATTGACATAGCCATTAAATTGAAGATTATTGATTGTTTTGGAAAACGTGTGATTAAATGAATCGTTTATTGCGTTTGATAATGCTAAACAGACAAAATGAAATTATTTATTGTGTGAAGATACTTTTTTTAAATATAAAATTTTCATTCAATTGCTCTTTTGGTTGAAGTGTCGGATTCGAGGTTTATACATTTTTGGTCCGACAGTGACTCAAAGTGATTTTTAATAATTACCGAACTACAATAACTTTTTGTTCGGTTTCTGTGCCTGTTTTGAAAGNAGCAGAAAATCTTATTTTTATATACACTATTCGCGCAATTATTTGCGCGGGATCAGCGAGTTGAAATGCTCAATTGTTCAATCAAAAAGAGAGGATTTTCGAACGTTAGTCCTCTGAGGGAGGGGTTCATTTTTATACCTATGATCCTTTCTGCAGTAAAATGGCTTTTAAATTCCCTTGAACGTTTCACGCTGAAGTATTATTTCAACTAGTTTTGCCTGCCCTACTTGTTGCAGATCCCATATTGTTGTGTCGATTTATAAGATAGGCCTAACTAATGATTTGTACGCCATTTCTTTGGAGCTCGATTTCTCTTCTCCTAACTCCCCCATCATGAAGTATAACGCTCAATTAGCTTTACATAATGCGTTGTTAATGTGTGGCCCCGATTGAAGGTCTTTCGTAAAGGTTACTCTCAGATATTTGTAGTCGTGATTTTCCATCAGAACCTGATTATTTTGTTATTGTCGGCCCAGCGAGCGATTTCATCTAAATCAGCTTGCAAAAGACGGCAGTAATTTAAGCCATTTTATTCCCTGTAAATTAGACGATCGTTTGCATAGAGACTAATTTCACATTTCATATTCACTGTTACGTCATTAATGAAGATCAGAAATAGTAAGGTTCTGAGAATACCTCCCTGAGGAACACCAGACGGTATTTTCGCTTCTCTAGATGAGACAGACTCTCACTCTTTGTGTACGCTGATGTAGGAATTCTCCAATCCATTTAACTACTCTTTCGTCCATAGCCAATAATTCCTCATCAGCAATCCGTGGTTTACCTTATCAAATGATGTAAAATCTACGCCAATGACATTACCTGTTTTCCCCCTACCTATGGACTCCGCTATAACGCTGCTGGTTGAGTATCATAGAAATTAGCTCATATAAATAAACCATAAATGTTACGCCAAAGTTTTGTTCCTAAGAATTATTAAGACATTTCGAGTTTTTTAATTATGGGGTATACATTTGGTGGGAAAACACGCTTTGCAACGCATCCATCCAGTTGTTCCTGTTCGAAATCGTCAAATTTGGGAATATTGTAAATAAAGGCTTCCGTCGGATGCTTTTGAATAAAAAGCGATCTACTTTACGCAGTGGAAGATGAATATCAATTATGGAAAATATTCCACATACGCAACAAATAACAGAGGAGAATTGAAACCAATGCTTACAAATAACGAACAGAACTTAAAAATGAAGGGCATAAAATACACGGTAATATTCCTTAAATAATAAAAACAAGGGGAACCTACTTCAACTTCTTCAGCGACGTTAATGCCTCTATTACTTTCTTTTCCATCCAGTTCTTTCATAATGTTCACGTTGCTTCCAAGGCACCTTTCTATACTAACGATCCATCCATCCTTCTTTTTGCACCTTCTTTGACAGTTGACCGCTTCCCATTCTCAATCCCACACTCACTTTTGACCGGGGATTTCAATGATAATATTTGTAGTAGTGCAGAAAATGTAGCAATGAAAAATTGTGACGCGGTTCGTGTGAATGAGCCTTAGTTTCGCTGCCTTAATTTATTGAAAATCAGTAATCGGAGTAAGGGAGTGATTACCCTGTATTTGCAATCTTTCTTCGTCTTATATCGATTTTATACTTCGATATTTTTACGTTCCTGTTCACTTTTCATTGACATAAGGGCAATATTTCCATTCCTATGCGATATATTAGAGCGAATAACCCTATTTCAAAAAATCAATCTCGATACCGGAGACTGTCACTAAAAATACCAGTAAAAGTCGCTTGCATACTGCAAGCTTTTATGCTATATATTTCTACTAATTCCACCACATTATTGTCAAAAATTAACTTACAAACCTTTATTTAATGAGCCGTAGTAAGACATGTGACGACTTATACACTAAACGCCATTCTGAACCTTCGGAGCCTTGGTAATGGACCTTCGATAAAATCCGATGTGGGTCTTGAGGTGAAAGCGATGAAAACGATTCTAGAACCAAACTTACCGAAAATAGGCAATCTATACCATATAGAGTCACTTAAATAGTTCTCTCATTAATCAACAAACCTAATAAAGGACCATAAAAAGAAAAAAATATATCAAAGAGATATGAAGACCAACATGGGCGCCAAGCGAACATTCATAGCGAAACTTCTGCAGAACTGAAAGAAGAATAAAAGTTGAGGTAGGTTCCCCTTGTTTTTATTATTTAAGGAATATTTGCACGTTTACGGAGACGGTTTGACGTATAGATGACGTCATTATAAAATAAATGAACTGTATTAGATGTTTTTAAATGAATAATGTGACGCTGTTAATATTACAAAACGCTGAATTAAACGGAATATTTGGTTAATGTATGCGTAATTACAGGCAAAAGTAGCGTTCATAATATTAAAATCCAGTAGTATCAATCCGAAAATCGGTTGGTTGCAGTTTCTTAAGTCGTCCTATTCGTTACTTTATTTCCCGATAATTCCTCAACTCTTTCAGTCACCTCTGATTCATCGCATTGCATCATTTCATTCATTAATTTTCATCAATTCATTCATTGCATCGCTCTATGCGATAAGAAACAAAATCACCTCCGTACTTGTTGGATACTAGCTAAGATATAAACCTTTCGGTCTTACAGAGAAGTAGTTTCTAATTTAGCCACTCAACTAAATAACGTTCGCAAACTCAGAGAGAAGGCGAAAAAACCTTTACAAGGAAATAGTCGCTAGGACTATTTATCTATATAGACGCTTCTCCGGATAATCCCTGGATACGAACGTATGGTCTGAACGAAAAGAGTCACTGACGCGTCGAGTTTTTTACGTATTGAGCCCGACTATGAGACCACAGAGAAAAATTGAATATCGAATCTAGCTGTCATTGATTCGATCCTAGAGGGCCACAAAAAATACTTTTACTGTAAGAAAAAATTACGCGGATATTCGGAATTTTCTTTGAGACACTTCCCATTTAGTTAGCGGATTGAAATTCAAGATATCGTTAGAGGAGGCGATTCTCTAACGTGTACTGCAAAGACATCTTCAAAATGAAACGAAAAGGTTGGACGCTTGTAGACTGTAAACTTTCCCCTATAAGATGCATTTCTTAGGTGTAACATATAGATCGACATAAACGCTCTGCTATGTTGGAGTCGGAGGCTAGGGTTACGGGTGTCGCGACTGCCGTCTGAGGCCTCCATCTTCTCCCACCGGAACGTTTCATATTTCCGCGGTAAAGGAAGGGGGAGGGAGCAGAAGGAAAGGTTGGCGCCTAGAGGCGTCGCCCTCCCCTACGTGGGGCATATTGGGAATTCCCTACACATCATGTGGTGAGGTCGATAATGCATCCGTGCTACCGTGCAGACTCACACCGGAAACCAAACAGATGGATGTCCTAGAAGATCATCAATAGCTTTAGGGAAGACGAGTGAAATCAAATGAAACGGAAGGAAGGAGAATTAAAAAGAGGGAATATGATCTCGCAAATGTTGTAATAATTAATTACTACCACTATAGTTTAGCCGCCGAGTTGTGTGTCCTGGCTCGCTTACTCGCTCAAAGTGAAGCGCTGTTGCCACATTTCTCTTTTTAAGATTATGGAAATTTAAAGAGATGTGGATGGACGTAGTTTTCAACAGAAGTTTTTTTATTAGACTTCTGGTTTCCGTGTTACGTCGTCAGGCCATGAAGTAATTCTCAATTATAACCAGGAACACAATTTTTAAAAACCCCACCTGATTTACACATCTGTGTCTCATTGGTAGTAGTATTCGTGAAAGAGCTTCGACAGCTGAGGTAATTAGGCCATTCGCAAATATGGGCTGCCACCGGGAATCGAACCCGGGACCGCTTTCAACAAAGTCGAACCCATGTGGCTATCCGGAAGCCCTGTCTCATTGGTATTTAGATACACTGTGTGACCTGAAGATGGCAATGTAACCCCGAAACCCGTTGTCCAATTAAAAACAACTTCTGTTGAAAAGTATACGTCCTTTCTCATCTTTTTGCTTTCTTTAATATCTCGGTCGCCAATTATTATTAGGAATATGTCGAATACGACAATGAATTGATTATCTGTGCGGAATCAGTGACGGTGGTGAGGAGAAGTGCTTCTCTACATTAGATAGTGATAGTGACATCCTGAAAATCCTGGCTATGTAATGGTTGTTTGCATATGTTGATTTCGACTCAATTGTGAAAGTCTAATTAAAATAAATACTTCCGATAAAGGAATTGTTATTTTTATTATAATCAATCCATAAACAGTTATTTGCATGTATCGATTGAATTATTTTTTTTCGTTTATATTTATGTTATTGCATTTATATTATTTAAGTATTGGTACTTAAATATTTAAAAAATATTTTTATTCCATTACCGAAATTTCACAATCTTACCCTGTGGAGATCATCATTTAAAAATAAAATTTTTGCTTCGTTTTAATCGGTAGATTAGCACATATTTCCCAATCTGTGAATATCAGTTCAGTTTTGTATGTAAGGAAAGTTGGAAAGAATCTTAGTACTGTTGAGTGACATTGGGTGGACGTGATGCTTTTTGTGCCGGATTCCACATCTCTGGATTTTGTAAGTAATCCAGCATTTCATCCTTGCCTTGCAATCCACGGAGCATTTTCTTTTGTCTACGGCAAACTGCTTCCCTGGAACGAATTACATTAAAATCCATTAGGAAAGTATCTCTCACCGCTCGGATTCACGTTGCACGAAAAACTTAAGTTATCTGTACAATGCGAGGAAACAATAAAATTCGAATGGTTGTACAGTCGCAATATTCATAGTACATACATGTCGAAAGGTAACGTTTTATTCAGAAGTAATTTGGTATGCAGGATATTAATGAAATAACTGTCATTCTAAATCACGTGTGTATAACTTATGGACCGGAATTCGGCACAATCCGGAAGGTCAATCTTTTGGAAGTTTGGTAAACAAATTTTTTCTCGGAGTCCCTTGGATGAAGTAAGTGTAGCGTAACGAAAACCTCATATCATATTTCGCAAAAATTATCTTGTTTTAATTATAACTTTATTTGTGCTCTGATTAGCTTCTTACGTTGCTTGCGTAGCTTTAGTGGTATAATTAGGCATTTGCTTACGTGAATATGCTCTTTGGGGTAGAAAACCGTCTCGAGAAAAAGCTGTGCGAATATACGAAAAAATACGCAAGAGCCCAATCGAAAGAGACCTCGCTGGTCCGTGTACTACATGAAATCAATCAACTTCTTTTATGGCATTTCACATTTCTTTCGAAATCAGCATGTTCATAAAATGTGTGAAATAAACGAATATCGCTTCTCTTTCTAGAGGTCGCTGTTCGGTGCTTCTCCCCTGCACATCGCACTTGCCCACTTCATTAGTGAAAATTTCATTAGTCTCGGATTGCAGGAGAAGCAGCTAATTTATGAACTAAAACTGGTGGGAACAAAAATTGTTACTAACGGCCGAATAGAAACATATTAAAACTTATATTTATTTGGTGATTATTTCAGAATATTATTGAGATGTTCTGCGAATTACCCAAAAGCATAATTGGAGCTAGAAAATAAATAAAATATTCTCGCGCCACATTTGGTGGAATTCCGTGTAATCAATATAGAAATAAGTGGTAATAACTTGTACTATTCCACTGTATATATTTGATTAGCAATCATCGGTTTCGAACCTTCAGTTCATCTTCAGGCACTGGAAGTGTAAAGCTGTATAAAATGTCTCTTATCTTCCTATTCACTGCCTAAAGATGAACTGAAAGCCATTGGTCGCTAACGAAATATGTTTTGTGGAATATTACGAGTTATAATGATTTATTTCTCTATCGATACATAAGATTTTATTACCTAGTTAGAGAAACAGCTATCTTTCTCCATTAAAGTGACATATGAACTACGAAAAACTGAGATGAACTGAAAATAAAGATTTCAAAGAAAGTACGTGAAGGAAACAAGCAGAAAGACAAATTAAGAGAAAGTAGAAATAATAGGAAGTATCAATGATGAAGTAATAGAAGCGCGAAGGAATAGTATCGATGATTAATTGCAACTCAAATAATCAACGGCGAAGAAATTAGTACCTTTTCTTTCCACAGTTCAAATGTGAATGCTTTCAATCGAACGTAGTGATTTAAATCGCACAATCACCAATTTGTAAAGATTCTGTGTTAATGATGATACTAAAGTTGCGCATCTTCGTGCCAGATTACCTTAAAATTACATTCACCTGTACAGGCACGAGCGAAAATAACTCAATAATTGCAGGGTAACATAAGATTAAGGATACTTGTAAAAACTCCTTCAGTGGAACATGTTGCAACACTGTAAGAAGTCCCTCACGAGGATTACGGTACTTCTTTACGCTGCGAATGGGGGGTTCAGTTTAAAGGAATGGTCGCAGCATCGGCTCCGTAGCAGACACACATTTAGAAGGATAATGAACAATTGATGTCGTTTTACCCTTTATTAATAAACTTTAAGAATATCAATTGTTATTTTTCTTAATCAAATTTCTTGGAGGAATCCGTTGAGAAATATTTTATAAGTCATGTCTTTCACGTTATAAAGGAACCTTCATTCTTCAGTGAAGAGGAAATAAAGCTTAAAGAGTAGTAAAGAGTATTGCCTTATTTTTAAATAAATTTGTTTAAAATAAAAAAGGCAACACTCTTTTACTTAAGTAAAAGAGTATTGCCTTTTTTATGTTAAACGCTATAGTTTTGTAATAGCCTCCCAAAAGGGAGTTTTCGTACACCTAAAAGAGAACGTTCCGCATCTGTTGCTACTTCTAAAGAAAATGGAAAATACTTTGGGAACTACATATATAGATAGTCGAATAAATTAAGTTAGTAGTTCGAAGATTGCCTTACATATTGCAAAGATTAAAACTTCAAGGCGTCAGTGATTGCGTTACGGGGTTTGTCATAGATTTACCTCTACACTGCAGTACGATACGAATCAGTATCTGCGCATTTATATCAGTGGAATTCTGTATAGCGGTCTTGATGAGGACGCTAAGCACTCTCACTCGAGCTGCTGCAATCCAAACCAAACTATTTAAAGTATCTTCCAAGTGTTTCGAGCACAGTCAACGTCATATTGATTAATTAAAAATTAAAGAAGTTTGTTGACAATCCTCACCTCTCTCATCGTTGTGAGGGGAATGTGTTGATTTCTCTGACCATCTTCTACGTAAATAAGAATTATATTAGATAAGAATCAGATTATCAGTGCAAACTGTTCGACAGGAAGCGAATTTGGAACTGCCCTTACATTACTCCATAACAAATTCCCTTCGGAATTAGGAATAGAGAAGCCAACTTTGTGTTACAATCCATAGTAAGACATTTAAGGAGTTCGCGGCGTTCCCAGACATTAAAAAATTGAGTAAGTGTGCGCAAACGAGCATAAGTCACAAGAAAAAGTTCCATTATTAGACGAAGCTGCATATGGAGCTTTCAGTAAAACTCATATTTTTCGTGTCTTTGGCATTCCAAAATGAATACACACACAAAGTTAATCAGAGATCAGGAAAAATAACATAACATCGTAACATCGGGCTGTATTGGGCACAATGCTAAGCAATAAATTGTAGCTCTTCATAAGCATGTTGAAGAAGAATTAATGGACAATGGGCAGACACCTTAAGCGGGCACAAAATTCAAGAAAAGGCAACTTTAGTTGTTTCAAATCTCGGGACTTTTAACTTCAATTACTTCAACCACCCGTACGGTTGGTATTGGCTCTTCCAGAAATGTAGCAAGCAGAGATTAACCGCTGCTTTCACCTTTAATTCGGATAGGAGTAAGAAGCTTGTATCATGTATATTAGGAGGTCCCACAAATAGGCAATAACTTAACCATCACCCTAGTAATTTCTCTTTCGAGGACCATTTTTTATAACATCATAAGGAATGCCTCGGAATGTAGAATAGTAAATCGAGAGTTACAGATTACTGCATTCTTGAAGTACATAAGAAGAAGAAACACCTATAGCAAAGTTCTGTCATGTAGTAAGAAAGTATATGAGTAAATAGGAAGTAAAGTGCATCAAAGAGGTAAATTCCAGGCAAGGGAAGGGGATTTATGATTAAATTCTATCATATTCGGCCGAAATTTGTGGAACGACATTGCAAGGGAAACTAGGAAGTTCTTTCTTCATTCCTTAGCATTTATGATTTTTAGTTATATCCTCGATAAGAACTTTACGCACACGTAAAATTCGGCTAGGTGATTTAAACAACATATATTCATTAAAACTTCTTTCCGCTCACATTCCCAGGAATTACCGCAGAACATATTACGCTCCCTTAGCTTAAGATTTAACTCTAGAGTTGATTGGTTTTTCTTTAAGAGAAGTTGCCAAGGAGTAATAAGCGGCGCATCAGGAGTAACTTGGATCACCTGCATCCGAACTAATTTTTGCAAGAATTAATTTATTACTTTTAGTATTGATCGCAGATCCCTTCGGTGTTCGCTTTCGATTAATTTACTAATAAATTCCTTTCGTATTTTGTACCGATGAAAACTAAGGCAACAATAACGAAAAACACCCTAAATAATCACATATTACTGAAAACATTAACTACACCAAATTGTAAAGTAATCACTAATAACATTTAAGAAGTCGTTAACTTCCTCTTTCATTACTTTCAATACCTAAACCCACTTACGCAACATTGCAAAGGTTAATTTTAATTGTAATATTATTACTAAAGATCCATGTGAAATATCCGAGATAAGGTTTGCCATCACTTTTTGGAACAGCTTTCTGAGATTACATTTCGGGCATATTTGTGATAATGTTGATAACAGTAGGTAAGAAAATATGACTGCTCCATGCACCTGTTTTCCTTTCGTTAGAGAATCATCGAATCGGAGGTCCATAACGCTGATTTTGCGGTAAAAATACGTATTCGACTTGTTTGACGATTCTAAATTGCGAATTCATTCAATCTGCACACCCTGTAACTCATATATTAGAGCTGCCATCGCGTATATGCAACGTTTCCATCAATGTCTTTCTTAAAATGAGGTTCGTCCTTCTAAATGGATGTCTGCTACGGAGCCGATGCCGATGCTGCGACCATTCCTTTAAACTGAACCCCCCATTCGCAGCGTAAAGAAGTACCGTAATCCTTGTGAGGGACTTCTTACAGTGTTGCAACATGTTCCACTGAAGAAGTTTTTACGAGTATCCCTAATCTTATGTTACCCTGCAATTTTTGGGTTATTTTCGCTCATACCTGTACGAAAAATATTAACTTGCTGTTATGAACACACCATTCCCAGCTAATTCGGACTCAGGATTATCAAGAGCACTCTCTTTTTTATACATACAATAATTTAAAAATATATTCATTAAGTATTTTACCTTATGGTAAGGTATGGACTATTATGTTTCTAATAACCGGCAGCGGTGGCGGAGTGGTTAGCATATGTATAGCACGCTAGTGCTCCAACCCCAGGGTCCCGGGTTTGAATCCCAGCTAGTCAGGTTTTTCCGGTTAGGGAACGGTTGTGTGTGTTCGTCTGTAGTCCACTACTGTAATTGTCCAATAAATGGATGTTAGTGGGGCCATTGAGCTATAAATAAATGACGTCGTTGGCGGAGGTGAAAAAGAGAGGGGTGCGGAAAGTAGGGGAGGGAAACTTTATTTTCCCATAAAACTCTATAACGGAACGTTTTTCAACTCTTATGATTGGAACATTATTACATCTGTTCCCCGCACAGATTATAGGCTACGTTTCATGCGCCTTTTAGCCCCCGGTTCGATCCTAGAGAAGAAAAATGTTTTCCGTAAGAAACACTTATAAATTTAACTTTTTTGGAAAATGAAAACAGGAGGAATAGTAGTTGTAGTAGTATATAAGAATAAAAAGCCGTCTCCCTGTCGACTAATTCCATTCCTGAATCCGAAGTTACGCATTTTCCTACAAGAATACATTGGGGATTGAGGTCTATATAACATGCACGGTAAGTATTAATGATAGATTACAGATATGTGAAGAGAAAGAAATTTTATGAGATTTTAGGATTTGCAGTGTCAAATTGTCTGCATGGACGAATCGCCGGAACGCAAATGAGACCATTTAGGAGAGTTTTATTATTCAGCTCATTTTTGTCAACGAGATTTCAGAATGATGAAGATTTAATTATTCTTTTCGTTTTGTAAATCTTTATCTACGTATCTATCCTGCAAAATCGCATTTCGGCGATTGGCAGGGCGCATTAAACCATGACCCTGCTTCGATTATTTTTACATTTCATAGAAGAATATATAGTAAATAATTACGAAATTTCATGTTTCATTTGCTACATTGGCAATCTATTTTATTTTCCGAGAGTCGAGTGAGTCGCTATTAGTATGTAGTTATCAATTTTTACTTCCCATTGTTTCTTAATGAACATTTGAGCTATTCATAGTGTGGGTGTGTAATGGTGAATGTTCGCCTAAAACTAGAGAACCAGTTGTTATAAAGCATGCAAAGTTGCACATTTTTTAAAAACTACGACATGCAGATACCTTTTTGTGTATTTATAGGTCTAAGGTTCAATCCCACGCGAGTCAATGCTTTCCCATAAGAAATCTATGTAAACTTCGTATTATTCTTTTTCGGGCTCTATTTCCATAGCAAAATGAGAAAAGAATCATCGTACGAATTGGGGAAAATTTTCATAAGAGAGAAATTTTATACTATCATATTCTTATCCTCGATTAAGGATTTTGTCTCCAGATTATAACTTTGATTTAAAAATTTTAGTTTTTGATAATCTGTCCCATTGAGCTAAGTTGAGATGAGAGATGTTAGTTCCTCTTTTGTACAAATATGACTACTTATTTAATCCTATATCTATTTTCCCCTTCGAGAATCAACGGGGATTTCAGCTAGTATATTTTTAAAGTTGAAAAGGGAGAAACGCCATCTAAAATTCAAGAAGCTGAAGAAAATTTAGGAATGTATGGCGAATAAAAAATTAAAGAGGAGGCAACATCGGATCAGAGGTAATTGGTAAATTGGAGAATACATGACTATGGACAGAATGGAAATATTTATTGCAAATTAGGATGTTTGAGATACAAATGTGAAATACAAATGTGAGACGTGAGAAATGTCCATGAAATTGTAAGAATGACATAATTATACAAGAAAACATATCCGCCTTAAATTTGTGCTTGAAGTTTAATCTGTATTAAGTCTGCCTGAAATAGCAGAATGCCTTATATTTTTGAAATATTTATGAAATCATAAGACTTACGATATTAAGATAAATAAGTATGTCTCCATTACTTCGCCATAGAACCGTTTAATGAGTGTTATTTGTGCATGACATGTAGTACAATCTTTTCATATTGTTAAAATGCAATTTTTCTTGCTCCAGCCGATCTTCTGCAATTTTACCGACGCCTCATCCGCCGTTTTACGATGGCCCCAATTTTGAAAATCTTCGTTTTCCCTAATGTCTAGTTTCCTAGTCTTGGAGACCCTAATGTCTAGTTTCTTACCGTATTGAAAATAGCAAAAAAGTGTAGAAATGGGGCCGTACGCCATTAATAGTAAGGCGCGGATCGTTCTACTTACGGACGCCAGGATGTGGTCGTACGTAACACAGGCAAGCTGGCAACCACCTTGCTCAGACAATGTGCCAAAGACCTTGAAATGTGCGGTGGACGTTACCCAAGGGGCAATAATTATCGTGGTAATAGCATCGTCACCGTACATCTCCATTGCATAGTAAGAGTACGGCGTTACTAGTGCTCGACCACCCTGCAGCCTTGTCCCCGTAGGCTGATTTTATGTATTTCGTTGGTCTTGTGACGCCTAGGTTTTTGTTGCAAGTTAGCCTTTACGACGATAATCGTAAGACTACCCTCGAAACTCAACATTTACTAGCGATTTGTTCATATTATTCCCCGAATGTGGAAATTCGCAAATGAAAATTTAACCTGCGCAACTTCCGTCGTTATGCTGAGCGTCCGAGATTTAATCGTATATTAAAGCTAAAAAACCAAGAAATATACTTCAGATATTCTTAAAAAAAGAGAAAGCAAAATATTGAACGAAGAAGTTTGTTCTCATGCATAAAATGCATGCTCAATTTCTTTAATTTTTAAATTAGCATCAAAAACATCGAAACATGCAGCAAAGCTTTAGGAAGCTAAGTTTCTTAGTTACATATTATTTCCAATCGTGTCTAGGGCTCAGAATCTTTCTCATAACACCGAGATGTTAAAATTAACAATGTATATACTCTGCTGATCGTGTATTTTTGTGAAATTCCTCGATTGGATCTTTATCATTTATATAATTTCTATATAATCGATCGAAGAATCCTTTACTATTTGGAATTAATATATACACAAAAATAATAACCATGTAAAAATTCACAACTTTATTAAAAACACGACCGGCTTCGTATAATGGTAATCAGGAATTTTGTTGTGTGGTGAAGTAGATTTTATCTCGATGGAATGTATTATTATGGGATTTTGGTTGTTTAAAAATTGTATTTTTTTATAATATACGAAAGGGATTAATTTTTACGTGAAAGTGATAGTTTTTTAAATTGCCGTTATGTAGGCATTCCATTATTATGACTCCAGTTCGATTTCTAATCTTATTCGAGACCATCGTTCGATTAAAGTTAGAGGATTTTAGATCAGATCTCTTCCACTTCTTCAACTATATTTTCACTGTTCGTCCTTGCGAAGATCTTAGTAATCATTGAATTAGGCTTTACCTCAGATGTGTTAATTTTAAACACTCATCGCATCTCTATGGAAAGGAATTCCATACAGTTTAAAATTGCGGAATATCTAGGCTCTTGAGATGTAGAGGAATCTTCGATATCCGTTACGAATTTATGATCATCTCCGAGAAATATCTCCTTTTTCATCCCGATGTTAATTATATTTTAATTTTGATAATGCTCTCGTGGCCCATTTGGGCGGCGAGATACGTTTTTCTTTTATTTTTACTGCGCGCCAGTCTCCTTTAGATGCGAAATAAAACACGCGCAGCGGGAATTTCGCTCCATTTTTGAACTGATTTTTCCATTTTCATTTCCTTTCGCTCATGTCTGTCGACCCAATCGGAGAAGAGGGGATTATTTTCCCTTTTCTAAAAAAAACAATATCGATGGAAGCACGAAATTAAGTTGTGTTTCGATTATCATTTCCCAGCTTCTTGAGTGAAATTTAACATTGGAAATAAATCGTTCGTTTCTCTGTTTTAGTCTTCTAATTAAAAATATCGAAAAAAACGGTAGGTTTCAC
Source organism: Ladona fulva (assembly GCA_000376725.2). Lineage (NCBI taxonomy): Eukaryota > Metazoa > Arthropoda > Insecta > Odonata > Libellulidae > Ladona > Ladona fulva. The sequence goes on along the minus strand of KZ308521.1, from coordinate 578,675 downwards.
TTAATCGAGATCCTGACTTCCTTTACTGGTGACATTTACCCTGATTGAGTAACCCAAGGAACTCTAAAGTAAATAAATTTTGTTAACGAACAAGAAACAATTCTTTTAAGTATGGAATATCATCATCATCAGCCATTTTCAATCCGACATCGAATGTAAGCCTCCCCAAGCGCTTTCCAATTCTCTCCATTATGAGCTTCTCCTTGCCCAGTTACCTCTAAATACTTGATGATGTCTTTGTTCCATCGGTCCTTTGGTCTTCTTGTATCTTCTTGGGTCTCTTGGTGTCCTGTTCAGAACTGCTGATGTCCATCGGTTGCCGTTTATTCTCGCAACATGGCCCGCCCACATCCATTTCAGTGAGCTTACCTTACCTATGATGTCTGTCACTCCAGTCATCTTCCTCACCCAAGTTATGCGTTTCTTACCTTACTAGTTGACTAGTATAATTGAACTGAAAAATAAATCGAAATTGAGTTCGTGCGTCACCAAAAATACCTAGGAGTTACACCTAGTAGTAATTCATTTCTCAAAGATAATATTTGAGTTGCAATAGGAAAGTCTAATAGAATCTGAAGATGAACAAGTAGGAGCCAAAGAGGATGACCATCGAGAGTCAAAAATATTGCTTATTTTTTCCTTATTCGATCTAGACTCGAATTCAACCGTGTGATTTGGGATCCGAATGAGGTAAGGTTAGTCTCAGATTTGGAGACGGCCTATCATAGTCCGTTTCGTTAGTGGTGGTTTCAGGTTCGACAGTAGGGTTACGGCTGTGATAAAATCTCTCCGGTGAAACTGTCTCCGGGTGTGAAGATTAGAATACCGACGATAGCTTTCTGAAAAATTCATCGGTTCGGAACTTTTGGACGGAATTGAAGGCATTGTAGTTAACAACGATCTCCGAGAGGGATCGACAAGTATTTCCATTTTGTGCCTTCTCATTACTTATTTTATTTCAGATCTATAATCGAATAATTTGATTATGATGTAATATAATTATGATATAAAAGATTAGCAAGCATTTTCCGCAATAAAATAATCCGAAAACTATAGGACTAGAACTCTTCTGTTTCGCTACAAGGATGTTTTTTGTTCGTATTTAACCTTTAGCAGGTCTCAAACGGTCCGTTTTGAAATAAGGGCCCGTTCATCTGCTTTCAAACTTGTCTGTTTGCCCTCACAATAGTAGAAAGCTAGGATTAACTTCGGGAGCCTAGTTTGGGAATTCCAAGTTTCTCTTTTTAGATGCTGCGGTTTCACTCACAAGAATACCTTTTAATAATTTTTTAATGATTGCCTTTCGGCAAATGTATTTATTTACTCATTTGTTTCCGCGACACTACAGCGAGAAAATTTGAATAAGCCGTTTCGATGCCATGTTACAACATTTTATAAAGAGAGATTAGTTGTTGACGTGGTTCATCGTAAGTTATATTGACTGAAATACTCACTGTTTCCAAGTTGGACCCGCAAATGATTTTTTTATTAAAATTTAGTTCTGACGCAAAAAAAATTTCTATAACATAAAGATTGCGGTTAACATGAAATATATCTATACCTCAGTGAGGTGAGTTAGTGGATTAATGTTGTTATTATTAGAAAGGACCCAATAAGTGGAACAATTGTTTGAGGAAACGTCAGTGTTTACGAAAATCAATATTTTTTACGAATACGAACCGTTCTTTGTCTCTAGACAAAACTCGACGTTGAAATTAGCAAATATGTGTTAGTCCGTTCGTGTACACAGTATCATTTGGAAATAAGTATTGAGAGTTGGGCTTAAGCCAACAGATTGGGCTATATAAAAAATAGGGTACTCTATTCGGCAGTTGCTAGTTGGGAAAAAAATTCCCAAAACCTAATTATCAAGTAAAAACAACATCAGCTAAACCTAACTATTGAATTAATGAAATAGGAAATAAAAGTAGTGCACTAGACTAGTTTAAACAATCGCTTCAAAAGTTGTTCATTTCCTGAATTATTCACCCTGCACTTACTTATGAACGTCTAAAGTCGTAGCAAAGGAGAGGACGACTACTCCATAGATGAGAGTCTGTAAACTTGATCCGTGTATTCTTAGTATGAGGAAAGATCTATTTCTCATATGTCAATGACACCTACTTGTTCTTGGCAAAGGATTGAGAACGTCTTTAAGTTATTAATTCCATTATATTATGGTTAAATTCCGAGGAAATTATACATGAAATGTGAATGGCATAAAGCCTAGAAGAGAATTTGATATGATTTGAGAGGAAAATGGATGAACTAAGGGAAAATTAAATGGAAGTAAAATTATAGGAAAGTGGTGTGTAGAAATGACAGACAACTTCCACTAAAATAAATTCGGGTTTTATAGAGTAATGCAGTGTTGAGTTAAGCAAAACGTTCCCTTGAATACTCGGGAGAATATAAATGCCACCACCATCAACGATTTTACCAAGTCTTTCGAGTCTAAATAAACTATAAGTAGGCAGTTTAACGATACAGTGTTCCAGAATGCCAGGTTTAGATCAAGTCAGAGGTAAGCAAATGATGTCAAAATAATGGTTTGAAAAATGATGAAGAAGTTCATCGAAGTAGCCCAGAAGGGCAGTTTACCTGACATATTTTCAAGGAGTAACTGTATTAGGGGGGGAACGACCAGCCTCAATCATTTCCAGCTCTTGAAAAACATACTCATTCCGAATGACGAATTGGTCGCCACCATCAGATTTTCTGACAGATTTTATCATACTTTGCCCAAGAAGGTGAAGTTCCCTTTCACCTTCTTTGCTATTTTTAAGCCCTTGCGAAGAGTTTTCGGCTTAAGAGGGTTAGCGATTTGATATGAACATTATGATTAGTGACTTACCGCTTCTGTCACCCTAGACCATGTCTCGTATGGTGAAATGGTGTAACGAGTATTCACCAATCTAGAGGCGAGGATGGATCTAAGAAAACGTACAATTATGGGAGTGGGTTTCAATTGCACGTTATCACGGTGGTGCGGATTAATCCTATAACAATAACCAATGTCATTATCCTCAATTTTAACATCAACAGCGGGACAAGTTTTGAGCACCACTGACTCCACATCTCATTCTCACTTGGAGAGATTCCGCGAATTTAAACAACGTTTTTTGACAGACCTTGTTCAACTATGTCCCTCCTTGTCGGTTATTTTAGCCTTCAGTGAGACGTTGTCATTGAGTAGACTCACAAACCGATCGTTAATCGATGGTATGGAATAACTATATTCTACTCACCTTCTCCAAGAGTTCAGCTATTACGTCATCTAATAGTTAATAAAGCATACATTACAACAGAAGTATCGCTTGAGAGAGGCGCGTAAAATAGGGATAATTGGCAAGCTCGTCTTACGTAACGCAGTTCTTGTCTACTAGAATACCAATGACGTAACACGATACAGTTCTCGATTGTATATCCAACCGATCTCTATGATTAGATATCTCACAGTAGGATTTGATTGCCGTAATTATTGCTCCCTCAAACCACCCGAAGGTCGAACACTTTTTGTCTCAGACAGACTGTGCGATTGATTTTCCCGAAAGCATCCTTCGAATGGGATCATTTGGATGTTTTTTAATCCGCAAAAAATCCTCCTTTAATGAAGGGTATTTATTCATTCTTCGTACGCCACAAAGAGTCCTGAAAGGGTCGAATACCCTAACGGAAAGAGGGACTCTTCGAAAAGTCGAGGATGAAAACACTCAGCTTCTGGTCGTGTGGATAAAGTGTCCCACTGGCATAAGCAACTGGGGCAAACTTCCCATCTACCTTATGGTTTAACACTGCTCCAAGGGCCAAATGGCTAGCATGTTTGTTAGCATAGCATTTGTTTTTATTAGGGAGAACACATTATAACGGCTTCATGTAGGCCTAACTAACATGATCCATAGGTATTCCATTCCACAATCTATAGGATAGAGTTCCTTTTTTTCTCAGTTTAAGTGTAATTTTGATTGATAAGCTATTGTTTAATATTTTTGATATAATGAATTTAATGAATACTCATTAAGAGGAACTCATAATAAATAAGATTGCATGCGAGATATATGTCTATGTCTATGTCTATGTGTATACCCTGCTAGCCACCTTTCGGCGTGTGGCAGGGGGTGCATGCACCAAGACTCTATTTACCTAGTCGATTACTTTCGCGTATCGTTCGCGGAAAAAACGAATTCTTGAATCGGCTCGTTTTCGCATCTATTTCTCTTATTTTCCTCGCTGTATCGGAGCGGCCTATATAGCAGGGAGGGCGCATTATGTCCGCGACGTCTTCCGAGAACGTGGTTTCTCTGAACTTATTTAATAAATTTATCCTTAGTGTTAATCTTCTTTTTTCTAATGATTCCCATCCCGCGTTCTTGAGCATCTCAGTAACGCTTACTGATTTATCATAGCAATTCTTCACGAAACGTATCGCTTTTCGTTGCACCTTTTCTATTTCTCGAATACAGCACTTGTCGGCTGGGTCCCATACACTACATGCATACTCAAGGTGAGGCCTGACTAACGCGAAGTAACAACGCTCGCGGACTTTTTCTTCGCTTCTTCCGACTATTCTCTTAACAAAACCGAGTTTCTTAAAAGCCTTTCCACATATGTTATGGATGTGGGCACTCCATGATAAGTTATTAGTAAGGGTCACTCCTAGATATTTCACCGATTCTTCCGTTATTAAGTTTTTCCCTTGGAGGCTATACGAGTAATCTTTAGTTATCGATTTTCTTTCAAAGAAGTTAATTACTGAACATTTATCTACATTTAGCTCCAATTGCCAATCATCGCACCATTTTGCAATTTTATTTAAGTCATTCGAAAGGATCAATCTATCCTCTTCTCTCTCAATCTCTCTGTAAATTACCGTATCGTCCGCAAATATCCTAACTTTACTATCGATTATTTTGCTAAGATCGTTGATATATATTAAAAACAGTATCGGCCCGATTACGCTTCCCTGCGGGACGCCTGAGGTTACCTTAACTAGGTTGGAGCTAATATATGTAGCATGAAATTAATTGATAATCTTCTGCAGAAAAAATGAAGAAGAGATCGGTATTGAAAGTCACCTGTAGACTTTTCCCTTTGAAATATCCAAAGGATTCATGCAGATTGGAGAATGCCATACCGGTAAACTTCAAAGCTGGGCTTCATACACCCTTCGACATAACTACGTGAAAAATTCCGTAAACAAAAGGGACTCGATTGCAGTGGGGTTTACGAACTCTCACGTGGAAACTGCAGTCCTAAATATATTTGAATACCGGGAGAAAGCTGCGCTTATGATCACAATAGATACTTCCTTCGGAGGGGGTCCCCCATGTCCAAACCTGATATGTTCTTGTTGGAGAAAGGACATAGCTGTGACTTCCAGCTGAGGTGCCTCTATCGCGAACAGTCGCTGCGAGGCTTTCTCAGAAGAATTAGAAATCGTTTGTTTCCCGAAAAGTAACCTACTGACACCTTCTTCTCAACCATTTTACCCCACCTCTTTTCTTTTCCAACAAACTCTTTGCATCCTGACCCCTGAAGGTTGCAAAACATTAATCCGCACTTCCCCCACTTCGATTCTATATGTTGATTTACTGTAACTATTTTTGCATATCCCCTGCTGATCGCGGGGTACTAATTCAAATGTAAATCTATAGCTTTTTATGTATTCTACTATTTCACAAGCTTGCTAGCAAAACTTGTCGCTCAATTAAATTTACTTTGGAAGAGTTTTTAATCTTATTATCATGGCCTTCCACGAACTTCTGCCTTCACATATCAAGTAATCAATGAAGAGGTGGTAAACTATTTCTTTGCCAGTGTTAGTAAATTCTGCCAAAGTAATGCTGCCCTGGTATTCTGGTAGTTATTAATAGTATGGAGCGATCAACTTTGCTAATGAGGAATAGTCCGCGGCGAGCAGTTGTCCCCGCGAGGAATTCTCCGCATCAAAAATTGTCCGGCGAGCAATTTTCCGCCGCAAGGATTTGTTTGCGAGTAGCTGTTCGCAAGGAATTGTCCGCATACGAATGGTATTAACTCATAAAAATAATAAAACGCCATTAAAGGCGAGAGTCTCTTCTTACGTTGCCGTTGAAGATTTAAGCAATAGCTATTGGGAGTTAAGTGGGGGAGTAATAGAAGAGGGAACTGTTGTGCGGGTTAAAAAAAACCAAATTAAAAAAAGGAAGGGGTCCGTGATAAAACGGCGAAACCACTCATACTTTGATTGTACTCGGCATTTTAGGCAAGCAACTTTACTTTTCCGAAAATTTTATGAATGTTCTCTTGCATTTAAATTGCAATTTTATCATTATTATACGTAATTCGCGTTCGGTTCATCAACCTGCAGTAATAGTAGTATTGTTAAAAGTGCTACGACAAGCAAGATTATTTTGTGTATATTGGTCCCTCGTCGGGAATCGAACCCGGGACCGCTTCCATCAAAGGCAAACGCGCAGCCCTCTCGACCATTCGGGAGCCCGGTTGTTGAACTCTTGCGGGATTTAGTAAACTTTTTCGAAGAGCAGCTTTTGTTCTTATTTCATTGCATTCAATGTACTCAACTTCGGAATTGGAGCTTAAACTCGAGATATAGTGGTATAATTGTTCTCTTGGCTCGTATCTGGGTTTCCATTGGTCTTTAAAGTCATCCTTATTTGGACGCAGTGGAACGACTGAAATTTGCTCAGAGTTGCTCGAAGTCATTATGTTGTAATATCGTCAGATTTTGAGTCATGCATCGTTATTGTTTTCTACAACTTATAGGACTGTATTGACTAAACGAATTACAAAAATCTATGGTTTATTACTTTGTGGAATAATTGTCGATTGTGGTACCTTTAATCATATTACTTCAGTGTTGCGGTAGTTTAAAAATGTATAGAAATAAAATGAAAAAGGGACTTCGTTTAAGGACCGGCTTTTTATGACTCTATTTGAGGTCACCTAATGGGGTCACTCTGGCGAGCAAGAAGATCCATCAAGGGGCAGATTGAATTGCGAGGGTTAACTCTTAACTTGCTTCCATCACTCTTCTCAAACATTTTTTTCCTCAGAAGGATTGGCCTGAATTAATTTTCTTCTCATTTTCTGCTTCTCTGATTGAGAAGGAAGGGAGATACTCCATATTTTTATAATTAAGTATTTGTAATTTCTCAAATATCCTCCTCTATCAACAAAATTTCTCGTTTTCTTTCGTTTATGGAGAAATGGTAATGGTGTTAGTTAATCCACGTTCTTTCAGATACAATTCCTACATTCTCAAAAAGAATTTGGGATCAGAACTTTCGTTTTACTCGATTTGTGAAGAATGTGTATTTAAAAGGTTTTCTCCTCGGATCAAAGAAATAACTCTGCTCGTATGGGTGTGCAAGTTAAACCCAAGGATGAACTGAAGTGAAAAATATCGACTTTAATGGGACTCGAACCCAGGTCTCGTACATTCCTGGCAGATGCTCTTTCTCATGATCAATTTTTGATTTAAACATATGTCTGGAAAGTGGAAGAGTTGGGTTCATGTCCCAGTCATGTCGATATTTTCACTTCTTTTTACTCTTGGGTTTTGTGCTCGTTTTCGCTCCGAATTTCAAAGGTGCTTGACTGTGATTCGCGATTCTGTGAGCGTGATTAGGATCTTTTACCTTTTACTCGGAGCTTTCATTTCCAATTTATTCTAAATCTCTTTATACCGACGCACAGTGGGCTAGAATCGAAAAAAGCTGGCCAAAAATAAGAAAATGGTTTTCTTGAGCGCGGACTTTGAAACTTCGCATGGCTATCCTTAAGCAAATTCTGCATATAACTACCAATTTCTTTACTTTTATTCCGGTGCATTAAAATTCTACAGGGGGTTAAAATTGACCATATTTTACGAAAAAAGCCGGTCTTCGATTTTTCACAAATTTCTTCAACTTCAAGCCAACACTGAACCCAAATGAGCAAAATCATCGGGTAAAAAACGATGCTGTATTATAAACCTATTCTTTATGCTTTATAGTACTTGGTTTGAATGATCTTAGTAAAATATTTGCATAAGTTATACAACAAAATGGCGAACC
>KZ308521.1:513151-568993 GCA_000376725.2 Ladona fulva | reverse complement strand
GTTCGAACCCGGGCCTTTACAGAGATGAGAATAGTTTTCCTGGGGGTTTCAGCATCATAGAAACACAATGCAGTTTGTTTCAGATCTCTAAGTCAGGCCGTTTCTGAGATAAATAGGGGGACGGACAGACATTTGCTTTATATATATATGATAGATTAGTATTTTATTCCTAATTATTTATATTTCGTAATGTTTTTTTGTTTATTTTTTATCAAAATGTATTTATAGTTTTTATGTCTACATTGTAATGTGGCTACCATTATTGTTTGCCTTTCAGATCTAATTTAACCTGTATTTTCCTGAAAACTTAATTACTCATCAGCAGGTTTTGGAGGTCCTTCACACTCCCCTTCGTATGGCTATTTTCCTGCTGTGGTTTACAAATATCAATGTTTACTCTTTCCTTCATATTTATTTAAAAGATCTTTGGATTTTTTTGCTTTCCATAATGTTTTGGAAACTCATTCCAAGAAAAAGAAACAGTTATCTAAAATGGAACAATTTTTCTCTATCAGCTTAAGAACTAACACAATTTTCGCGGTAATAGAGAGAGAGAGAGAGAGATGTTTTGCGTAACCTCGTAGGTAAGACGTAACGAGACTGAAATTTGCTCAGAGTTGCTCGAAGTCATTATGTTGTAATATCGTCAGATTTTGAGTCATGCATCGTTATTGTTTTCTACAACTTATAGGACTGTATTGACTAAACGAATTACAAAAATCTATGGTTTATTACTTTGTGGAATAATTGTCGATTGTGGTACCTTTAATCATATTACTTCAGTGTTGCGGTAGTTTAAAAATGTATAAAAATAAAATGAAAAAGGGACTTCGTTTAAGGACCGGCTTTTTATGACTCTATTTGAGGTCACCTAATGGGGTCACTCTGGCGAGCAAGAAGATCCATCAAGGGGCAGATTGAATTGCGAGGGTTAACTCTTAACTTGCTTCCATCACTCTTCTCAAACATTTTTTTCCTCAGAAGGATTGGCCTGAATTAATTTTCTTCTCATTTTCTGCTTCTCTGATTGAGAAGGAAGGGAGATACTCCATATTTTTATAATTAAGTATTTGTAATTTCTCAAATATCCTCCTCTATCAACAAAATTTCTCGTTTTCTTTCGTTTATGGAGAAATGGTAATGGTGTTAGTTAATCCACGTTCTTTCAGATACAATTCCTACATTCTCAAAAAGAATTTGGGATCAGAACTTTCGTTTTACTCGATTTGTGAAGAATGTGTATTTAAAAGGTTTTCTCCTCGGATCAAAGAAATAACTCTGCTCGTATGGGTGTGCAAGTTAAACCCAAGGATGAACTGAAGTGAAAAATATCGACTTTAATGGGACTCGAACCCAGGTCTCGTACATTCCTGGCAGATGCTCTTTCTCATGATCAATTTTTGATTTAAACATATGTCTGGAAAGTGGAAGAGTTGGGTTCATGTCCCAGTCATGTCGATATTTTCACTTCTTTTTACTCTTGGGTTTTGTGCTCGTTTTCGCTCCGAATTTCAAAGGTGCTTGACTATGATTCGCGATTCTGTGAGCGTGATTAGGATCTTTTACCTTTTACCCGGAGCTTTCATTTCCAATTTATTCTAAATCTCTTTATACCGACGCACAGTGGGCTAGAATCGAAAAAAGCTGGCCAAAAATAAGAAAATGGTTTTCTTGAGCGCGGACTTTGAAACTTCGCATGGCTATCCTTAAGTAAATTCTGCATATAACTACCAATTTCTTTACTTTTATTCCGGTGCATTAAAATTCTACAGGGGGTTAAAATTGACCATATTTTACGAAAAAAGCCGGTCTTCGATTTTTCACAAATTTCTTCAACTTCAAGCCAACACTGAACCCAAATGAGCAAAATCATCGGGTAAAAAACGATGCTGTATTATAAACCTATTCTTTAAGCTTCATGTTACTTGGTTTGAATGATCACAGTAGAATATTTGCATAAGTTATACAACAAAATGGCGAACCCATATTTTACGGCAAATTTTCACCTAAAGCGAGGAAAATAGTAGTGATGTACCACGATGTACACGGGCTAACTTATACCACAATGTTCTTTGAAGCTTCCTAAAGAGGAATCTGAAATAAAATCCTGCGACAATTTGCGACGCCGATTTATATACCGAATTTTCGATGGCGATATTCTCATCAGTTAATGTTCTTATGGTTAGAAGCCGAAATCTACTATCAATAATAAGAATGTGAATCTTAATGGAATTTCCTTCTTATGAAACTCCAGTCAATGTGCACGTTAGCAAGATTTCAATCAACCACTGGTTCTCGAGTTAGCGACTGAACATTTTAACGTTGCAACATTTAATGCTTCATTGAGAAACACGTAAAATGTGTAACATTTGGGAGTTGTCATTTAATATTCTTTTGACGGGAAATTTAATCGTAAAATATGTTAAGAGTCCAAATTGATTGACAAAAACTTACTCATCCATCTCTGTTAATTCATGACGGTGCTACGTATGTTTGTTGCTCCTGCGATTTATCTCAACAGATTTTTCGTGACTGTAATCGTTAATATCTCTGAACATTTTCCTTCTCTTCATATCGTCAATTCTAGCCATTGCTTCTGATTGGACCTAAACACACCATGTATTCTTATGAGAAAATGCATGAGCTCGGAATCACCAGCCGCATTGGTCATCAGGGAGACGGGTTGTTTACAAACTCATAATTTCACAAAGTATTCGTATATTTGATCTAAATTCTCGCAAATTTGAAACGAAAGCGATATTCCACGAGGACAATAAGAAACTGTATTCAATTTCCCTTCTTTTGGTACTTATCCCAATTTCATGCGACTATTCCTTCTAGTTTAATTTTGCAAAAGAAATAAAGTCTATAACCGATAATATTGAACTTTACATATTATTTATAATTTTATTCTGTGAAAGAAACAACCTCTGCAAATCAAGAAAACGTACTTTACGTTCACCTCTTAATGAAACGTATTATGGGCTCCTGGGTTCGAACCCGGGCCTTTACAGAGATGAGAATAGTTTTCCTGGGGGTTTCAGCATCATAGAAACACAATGCAGTTTGTTTCAGATCTCTAAGTCAGGCCGTTTCTGAGATAAATAGGGGGACGGACAGACATTTGCTTTATATATATATGATAGATTAGTATTTTATTCCTAATTATTTATATTTCGTAATGTTTTTTTGTTTATTTTTTATCAAAATGTATTTATAGTTTTTATGTCTACATTGTAATGTGGCTACCATTATTGTTTGCCTTTCAGATCTAATTTAACCTGTATTTTCCTGAAAACTTAATTACTCATCAGCAGGTTTTGGAGGTCCTTCACACTCCCCTTCGTATGGCTATTTTCCTGCTGTGGTTTACAAATATCAATGTTTACTCTTTCCTTCATATTTATTTAAAAGATCTTTGGATTTTTTTGCTTTCCATGATGTTTTGGAAACTCATTCCAAGAAAAAGAAACAGTTATCTAAAATGGAACAATTTTTCTCTATCAGCTTAAGAACTAACACAATTTTCGCGGTAATAGAGAGAGAGAGAGAGAGATGTTTTGCGTAACCTCGTAGGTAAGACGTAACGATGGGTGAACCTACTGTTTTCTTTTGAATAAATAGATAAAATACATAAATTCGTAAAATTAAAAAAATTAAAAATTGTTTTTACCTCTAGTTTTGCGGATTTTATAGGCTGTGTGAGTGTGAAACTTGGACCTTAAGAAAGTAGGACATCGAATGTTTGGAGGCCTTCGTTGGTTAGGCATAGGATGGAAAAAGTAAGTTGGGTATATAGGAAAACGTTGCTGGAGATAGTTGGGTAAGAGAGGGATTTGATTGAAGTGATTCAGCGACGAAAAAGAAAGGATGAAATATTGAGTGGAGTCGAATTGCTGGTGTATTTAACTGAGGGTAGAGTGCAAGGGAGGGTAAGACTGAGGCAAAAGGTATTAGATGATGTAAAGGGCGGGATAAGCTAATAAGAAACGAAAGAATGCGAATTGCATTGGGAATATTATTGCGTATGTTCCTACAGAATAGTGGAACATTAATGATGATGATTGTTTTCATGTTGTTTCTTACCTAAGTATTCTCGTGTACCCTGACGAGACCACCCTTTCCTCTTCGTCTGCACTCAATATCGGAACATCCTTTCTAATTTTGTCTATCTACGAATGGGTCTACCCCATAGTCTTGTTTTTCAATCCTTGCTTCCCAGATGCTCTTCAGGGAGGATTCGTTCTCTTTTCAGGAAGTTACCTCCTCATTAAAAATCTGCGTTTTGTAGAAGCTATAATGTGAGCACCCAAATAGCCAAGTGTGTTGCGCGTCCGGATTTGGCGAAAGCTTTTGCGGATTCGATTCCCAATGAGAGCCATATGTCTGATGTACGGAAGAACTTTTAAAAATACTACTACGATAAAGTGTGACTCGGTAAAAGTAAGAAAGAATAAACTCGCTGTTCTGCATTTTGGCTAATATGTTCAGATTAAGTGTACACGTTAAAATTAATAGATTAATGATGGAAAATAACTATCAAATTACGTACAATAAACTCGTGAGCTTCTTTTCTTTTTTGATTTTACGATCAAAATAAATTTCGTTTTCCGTTACCTTCGATCTCACTATGAGACAGTCACCAGTAAAATATTTTGTTTGCTTCTTAGGTTGCTTATCATTTACATTTTTAGTTAATGACATTTTCCAGGTGTGTTTTTTAGAAAACCAATGTATTAAATTGCCTTAGGACTCTTAACGATCTGTTTTTAGGTATATAGAGAAGGAGTTATCCAAAATTTGATAATCAGCATTAATGGAACGGTCTGACGTCAAAATAAAATTCAGTTTCAGGAAATTTACACCTCTTTTTTTGGCTCTGTGAGTAAAGACAGTTTAAAATCCCTTCTTCCTTATCCTGCCTAGCGTACCTTTTTTTGCTTATGGAGGAGAGTTTGAGTCAGAGTGTCTCCAGACGCTGACATATTGTATTAAGTGTAATAAAATTATATATATGCATTACTTTTGAATGTTAGTACTAGTGCACCAAGAAACGTTTTCTCAGGTCGGCTGGAGAATGCAGTGGTAAACCGTGGCGAAGTAATATTTTAGGTTTTCTATATACTCTCCGTTTCAGCCTTTTTAAGTGAGCGTTAACTGTGACTTATTCCTTCGTTACGTAACTCTACTGATAGTAGTTCGCTGGCGATTGCGATCTTTATCCCCATCGTATCCACCAACGATTGAGGTCTCGAACTCACGTCCTCATCTCCTCTACGCTATCGTGCGGCGGAATGTGTGGGGGGCGCAGGGGGGCACAATCGATAGGAACCGACCGGCGACTGCGCGGGAGAGAGGGAATCCTTCTGCAGGCTCCCACTTTCTCTCCCCCTCTCTGGGCGGCACCGCCCCCTTTTTTCCGTGACTTCTCGCTCTGCCTCTCAGGAGCCCAACGGGGACAGCCGTCCTCCTTTCGGGGCGGCCTATCTCCCGACGGCGTCAGCGGCGGGCACCGCGGCTGGCGTCAGCGGCGTCCTGGGATGGCTTCGAGACGCCGGAGTCTCCGATCGAGTGTGTTGTAAAAAAGGAATTGCACGCAAGAAGAAGAGGAGGAGGGAGGACCGCTTTTACCGCCGCTATTGCCGTTATTGCTGCTATTGTTTTAGAGGGGAGGGTCGAGAGGAAGGCGGAATAATCTTGGTAGTTTTTCCGAGGGGGGATTGTTGTCCGGTGGCTCTGATCTGTTGCGAGGATCCAACGAGAATGCACGCGTCGACGTCCACTTCAGGTGAGTGGAGATTTTTTTGAGGGATTAGTCGCCCAAGGTTTCGTCTCTCGCCAGCGAGTGATCTCAATTTGAGGATGTTCCCCCCCCCCCCACTTTGTTTCTTTGGCCCGACCTCCTAGTTCGATGAATGCGTTTGGTGGACAGATTTATTTATCTGAATTTCCCTTTCCGCGGCTTCCTTTTCGATATTTCTTCATTTAACGCCCAAAACTGCAGTGGAAAACATTGTTTTCGGCTCTCGCGGTTCTCTAATTATCGTCTCCTTTAGTTTTTCTCCGTTGGAACCGCTCAGTTAATGTATTTCGTTTTTCCTCTTTTTCTTATTCCGTGGAGTTCTGTTGCTAGCGCGCAATCGTCGTTTCCTAAAGCGCCAAAGTGGGCGATGCTCGTTTGTTAATGTTTCTATTCGTCCGTCGCGATAACGTTGGACTAACCTTTCGTTTCGTCTGCGCCAAATTTAGTTTAACTCCCTTCTCGAAGATGACTTTGAAACTGCGGTAGATTTCGCACATCTTTCTCCATTCTGTTTTGCGCGAACGATCTTTTCCCATACGAATTTGTAATCCTCCCAAGTTGTTTTTCTAAATGCTAAAAGGATGAAATCGGTGCCAATATGCTAGTGCAGTTTTCCTTTAGCTTTTCGGCTGAGGAAAAACCGTCCGGGTATCCGCCAACTTGCTAGATCGTATGCCCCAGTTCAACTACATTGTAGATTTTAAAGGGTCTCCAAAAAACCTTACTTCTCAGGGTTTTTCTTTTGAGAAAATCCTCCTCGCCACTCTCATTGTTTTTGAATGGGTGAAATAGATATTATTTAGACAAAGTTATTTTCACCTTTATAATATNTTGGAGGTTTAATTCGCTTCTTTTGGTACAAATAAACCATAATTTAAATGATTAGATGACGTTCACGATATTATCCGTGAGGCGGAGTATATTATTTATTATTATTAATTGCCTCTCAGAAGAAGCCTTTTTATTATATTTTTCTTTGGTTCGTTTGAACGCACAATTCCCACCCTTGATTCGGTACTTCTAAAGTATCTTCTTATACTCGTATTTATAAGGATTATGAAATAAAATTTGAGGTCAACAAATAAGAAAAAGCACGTACGTCACCTCACCATCTGGACAGATTCTTATTTGTGGACTCAATTTGTGTCAAATTTTGTTTCATAATCCTTAATAAATTATGGAGATGTTCCTCCAAATATCGCTGGATATATCCTTATATCTTCTTTTATATTTTACCAATTATTTCTCTGTCTCAGAATCACAATTAAGCTCGTCAAAATTCACATTAGGAAGATAAATTCTTCACTTAATTTTATCGATTTGTATTTACGTTTGTTGTAATTTAAACCACGTTACAATTTCCATCGCTCGATTCATAGGCAAAGTGCTCTCATTACACATTAACTTACGAACATGGTTTCGACTTGTAGCATAATTATCAACAACGACCAAAGTTAGTATTTTAATTTATATTTATTGGGTAATATCTAATGAGTATTTTCCCCTTTGATGGAATCCAGCTAAGAAGTCGTTCCAAACAGTCGATTATGTTTTTGTTATTTTTATAATCATTTCTTTTAATCTCAAATTCAAATAAAAGAGTGCTTTTTCTAGGATTTTTAGGCGAAATTAGTAAACGAAATATCTCACCGTTGGTTAAAATCGTCAATTGATTGCCCTACGATCGTGTTTAGCAACGAAAGATAATTTCCCCGAATAGCTTTTACAAGTTTAGTTCTTTCCTGGAAATCGAAATCCTTCCTGAGTTAGAATATTACTTTCTTTTCGCTCTTTTCCAAAACGTTCTTCTTTTAAAGATCTCCGCGCTGCTTCTTCCCTTTCGGCGACCTCTTTCCACTTTCTCTCGATCGCAAAATGTGTACACGGTGGTGTTTCCTTTTCATATTATTTTTTCTGTCGTCCCATTGCTTTACCACGCCGCTGTCCCACGCATATTGAGGCGGAGTCCACAGCTGTTCTTCCGCACGTGTGTCTCCAACGTACTTTTACACCGCGGCATCGGTGAATCCTTGCTGCTGCGGTTATTGCTCGCAACGAACAGTTTCTATCGAATCCTTTTCTTTCAGCAACCACCTCTCCTCTGCATCAGGTTTGCCCAACTTTCTCGGTTGGTTGTCCACTTTACGTCACAACTAAATGGCCTTTTCGGATCTCTTCAATTTGGAAATGTTCAATATATATCGAATTTTAGCGATTTTTTCGTTCGCCAGAATTCACATGCAGGTAATTGAATAGTTAAATATAATATTAAAGATATGTTTAACTGTAATCATCAGCCGAAAGGCTTGTTGCATCCTCAGACTCTTTACTATTTGCTATCATAGGCTCTGAGGAGGGAATGGGGCGTCATAAGGAATGAGATACTTTGCCATAGCCTTTCTCACTAGGCCAGAATACTTCGTATTACTACTACTACTATCGTATGAGCAGCAACATAACTTTGTGAATATGATCAGTGATCAAAACGAAGGCCAATATTCAGCATCCTTCTTACTTACGGTGGCTTTCGTATAAACAGAGCAGTGACAGAAACGAAACACGTATTTTCGATAAAAATGAAATATGTTCCGTTCATGTGATATGACATCAGGAAAAATAAAATTACGCATGCAAGGAAAAGTGCGCTGTAAATATTTAATTCGGTCGAAAGAAAAAACATCTTATTGGGTGTGGTGTTAGGTTTACGTTGTGTATCTAGTTCATGATTTTCACGGTTTAAATGTATGTAATCAATTTGGATCACCATCATTCGAGATCATGAGACGCATGTTGTAAAACATTGCTCTGAATCGTATGCACCTAGCTTAAATTATACAGCAGTGCCGTGATGACGGCTTAGGAGAAAATGCTTCCTTACACATTTCTGATAGAAAACAGTCGCATTTCTCTCGTCATGTTCAGTGGATTTCAGAATATGATTAACAGGGACATTTTTTGAACCAAAAGATCACCGGGAGTAAAAGAAGGCTTAATTTCCAGAACCGGTACCGGTTCTTCAGGGAGTTAGAAGTTGGATCTCATGGGTTTTGGCTCACTTATTGCTTCTCATTTTCAATCTTCTTGTAAAGGTTGCTGAAGTATTCTGCTACTGTCCTCAGTGCTGCTTGTCGATTGGAAGTTGTTGTGCCATCTTCTTTCTGTACGGCTAAGATATTTCTTCCCCAGTTTGAGGCGATGGCAGGCCTTCTTCTTACTCTTTCTTAGCGGTCAAACCCCAAGGTCTCGGGTTCAAGTCCCGGCTACTTGGATCTTGGATATCCTGTTAGTGGTTGTGCATGTTAGTCAGTTGTTTATCCCACAATTATAATTATCCAGTAAATGTGTGTTTTGGGGGAATAAATAAACTCTTTCGTTGAAATTCCTCACATTTTCCTTAATTGCCGCTCTGATACATTTGCAAAGCTCGGTGTATTCGATGTCACCTTTTGGCGTCTCAAAGTTCTTCAGTTCCGTACGTCGTTTCATCATTTGCTGGATTCTGTCGCTGAACATCCTACCCTTCGGTCTTCCTGGTGTGGATGCCATTTCTTTTTCTGCTGCGTTCACGACTTCCATGACTTTGGCTTCCAGTTATTCTTGAAATACTGTGAATTTACTCCTTAGTTGCGCGTGGAACTCTTTCTTCTTTTCTTACAGTTTATTCTTATTCTTCTTGAAGTGTGTATTTGTGATGTATATATTTGCGTATTCTGCTAAGTCCACCAAGCGGTGATCTCGTTTATTTCTCTGGCCCAGTCCAACAACTGCAGAAGTTGCTTTTTCTTGCATTTGAAGTCAGTTTTTGTTAATCTTGCGAAGAATGTAGGATTGAGGGGGAGCGGATGTGCACCTTAACATTCGATTTTACGCTCGCGTAAAAAGTCAAACACGTAAAAAGGAAGTTTCATTTTTACTAAAACGACATCATTTATGTACAGGAAATTAATGTTAAATAACATAAAGGTGCTACACATAATAGCAAAATCAAATTTACCAAATGTATAAGGAAAAACGAAAAAAGAAAGGAAAACGGAGGGAAGTGAAACAGGAGTACCAGAAGAAAATATTAAAAGGTTGAAACGGAGGCGAAAGAAAATGAGAAAGAGGAGCGGAAGAGTCAAATGAATGCCGACGCAGTGGAAAAATATTAAAGGGAAGAAACGGCGCTCTTTTTTTCAGCGGCTCCACTCTAAATATTAGCTCATTGTAAACCCTCGGGAGCAAGGGAAGGAAAAGAACAATCGAAGTCCGGGAGTAAAATATAAAACGGTTTCTAAGGCAATATTCGATACTTTTGGCGCGGAGGGGTGGGAGTCGCGTCCATATTTATTGGTGCGGTAAACGCGGTTTCCGAAACGAGACAATATTTCATTCGAGCATCATGCGCCACAAAAACAAAGGAAGATATCCGCGCAAATTGGCGCTTCCTCGTCTCTGGGTTAACGTTTTAATGCGATGGAAATCATGAGCTAACCGTCCAGACCATTAATGCCGTGAAATGCTGAGTAAACTTATGCAGCTGTGACTAAGCAGTTCTATTCAGAACATCGTCAATTCAAAACAAATATCTTCAACGACTGACCAATCTGAGAAAATAATCATCGCCCTAAAAGAGTGATCTCAAACTGGTACAATCCGTTCTTTTTATTCCAGTTTTTAACACCAACTACCAATGCTTCATACCTGTATGAACAAACAAATATATAGGCCAAAATGGAGTCATCAAAATTACCAGAAATGCATTATCTGATCGGTCTCTCCTATCTTCCCTTTCCTCCCTCAGTGGGACTTGTTCAGGGTGAACTTTCCGTTCTTGGATCATGTCAGACATCATTGCGTCGGTAAATTTTGGCCCCCACCGGGAATCGAATCCTGGACCGCTTTCGCCGAAAGCGAACGCGCTGCCCACTTGGCTACCCGGAGATAGCCTGCCTATTTTGCTATCCTGTGAATTTTAGAAAACTGATGCTATTGGCGTATATCAGTGCGAACGCACCATTATGGAAAGGAATTTCAGGTAAAAACAAGGAACGAGCTGATTGACTTTGACATTTGCTATAATAGTCACCGTCGTGTATATACTCTAGCTGAACTTCCTATTGATGCTCAACGGGGAAATAATAAATACAATGCCGACTTCCAGGACTCTCAAGGAAACGTAAGATAGTCAATTACTAATGATGAAGGAATAACTCAACAAAAAACATATTTTCTCGTTTCGTCATTAGTAAGACGACGTTGAAGGGCAAACGTTCACATTTGAATGTACAAATGGAATATGTAAACGAAGGATTTAACTGAATGGAAAAAATACAGGATTTGACCAATTTAAGTTCTCAGAAACAACACGTAAATCCACCCGGAAACCATGGTGTTGAACACATAATGGGGTAACAAATTAAATGTGGTAAAAGGTCTTTAATATAAACCCCAAAAGGGGTTAGATCAGCTGAGGATGGAGGCCACAGAAGATAAACTTTAAGCACGTTCAATCCAATGAAGCTCTGCATTAAAAAATATACTCTTCTATTAAAATGAGCATTGATTGAAGGCGATAAATGTAATCCCCGAATTGATTGGCCGTTTTCCTCTTGCATTCTTCAACAATGGCATAGGTCACCATGGGGACTCGTTTCTAACAATGCTGAGCTCCAAATTCCAAAAGCAATTATTATAATATTTTGTAAAAGATTTCGCAATTTCGAATCGAGAACCAAATTCGATTAGAAAAGTAAGAAGATTGGTTCAGTTTTTATCTGCCGGTAATCCTCTCTCGATTTCGTAAGACCGTTATTTCTAAGTTAATTTTGCAAAAGAAATTAATTCTGAAAACGGTGTAAGTAAATTCTCTTTTGTCAGTTTCTTCTTTTTTTCTTCTTCGAAAGGAAACAGTTGCGTCAGAACTACCGTACAAAATTATTGAAATGAATATGAATATAGTCGAGTCATTTGAATATCTCGGAATCACTCTTACAAACAACTTAAACTGGAGCTCACATATTCGAAAAATCTACGGCAAAGCAAATAAAAAGCTCGTTTTTATGAAGCGCGTTACAGATAGACGCGATGAAAAGATGAGAATGTCGTGTATTTGTTATGAGAATAAGTGGCGAGTATTTACGAGGCAGTGGATGAAATGTGTACCCGCGAACTGGATAATCTATTGCGAAAGGCGGTACGGTTTATTTAATGGCTCTTAGCCTTAGAAAGTATTTGCCTACTTCAGAATTTCATATTTACCGCTTTATGGTGAAGGAATTATATTTTCTTCTCCTTGTCCTTATTTTTTGCGTTATATCGTTCGAAATATATGTATTAAGAATATAATTAAATCAGAATAAATTGACTTACGTCCTTTTCTTGATAATAAATACACTCGAATCTACTTTTTAAGATTTCAGACTTTTAACATTCTTAGGTCTGCTTCTTTGGTGAAAAATTTGGGTCAGTTTTGTATAATTCGCTTCCAACAATCGTAGCCGAATTTCTCTCAGTTTCAAATTTTAGAAGGTCACTTGTTTGGCGAGCAGCATTTTATTTACTAACACCTCTCACGGCATTATTATTAATATAATTGACCGTATGTCGCACTGAACTAATTATAGCACATCCGTTAACTTTGTATTTAATTGTAAAAAGCGCAAATTTCATGGCTTAAGTAAAAGTAAAAGAGTACTTGTCTAACTGTATCGTGAAGTTGGTATCTATGAACACCTCTTTCCTTTCGTCCTTTTCGGTCCTTTCGTCCTTTTCCTTGTCCTTTTCGTTTATGATACTTTTCATTTTTTTCTGTTTGAATGTATTTTGATGCTCCTACAATAAGATACCGAAAAGTACGTCTGAAGGATATCGAAGAATCTGTCGCTACTTACTCTCTCGGTCACTATTTTATCAGATCTTATCGTCGTATAACAACATGGTGTTGTTTCAAAACTCAGCCTAGAAATAACTTATCGAGATGGCTGTTATTGAGCAGGAAACATTTAAGCTACGAGTAGACCGTACTGTTCGAGCACTTCCATGGGATGCGTAATTTCGCGCTGCTTCCGAATTGAAGAAGAAACGCAGTGAAATACATAATTGGAGGTTTCTTTCCCTTTGCGTAACCCACCTGTATTGCATCTCTTCATAATATCCGCACCTTTCTCTTCGCCTCTGTTCCTTTCCTCGCCGTATCCCCCTAACCCTCCCCTCTTCCCCTGCCTCTCGCGGTTGAATTATTGAAGCACGCAGTGCGAAAACGTTCAGGAAGACTCATCGATTTTAAATTACCACGTGATCGATACAGATTTGGAATTGAGGAAACATTGAGATACTTGGGGATATATCTCATCCTTCCTTGGAATGTATATGTTTTATGTACCCACAAACAAAGGGTTCCATCTGATTCTATGTGGTTATTCAAAAACACATACCGACTTCAAAAACTGCGTTGTATTTATGAAAAATTATTTGAAAAATTCATCCTAACCGAATTTTCGCAATCAAATTTTGTTGCCTGTCTTATAAGTGTTCAATATACCCGAAATATTCGTTCTAAATGCTTCGTTTTTTCGTTCGAATTTTCAATCCACATTGCAGTGGTGGTACATATCATCTCACAGAATATGATGTGAGTGGGCAAGCGCAGAGAACGAGGTATCTGATCAATCTAGTTTTCCAAGGAATAACAAGTGTGAAAAATAGCGACATGTCTGGCCCCAGTCATGTCGCTATTTTTCACACTTGTTATTCCTTGGGATTTAGCCGCACAACTTCATTGTGCAAAATTTAACACCTTTACCTCAATCTAGTTTTCATTTAAAAATGATCAGAGTGCCAATATGGACTCAATGAAAATAAAATCAAACGAATGCTGAATCGTATCTACGGCTGAGAAATACGGCTTCAAACTCAGCGTGTGCTTTTTGAGTAACCATGTAATGTGCGAAAACGGTGGAATTGTATATGTCGCGAGTGACATCGGTCATACCATTATTGGTAAATTATGATTACGCTCATTGATGTTTATGGTATTGGTTTATTAGTAAATTATGGCATTGGATTATGTTCATTGGTTTTATAACTCTAAAATTTGTTTTATCGTTGTCTACTCCCCATAGTAATCTACGATTCCATCTGCAATTGATCGATGCTCTACGTTACCGCTTCGATGCGCTTCACTTCTGATTGCGATTCCCAGTAATTTAAGTTATAATATATATATATTATATAGTTATATATATAATTCCAGTTAATTTTCAGTAAACTGAAGAAAACTCATTTTGGGCATTCAATTCCTTCTTCCATTCACAAC
The DNA here is from genome assembly GCA_000376725.2 of Ladona fulva. NCBI lineage: Eukaryota > Metazoa > Arthropoda > Insecta > Odonata > Libellulidae > Ladona > Ladona fulva. The sequence goes on along the minus strand of KZ308521.1, from coordinate 554,894 downwards.
TGCGTGTATTTTAGTAATTTTTTTTTTCAGTTTTTACGGAAAACATTCTTCTCAAATACCGAATAAATTCCTATTCCTTCGTACAATTTCTAAGTTAAACAATTCACACGTAGGCGGTCAAATGCGACCTCCAACACGGCCTCCGATTAAAGATTCCTCTTTTAAGCTTTCACTCGCGCCGATGGCAAAACTTCAAAGGCTTTTAGGTTCTGTTTGAATTTTGAAAAATTTGGATCGACTATAGGAATTGCAATTTCGTTTTTTACTCTGATATTTAAGCCCAAATCGGCTTTTTTACACGCTCTAAATGATTTCAAATTATCGCTCTTTTTGAAGGAAATTAAATGGAGAATCGATTTACTGTCATTTCAGCTTTCAGACTTGAAAGCTTTGTATATATTGCGAGAGTTAATCTTCATAAAAGTTTGAGCTGCGCGGAATTGGGAAGAGTTAGACGATTGCCACCTGAAGATTCGAGAGCGAAGGGTTTCCCATTTGCACAAGCGTTGCTACCTTCGTAAATTTTCTACTTAAAAAAAACTTAATCTTGTAGCCTTACGTCAATGGTTTACTTCCTTCACAATTTCGTGTTACAGATGTTACATCAAGAAACTTATCAGTTGAGGTGTTTCTATGATAAGAAATTTGTGCTGATATATTTAAAACTTAATTTACTCAGAACGGATCGCAGAAGTATTAAATTTGCAAATTAATGTATCGATATCTATGGTAGATTAGGATTTCCTTACAATTCTGTCTCGCTCTTGTTTATGAAGTGACGATACGTAGTAATTTTGCGTAGAGTTAAAATTCTGTGTTTACTGCAGTGTGGCATTCAAGTAGTTTAGTCCTCCATTTGGTTTACTCCTGGTAACTTCCTGGTGATTATAAACAATTAGGAATCGGTTCGGTTAATCGGTAAATCAAAATATGAAATGGATTATACGAACTAACATATACGTAAATTATGTAGCTTCATCAGTGGATGAAGTTAAGAATGTTCTCAAAATAAATAAACGTGATCATGCGAGATTTCATGATAAATTATGGTTAAATAAGTTAATTACCTCTCGGGTTGGAGCGATTTCGTTTCCAAAAGGCGAAAATGCATTCCCCTACGACTACCTGCAGCTGTTGGAAATGCAAGATTCACATAAAATCGTCCAAATCGCGAATTATTGCGAATTCCTTAATCCCCCTGGAGAAACGTATTCCATTAACATCGATACCCACTTCTTTTTTGTTTCCAAGCCCTCTGTCCTCCTTAGACATACAGCCTAGGAGGCCGCTTCAGCCGGTCTCTTCCCTGGTTCACTATTTCTAGGAATCACTATGTACTTATTGTCAGAGCAGCGCCGTCGTATCTGGCGGCGTCATCTTATGGTCGGCTTATCCAACCATTATTATTATTGCAGCATCATTATTTGTCGTTTTCTGTATGACAGAGTTATCATTCATCCCATCAAGAACCATTTCCATTCATCAATGAGCCAAGACAGGAAAAAAATCGTTTTCCCTAATTATCCCTGTTAGAGGCTATTTCGCTGTGAGATTTAAATGAAATGGATGCTTCATTCTAAACATGATAAGCCACTTCTCTTTGTTGCCGGCCATTTGGCGATTGCCTTACCGGCTTTCTGCCTGAAGCCCAGGTTTTTCCAGCCCTGTTCCTACTCATTTGGATCTATCATATCTCGAGACGCCGATACAGGCTTAGAAGATATAACAAAGTTCGTAGGAATTGTCTGACTCAGCAAAAAATATCCTTTTGACTTCGCCTTCCTCATAGAAATAGGATCGCAAATACTTGTGCAAAAAATGAGTTTTATTGGAAAAATGATTGATTCTAGACTTGGTGTTCGATTCTGTGAGGAGGTAAGGCGAATAAATAATTGTTTCCTCTTCTTTCATATGCCGTAGTGTTCTATTGGGTATGAAAATTAAGGCCACGCCAGCTAAACGTTTTTGGTATCTCTTGTTTTCACTCTCTTTCGCTCCCATAGAAGAGGTGCTTGACTTTTCACGAATCGTGCAGAACATTCTTATCTCGGAATACTTTTCCTATAAATTCGGCTTTTCACCCACTCAGGGAAAAGTGCGATTTATTCATAACGCGTTCACTGGAAATCCTTATGTGATCTCTGATACTCTTATGCTTTGTTCTTCGAGGATTTTAAAAGTTTTGTTCTTCGAAGAAAAATTTAGATGTAGGACAATTTCAATATAGGCTTCACGCAGCGATTACTTTGCATTGGGTCTTCCCTCGAGAAAAGGGTCTTCGGGGCGGTGACTCTTGTAAAATAGGCAACACACGGGCGCATTCTTGCGTTGGGGTCCGTATAACGTAAAGGATGCATTAAATATGCTTTTAGGAAATGAAATGGTATGTGCCCGATAGTAACGCGTTTGAATTCGGTGAATGCGGTTACGGGTTCGATTTCCGGTGGAAGATCATAAGCGAAATGATCTCAGATGTCAAATTACTACTACTGTTTTATCCAATCGTGCAATAGTGAGGCCAATATTAGAATATGCGACAAATGTATGGGATCCGTATGATAAAAATAATATTATAAAGGTCTAGAAAGTGCAACGAAAAGCTGCTGGATATATATATATTACGGAGATGTAAGAAAGAAAATGGCGTAACGGAAATGTTACAAATTTTCGGTTGGGAAAAAAGGAGGGTTAATCGATTGGTAGGCATCTTTCAGGTAAGAAACGGTGGCGAGGCTTGGGTTCATTTAAGAAACAGAATAGAAGAACCGATTTATTGAGGGGATCATAAGCGAAAGTTAAAGCTGAGAAAGCAAAGAACACATTTAGCGAAGTAGTCATTTATAAATAGAGGGATTACTAAATGGAACAGTTTGCCTGAAGAGGTCTTAATGCCTTTACCTAAGAATAAAAAGGTGTTTAGAAAAAGATGTTAAGTTTATTGAGATATAGAAATGTAAATTGTGTAAATATGTTATTTAAATTTAGATTCATTGTAATGTAAAGGGTGTAACACGTGTAAGAGATGATCTGTTGTGTATTGTATGTATTTAATAAGTGTGTGATGTATGATTAAGCTGCCACCAGACTTGTGTCTTTCCGCGGCCAATTTTGCAAACAAATAAATATTTCAATTAATGTTGACAAGAAAGGTAAAGAAAAAATAATAAATTAAAGATTCATCCAATGTACTGTTGTTGGTCTTGTAAGTAGGTTGATATTTATTAATTGTCACCGATAATTAGTTCTTTTCTTCATCTCTGACCTACTTTTACATAAATACCCTGCAAGCCGCCTTTAGGCGTGTGGCAGGGAGTGTTTGAGTGTGTTATGTGTGTGTGTTACCAGGTGTTTGAGTTACTTCCTTAGCTTATTGCTGTCGCGTTTCGTTCGCTTCTTCGTTTCCAGTTTTTAGATTACTGAGAGATATTGGAGACCTCATTCTTTTGGTCGGTCCTAATGAGTCGTTGCGCAGGTATTTTTCAAATATACGTCCATCAATCAGTTGAGAAAGTACACAAATTTACTGGTCTGGAATTTGAGTAAACCGTGTTTAAATTTAGTTTGTTTTACTCTTTACTGTTTACTTTATTCTCTATGTATTATGATGGGTCGATGATTAAAACTCGAAGATTAAAAAAAACGGGTTTACGGTTGGAAAGATTGTTTTATTTATGCAGTGTCCATGTACAAATGAAAACTACAAATTAATGTTAATGAAAACATATTCTTGTCGTGAGAAGGAAAATTAAGGAATTGATACACGTATAATGATATTATGTACAAAAGTAGAACAGGTAGAAAGAAACATGTTCTTGGAAGCATGATCAAATAATAGATATGAAACAAGGAGAAGCATAGTGTGGGTCAATACAACGACAAATGTGGTACGAAAGCATTTAAACCCTTATAAATATGGAGACATATGTGAGACGTTGAACTGTGAGGTATGAGGTAAGTGATGGAATGTCGGTGGAAGGTAGTATTGCTAAAAGTGTTTCGACCGAGTTTATTTTCCATATATAAGCCATTCCCACCGGAAATCGAACCAGAGACGGCCGAACGCATTGGCTATTGAAGGCCATTAATGGAAAGAAAAGAGGGAAATGATGACGCATACGGAATGGACCGACAGAAAAGCGAACGTGCTAAAGAAAAGAGAAGGTTGCTGTGAACAATGGAAAGAAGGAAGATAGCTCTCTAGGGTAGGGTCTTTATAAGACATTTTCCAATTTTAATTGATATTTAGAGGAGAAAATGTAAGGCAAGTAGAAAAGAGTACGTCCGTGGCAACATTATGTAGGAGATATAAGGAGAAAAATGGATTTCCGAATTTTGCAGAAGTGAAAAGGTCAGCGGTAATAGAAGCTCGTGGTTGCTACTAAATGACGTTCCCTCTAGAAGAAGAAATGTGTTAGGAAGTGCACTTGCACAACCGTTGGTCGTGTAGCAGCGCAATTTAGGTGTATGAGAGGATTTTTAATGTGGGACAAGGAAAATCTTGGTTGGACGGAAACCCTTCGGAAAACCTCCCTTAAATAAACAACTTTAGACCCATCAAGGAAGATGAGTGCATAACAAAAAGAATACTATTCGAAAGACCGATATTAACCGCTTGTCTATCAATAAGCTAAACTTTAATCTTACATTCACTCCATCGCCACTCTACTCCAAACACCTTCTACTATTTTCCAAACTTCCGCATTTATTTATTTTACCAGATTTTCCTGTCACTCCCATCGAAATAAGCCATTCAGCCTTATTTGCTGCTTATCGCCGTGTGCCGTAGATTTCGGTGCTCTTTCGCATAACCCTCCGAAGTGGTAAACAGCGGAGAACCGAACGCCGTGCCTAATCTCCTTAAAGGCGGCGGCGGCCTACCTCAATAATTAACGTACGTCCTCCTTCGCTAATCTCCTCCTTTGATATAAGGAGCTGAATGAGGGAGGCATAAGAGAACATTAGGACGCGGTCGACATGTGTGTGTGTAGTGAAATGTGATTGTAGGCTAACCTCGTTACTACGTACAAGACCCACTAATCGGTCACGAATATTGACTCAAATAAAAGTGTGTGTAAACATTTGTGCCATCAAAGGATAGTTTTATCTGAAGAACTAATTTTTAAACCTATTTCTGTAATGGTTAGGACATCGGCTTCTTAACCCGCAAGATAATTCTCTCTTTTCATTGCTTCTTTCTTTTATTTTGGAAAGTTAAGACTTTAACATCCTGGAAAGCAGTTATATAAATTTCTGAAAATCCACACAATGAGTTCTCGCGGGAACAAAAGGGGACATTAGGGGTACAAACCCTATAGGGTCATACCGATGATAGCTATGATCAATATTCCTGACTGATGGTTTCCTGTCGATGCCCATGCGTCATCGGCCAAGTCGATGACGATTGTGGTTTAGACAGAATTTGTTCCCAGTACATGGCTGAGAACCGTCTGTATATAATTGATGCTTGAGTTCCGACGTAACATATAGCTGTATAAATGTTAACGGAAAATGTAAATCATGACTGAAATGAAAGAAGGTGAAATATTCGTATAATGGTAAAAAGGCATTTCATTTAAGAAAAATGGGAGAAAATACTTTTCTACATGGAAAATTTCACGATATGTATGGTAATCTATGGCGTGGTTGCCTAACTCGGGTTTTTGGATGCTGAATTTGCATAAACAAAGGCCTACTGAGTGGAACTGTCGGACACGTCTGTAATAATAATGCAACTTTATTAGGGCGAGTTCGAGACTATCAAATCTCTCCTTACATCTAACCTTTCGTCACATGAAGTTTAAAAGAGGCAGCTTAAAAGAAGTGCAAAGAAGAAAATTACTTCGTGGGTTTTAAAACCTAAGAACATAGGAAAAAATACAGCACAGCAGGAAAACACCCTCAAGAAGGGGAGTGTGAAAAATCTGCGAAACCTACTGATAGTTAGCTAAGATTTAAGGTAAAGATATATTAAATGAGGACTGAAAGTAATGAAGAATAAAGGTAAACATACATTATATCATACCGAGACACAGCAACTACAAATAACTTGTCATCAACTAGAAAGTTGATTGTGACAATTTCTTTGTCAAACTACACATGAAAGTTATCTAGGGTTACTGGGGGAAGGCCATCTGTTTTATGGTAGGGGTTTTGTCCACTAAATGGCAGGGGAATTTAAAATCGTTTAAGTGCTATACTTGATGAAAGTGATGGGCTTTTAAATCCTGCTAGATCCACACTAGAATGGAAAGAGTCTTGACAAGTTAACCATATAAATCATTTAAAAAGAACGTGATTCGCTCGTTTTAGTTGCTCATAACTTCTGTGGACGGTAATAAGTGTCTCCTTCATAATAACATTTTCATCTTCAATATTCAAATGAATCGTAATTAATGATCGAAACTAACTTTGGATCGGGAATGGTTCAGTTTGAATGCCTCAATATCTGCAAAGATTGCGTCATTGGTTTTCCTTATCAGTAGTAGTAGTATTGTTTTATTGTTAACATTCCAATGGTATGTACCAACAATATTTTTAAATGCTTCGATATTTTTTGGATTAAAAACAAGGAATGAATATTAATTAAAATTTTTGTTTTTCGCTGATAGATTCTTTTGTGGCTATGACATCAACAGAGAGTAGTGATCAGATAAACCTGAATCTATCAGTAGGGTTTCTTAGCAATTGAAGGCAAGATTTGTTATCATATTATCTCTGTTATCTGTTCCATTGGTCTTTTTTTTGTTCCTCTTGGTCTCCTCACATTTCATGGCGTTCAGCTGAGAAAAGTTCCTAGATAAGAATAAGAATATGAAAAAGTAACAAAACTGACGTTGGCAAATGGTTACCTAAAAAAGTTAGTTTGTTTTACAAGATAGTGATAGTTTTAACAACGATAAGATCGATATTTCTCTTATTTTTGCTTTTAAAATTTGGCAAACACACCTTTATTTTAAAAGACAGTTCTTTATTTTTAAAGTCTCTCCTAAAATGATAAAATTTTTATTATAAATAACCAATCTTAGGTTCGCTCTTATAGTTCTCCATTCCTGTGAGCTCACTCAACATTTGTTTTTCATTTATTTCAAGTTAATAAATTTCAAACTTATTTTTTCTTAAATTAGAGTCGAATTGGATTTGCTCATTGTGTCGTGGAATGTGTACTATATAGTGCGTGATTGTGTGAACGCGGTATTTCATTTTAATATCTGGCTTTTAATAATGGCTGCAGAATTCGCGATTGGTGAGGTAATGGTGGGAAGGTTAAGTCATCGTTTGGTGAGCGAAACATCGGATCGATAGAAAGTATTCGGAGCATCGCCTGGTTATCGGAAAGACAAATTCGAACTTGATTCGCCTTCATTTGCTCCCAACGCTCACAGAAATTCATGTTTTGAAGCTATCCTTGTAAGCAATTTAACTTTTCTGATTCACTTTCATTTTCTCCATCGCATTTCTACAGCTGCGTGTTCGTTCGTATAAATAAATAAATCAATGGAGGGTTTGTTTTACTGGACGATTGAGTGAGGCGCGTGACTAGCATCAATTTCAAAAGGAAAGGGATTCTATTCACCGTTAAACTTACTAAATATTCTCATTACCTTTACCATAAAAGGTGGTAAATGTTAACGAGAAAAGAATTTAACGCATATGGTATTGCAGAAAAAATCATTACCGGAATCTGTAATAAAGTGTGATGAAATGCAAAGCATTGTCATTCTGATTGTTAGCTGGATATCATAGTTCTTGATCATGATTGAAGGTCATACATTCAAACAATAGATTATTCTCTAAATTATTTCACAAAAATGTAATATTCTCTCGGAAGTCACCTTACGTTCCACTCAGTAAGAAAGTAAGAGAGCAAATTTCATTGGTTTGACTTCCACTTCTGCCCTCTCTATAAAATAGAATGCATAATGTGTTCACTCTTTGCCCATGCAGACTAAAATGATTGCCATTTTTCTTGTGCTGCATTAGATTTATGCTCTGTTAAAGTCCTCGGAAAAAGAGTTCTCAGCGAAAAATAAAGTTTACGTACATTTCTCTCTGTAATTTCTTGACATCGTGTAAAAAAGTATGTACTCGACGGTTATTATTGTAATTGGTAAGCGACATGCTTACGTTACGAATGATGACAAAAAGCACCCTTTAAGGATAGGTAAACATAAGTTAGGGTCGGATCGTTTAGTTGTGGCCACGCGTGTCATTTATGAGCCGCCTTTGTCTTCGCGTCCGCTCACGGTCACTTCTACCACTCTCTCCCTCTCATCTCATCTTCTCACACCGATTTATATCAGACTCGGAAGCCATCTTGTTTGTCTGGACCCATCCAAGTAGTCGTCTTCTTGTAGTTAATTCATCGCTTCCGTTAAAATGAATGACATCTAAAGGCCGATTTCCTTACCTTTATCTTCCTTGGATGATTCCCCTTAGCGTAAGAATCCCTCTTTTACTTCTTTAGCTTGCTTAGGCGACTTTTTCTTCATATTTTGTTGCTTAGGGTTCCAGTTAACACGAGGTCCTTTACATTTATTGGCTCTCTTGAGCCTTGTTCATCAATTTCATACAGTACCTTTTAGCTCTTAACCGATGGTTCTTCTCGGTCTATCATTTATTTTCAAACTTTCCTAGTATAAAAATTGGAGTAAAAATTTTTATTGAATTTCTGTGTGTTAAATTTGCCTACACGAAATGTCAATATTTTCAAGAACTAGTTTTTGTTATTCTTTTATTATCTTTGAGGCACTCAAAGATGAACTGCAATTAAAAATAGCGACATGACTGGGACTGAGCAGGCATTCTAACCGTTGAACCACCGCGCCGGGTCTCCTCCACTCTGTCAAGGGGACGCTTTGTGAGCAAGGGAAGGTAGTGGCACCAACCACACCCAGAGGTCCTTGGGTCAGCGATGTTCTAAGATATTTCCCCAAATAGTGTCTCCCGGGTAGCCAAGTCGGCTGCGAGTTCGCCTTTATTGAAGTGGTCCCGGGTTTCCCTGGTCATTCATTCCCTGATTATGTTTGAACGCTTTTCACTAGGAAATATGGAGTACTCTAATTTAAATACTAACTGCAACCCTCTAGGAAACGTTCCTTTCCAGAAAATTCTCGGTGACTTTAATCTTCGTGCGACGGTGTCGAAATATTTAATGCCGGTGATTCCTTGGCGTCGCGGTTGGAAACAAAATTGCATATCAAATTCATTTGGAAAATAATGTCATTGCGGTTTATTTTTTCTTTGGTCAAAATTCTAAGTTTACTTTCGCTTTATTAATTCTTTTCGAACTTTTAAACTCCCTGATGTATAAGCTTCTTTCGGACAAAGAGATGTGATCTTTCAGAGGCGTGTGAGAAAATAACTGGATTTCTTCGTGTGAAATCCCGCTCGGTAACGATTTCGAAGATCGAAATATTCTCGCGGCCTGGTGTCGTGTTGTTTCGAAACAAAAGCGAACGAGTATTTCCCTTTAATTTCACAATGTGGAAATAATTATACCGGACAGTTTCGCGACAATAAAGAGTCTAAAGCTCCTCAAAGAACAGCACGTTCGCCGATGTTTATGCAAATAATTCCAAAAAAGGAGGAAAGTAACCTCTTTGTAGAGAACGTGCGATCAACAAAGAGGCCCTCTCAATTTTTTCCGAACGTGTTTTCCGTCCACGTACGGAAGGTTTTGCAGAGGTCGCCCATTGTGCTCTGACCTCCACCGTGGCTTGAGGTCCTTTTTACTTTGGCGCCCGTCTTGCAAGGCGCGGCCAACCCCATATATGTTTCTCCCCTCCCTTTACCATTTTTCCAACTCATACCTCTGCCGTTCCTTTTCCACGTAAATCCATCTCTTTCTTCTCTCACTCTCCCGATCCATACATACATACTAATACATCTTTCCTGGGTTCTTTATCCCTTTTGCTCGATCATGTTTCCATTCGTTCCCTTGCCCTCCAAACTACCTTAGCTTCACAATTTTCTTGCCATACCAATCCACTTTGTTGTTCGTAATACCGCACCGTACTCTACTACTGTTACTACAACTACCGCAATTACTTTGAAGAGACTTGATAAAGAAAAATATTGTCATCAACATTATTCGGTACTACTTTTCTTCTTCTTCCACCTCTACATCAACTTATGTAAAATGTATTGTTTATTCGTCCACGTTATCTTAAAGTCTGCTGAGAATAAAATAGAAGTGGACGCTATTTTCCTTGCTTTCAAGAAAGCTTTCGACAGAGTCCTTCTCTACAAATTAAGTTACAAATTATAATTAGCAGATACTAATAAGAAAGTAATTGACCGCATCCAGGATTTCCTATACGAGAGATAACAAAAAGTAGTATTTGATGGCTTTAGTTCGGATAAAGTCAGAGTCACTTCAGGCGTACATCAAGGTAGGGTAATCGGACCGCTACTCTTCCTGATTTATATCAAAGACTTGAGCGACAAGCAACGTGAGAGTACTCGACAACAACGGTACGCGACAACAATAAGCGAAAGAGGTAACTCGAATGCTTTGTGTTTACATCCTTGCCACATGCCGAAAGGCTGCTTGCAGAGTATTTATGTACATGTAGGTGCCATCCGCTTTACAGTGTGTGGCACTGTCACATTTAGCGGTCTGAAATCGTTCGTGAAGAAAGGAAGTTCTTGATCGATTAATGTTTTGTCTATTTACGAGATCTTTCTTGGCACTGACAGTAGGGTATGGTTATTTCGCCTTGAAAAAGTTCATTGTAAGAGTGGTAACGTCAGATTAAGTAGAAAATCGCCTAATAAAGAAGTAATTGTTATTAACGGGGAGGAATTAACTCAACGTTCAATGGTACTTCTTTTATTGAACTTTAACGTTGCCATCAGTGGTCCGTCTGCTTCTCAAAGTTTCACCTCTAAATTTACTCAGCAACTTTAACTTAGGCGTCATATATGTATTACATATATTTCTTGCTCATTTATTGTTCTCGATGAATGCAACCTTTTTCTTAAGCTAGACCATGAAGAACAAAGGTTATTGCCATATCTTGATTTTTGGAGCATTTTTCATTAGTTTAGTGGATCTAAGAGAATATCCTTCATTCACTTTCGTCTCATTCTTTCATTGTTCTTGACCTTGATTTAATGAAAGTCTTTGACGTCGAGTGATACAGAATTATGGTACTCATTGAATTCCTTTCCTATTGAATGATGTGTTATTGTTATAATGAATGCTCCATTTACACATTTACACATATACAAATACTCCATTTACACATTTACACATATACAAATGCTCCATTTACACATTTACACATATACAAATGCTCCATTTACACATTTACACATATACAAATGCTCCATTTACACATTTACACATATACAAATACTCCATTTACACATTTACACATATACAAATACTCCATTTACACAGGCTCATCCATCTCTTGCTATTTTTGGGAAAATAGAAAAGTAAGGCCAATATATAGTTTTCGCAGCCTAAGGTTGCGCATGATCATCTATCTTAGAATTACTTTTGTTTGTCCATTGTATAAATCATTGTTTAGCACTTAAATCACGTCGTTAAAAAAATAAAAATCTCTTCGAACATAACTGTTATATAACTATTAAAGTATGTCGCTAATTTGTTAATCGCCAAATTCTATCTTCTCCGAGCTGTCATTTCGCCGAGTTGTCCTTCGCCCAGTTGACCCTGAACCGTCCACGTCCACGACGAGTCCATCCTTTCCTATAGAAAGGGGAGAACGGATGCGATCAACTCTCTTGTTTTCGTCCCTCTACTTCCACTTCTGTGCACATGGGCGCTTCCTTAGAGCGCGATACCTCACTCCTCAGCCAGACCGCTTCATATTCTTTCCAAAACTTTTATGAGCTACAAAATTCCAATGAAACCATGAGCTGACTATATCATAGACGTATTTATTATCTGATAAATATTCGTATTTTGACGCGGTGCATCTATTCGAGCTTCCGTAGTTACCCTACGATAAGATGCTCGTGAATGTTAGATTATAGTGAGATGTAGTTAGTATGGTTAGATAACTTGAGAAATGTATGCCGGGAATAGGGTGAATTAAAGCAGCGAATTCTCTTTATTAGCTTTATTCTTTTAACATTTTCGTTTGATGCTGTGATAGATGTCGCCACTTCTCCATATACGTTTAATTGGGTTATTATCGTAGGTAATGGTATATCAGTTTGTAAACTCACTGAGTACGTCAGATTGATAGTTTTTAGTGTTCGACACAAAATCTAAACGTAAATATAGACATTTGTTGGGTTTAATCTGTTAATAAATACCCCTGATTTTAGTATCCTTTCCAATTCCTTTTTGTCTCCACTCTTTTCCATAATCTCGTTCCCTTTTCTGCTCCACTCCTATAAACGTCTCCTTTTGTGTCCATTTTATCTCTTCCTTTTTTGTTCCCCCACACCTTCTGGTTTGGCGCCGAGTCGGCGCCACTCCTTCCACAATCACCCCTTTTTTCTATCCTCTCGCACATTTTAAAAAAGTTTCTTTCCTATCCCCCACCAGCTTCTTCGATCCTTTCCCACTAAGACCTTTTCCTCTGGAAAAAGTCTTCATTTCTCTCTAACCCGCCCCCGCATCACGTCAAAGGCGATTTCTGAAGAGCGGTCCAATTCCTTCGAAAAAGTTTCGGTTGGCGCGACATGACTCTCAATTCACATAATTCTCTTCTTTTTTGGGTCGAGAGGGGCTTTATTTCGAGCGGTCTGCTTTCGGATCTTGTTTTGAACTCTTGCGACCAAAACCTTCATCGTCCCCTTTTTTTCGGGTCACTTTTATTCTCGGAAAAAATTGGAAATGTTTTGTGACGTGAAGGATGGTCGTTTGGTGGGTGTTCGTTAGACCTCCTCTTCTTGTTGTTACGTCACGGAATATTCCGTTCGTTGCCATTCATCAGAAAAGTACGGCGAGAAATTGCTTGCTATATTGGCACAAAGTGACCTTTAAGATTGAGTTAGCCTTATTGATGAAAAACAATAAATGATAGAACATTTACCCGTACTTTGAAAATTTACTTTATTGGCGACGTAGGTTTCGACACTTCACGTCTTTATCACGTCTTATGATCACCAGTAAAGCAACTTTTCGTGGTGAATGTTTCATCATTTAGTATTGTTTTACATGACGAAGACCTTCCACAAAGTCGTGCCAGAGGNACCAGGTCCAGAAAGTATTCCGGCTAGAATGCTGAATGAACTAGCAGAAAGCGTCGCCCCCTTATCTCAAAATTATAATTACCTACTCCATGTACGAAGGCAGTGTCCCAATAGATTGGAAGTCAGCGAATGTTACGCCTTTTTATAAAAGCGTATCGTTTTTCACTTGCATTGTCAAAATTGATTAGCAAAACCTTTAAAAATCGCACAACTCAATCCTCATAATAGTATATTTCAACCGTTGCATTAGAGCAAAACGCCAATCTGACGACTTTTTATGGCGACAAGAAAGCTTATTTTGGCACTTGTCTACTCGTTCTCTAATGAAGATCTTTGTAACCATTCCTAAAACATCTTGCGAATAATATTGATGTATTCTTTGCAAATTCATATCCTTAACCGATGTTTTCTCGAAGATGCAACACATATATGTACTTTCAGCTGCATGACAAAAACCTTTCTGTCCTGATGTAAGAGGAAAATTTTCCGTTTAAACAGTTAATCTGCATCATGGCAATTATCACTGCAGTAGCGGAAACCGTGTTTTCAATTTTACGATTAATCGGATGCCCGACACAGAAATGGAGTGTTTTGATTAATCGGATGCCCTATCACTCTTTTGTTTTCCCTTGTTTTTCACATTCCCTTTTCGTTCTGTTTGTTCAAACGTTTCTCCCGACACTTTCACTACCAGAATGTGCAACGGATTGGCGGATCGATGAATGTAACGAGTGTTAAAGGAGGAGGAAATACTGACTGTCAGTGGTGAATGTTAAGAATACTCGAGTCTTAAAGAGTAATGGGAATAATGAAAACATAAATGAACGTGTCGGAAGACAAGGATACGGAAGTAAAAGGAAGAGTGTTGTGAATAACCGAAGTAATTCGCGATAATGTCCTAAATAAAGTGACTGACATGCATTCATTGAGTTTTATTAACCAAAGGATACGTTTAAGAATTTAAAACTAAATTATACGATTTTTATCGGATCATTCATTTTAAATACAGTGTAGCTGCTGACATAAATTAGCTGTATTTATAAAGATACTAAATTTGTATATTGCGCATTTTCACTCTTCGTAATTCTGTTTCATACGGAAGATTTACTCAAGCTGATGCGGGCCTCGGTTGATTGTGAGCCCGGATAATAGGCACTGTATTAAATACAGTATACGGCTGTCGCAAAGGAAGCAAAATAGAAAAGATCCTTTTTCGTTTTTAGATGCCTAACTCCTTCTTAAAAATTAAAAAGAAAGATACTCTTCCATGTTGTTTCAATCGCACAGGAAATGAAGTGTTCTCACGTACCGGTAAACAAGCTAACCTGCTTTTAACACGGTTTTCTCTAGGTCTCGGGAAAAGCGCCTTTAGTGGGTTTATTCTTTATTCGTGTTGCTATTGAGTTGGTTGAAATTCATCGTTTGTTTTCTATCGCATGTAATAAAGGTGATTCCCCTACTGGCCATGTTCTCGATGCTACGACGTCTCAAGGAATCGCCACCATTGGCGTATGGCAGGGGATCCATTAATACCTTACCTAATCTACCCTAAACGATATTTCTCACTAAGTAGTTGTTTTGAAACCCTCAAAAACTAGTAATTGTAGCTCGAAACATCATCTGAGTTTCCTGTACATTTCTTATGGAGGAATAATTAACGTGCCCTGGCATCGAACAAAAGATCAATTTGGGAGTTGTGATTGTATGATATATATATACCCACGAATACTATTCACGTTCCAAATTTGAGCTATTTCGCTTTACGGTAAGTGCCCGAAAAAAATTTGATGCAGCCCAGCATCGAACCTATGACCACTGGGGCAAAAATCTTTGCATGCCTTAGAAACTGGGAACTCGGATAGTATTTTGAGCTACTTCCCGATACGATTTCGCCTTGAAACCTGAGTGACACATACGGATTTTTTTGCGTGAAGAACCCGACTATCTCACTAAGGAAAGTGTTACTTTGCTCCCAGGTATCATGACCTGGATTCTAGAAGGCCCCAAACATTTCGGGATTTTGTGCATCGCGTGAGTTTTTAATGATTTGTGTTTGCGATTTTCCGCTAAACAGAAATCGTGACGGACCGGAATTCCGACCATTAAACTAGCGAATAAATGAGACGTCACTCCTCTGTATCATGGGTTCGATTATAATTCGCCCCAAATAAGGTACTTTTCGCGATTTTGTACATTGCGTGAGTATTGAATCATATTTTGTTGCCATTTTGCTAAACTAAAAGCGTCACTGACCGGTGAATTCTTTAAAATCCGAGCGATCGCACTAGGGAATGAATGAGCCATTGCTCCTGGGTATCTTAGGTTCGATACTTGAGGCCCCTAATACGGTAATTTTCGCGATTTTATACATTTGCGCGGGCTTCAGATTGGTTTAGGGCATTTTCCGTTAACGTAGAAGGTTGAAATTCACGATATCATTAGAAGATATGTTTTTCTATCGGAAGTAGTAAAGTCGATTCCTCTGGTTGCTATGGGTTCTATGCTAGGACGTATCAAGGAATCGCCGCCTGTGGTGTATGGCAGGGGGTGCATTAATACCGTACCTAATCTACCCTATAGGGTTTTTCCCAAAATGGAGTCGTCTTGACACCCAACGGATAGATTTAAGTTTGTAGCTCGCCGCAAACCGCCATTGGCATATGGCTGAGTGTGTAATAATACCTCAGCTAATCTACTAGCTTCTCTGATGCTTTAGTTGCTGGAGGGAATTCTGTAACATAAATTAAGTTGCTATCTCCTAAATAACTCTGTTTTCGATGCTACGTAAGACTTCAAATTTCGTGTATTTAATTTGCACGGGGCGGCTTTTTAATAATTTATTTGGGTAACTTTCCAAGAAGCCAGATAGTAACTTTGCATGTGAATAACATTCGTTACTATATTTCGTACTCAATTTTTACCATTTCCATATTGGTGTATAGTTCGATGGGTGGTTAAATATTTATCATGGAGCGTTAACTCGAGAAATATGAGATTTATTTATTTATAAATATTTTCTGCATAACGTTTCGTAAAGAATTTTCCTTCCCCTTGCTTGAAAAAGAAGTTCCTTTGTTTCTTCTTTAGATGTTTCTCGGAGCTGATGCTTTCTGGGAAAATAAAAGTTTAACGGATATTCGCATTAGTGCAATTGGATGTTTGTGATTAATGTAATTTTGAATCTTTAATAATAAAAGCTTACTTGACACGTGCGCAGCCTTCCTTGTCGCATATAAAACTGTCCTGATTTCTTTCCTTTCACCTTAAGTCACTCGGGAAAGTGACAAAAAAGCAGACGAATTCTCGACCTACTTAGAGGTCTGAGATAGCGCCGGCGTCTTAAAAAGATTTTACAATCAAATGAGCGACGTTCTCCAACCGGCGGCGTAGCAATACTTCAAGATTACTGTGATACAGGGACAGAGATTACAAAAAAGAAGCTTCTTTACGAATTATTAACGTGCTCCCCGTTGGGCGTGGAATCGTCGTCCCGCCACTGAAAAATGTCTGACATGATCTCTCCACGCTCATTTCCTTACGACTGTCGAAAGGAAGTCCTGTCCTGCGCATTTCTCTCGCAGGAAATGCATTGAGCTCGATTGCCTTTCGTGGGAAACGGTGAGAACGATTCATCTTCTGACCCAATTTTCAGATTCCCTTTATCTCGCGTCACTTAAGAAGCTGCGGTCCTTAGAATTAACACCCTTCTAACGTGTATGCATTAGCAGATTTAGAATTGAGATTTTAGATTGGAATAGAGGCGTAGAATATACGGTCAGCATTATTATTGGCAGAAGTAATTGAGGCTCATCCCTTGTTATAGTTTAAACTTTTATTTTTTTCTCGTTATATTCAGTAACGGGCTTTATTATTTAATCCATTCCTTTCTACAGTGGTACCCTCCCGGAGATTAATACGTTGATGACATGTGTATGCTTTAATGGAAGAATGACGGAATTACAAAACTCTTGCGTAATATTTAGCCCAATTAATCGCCAGGTCCAGAAAGTATTCCGGCTAGAATGCTGAATGAACTAGCAGAAAGCGTCGCCCCCTTATCTCAAAATTATAATTACCTACTCCATGTACGAAGGCAGTGTCCCAATAGATTGGAAGTCAGCGAATGTTACGCCTTTTTATAAAAGCGTATTAAAGGAGGACCTATCTCATTAAATTCGCTGTCCAGAAGTAAATGGAACACGTCGTTCTTAGCTCACTTATGAAGTTCTTAGATAGCAATCTTTTCCTCAGTAAGAAGGAACACAGGTTTAGAAAGAACCGATCCTGCAAAACTCAACTACTAGGTGTATTCGTCTATGATAACTTAAAGTCTGCTGAGAGGAAAAAGCAAGTGAGAAGACAAGGATACGGAAGTAAAAGGAAGAGTGTTGTGAATAACCGAAGTAATTCGCGATAATGTCCTAAATAAAGTGACTTTGAAATCATTGAGTTCAAATTCATTGAGTTTTATTAACCAAAGGATACGTTTAAGAATTTAAAACAAAATTATACGATTTTTATCGGATCATTCATTTTAAATACAGTGTAGCTGCTGACATAAATTAGCTGTATTTATAAAGATACTAAATTTGTATATTGCGCATTTTCACTCTTCGTAATTCTGTTTCATACGGAAGATTTACTCAAGCTGATGCGGGCCTCGGTTGATTGTGAGCCCGGATAATAGGCACTGTATTAAATACAGTATACGGCTGTCGCAAAGGAAGCAAAATAGAAAAGATCCTTTTTCGTTTTTAGATGCCTAACTCCTTCTTAAAAATTAAAAAGAAAGATACTCTTCCATGTTGTTTCAATCGCACAGGAAATGAAGTGTTCTCACGTACCGGTAAACAAGCTAACCTGCTTTTAACACGGTTTTCTCTAGGTCTCGGGAAAAGCGCCTTTAGTGGGTTTATTCTTTATTCGTGTTGCTATTGAGTTGGTTGAAATTCATCGTTTGTTTTCTATCGCATGTAATAAAGGTGATTCCCCTACTGGCCATGTTCTCGATGCTACGACGTCTCAAGTAATCGCCACCATTGGCGTATGGCAGGGGATCCATTAATACCTTACCTAATCTACCCTAAACGATATTTCTCACTAAGTAGTTGTTTTGAAACCCTCAAAAACTAGTAATTGTAGCTCGAAACATCATCTGAGTTTCCTGTACATTTCTTATGGAGGAATAATTAACGTGCCCTGGCATCGAACAAAAGATCAATTTGGGAGTTGTGATTGTATGATATATATACCCACGAATACTATTCACGTTCCAAATTTGAGCTATTTCGCTTTACGGTAAGTGCCCGAAAAAAATTTGATGCAGCCCAGCATCGAACCTATGACCACTGGGGCAAAAATCTTTGCATGCCTTAGAAACTGGGAACTCGGATAGTATTTTGAGCTACTTCCCGATACGATTTCGCCTTGAAACCTGAGTGACACATACGGATTTTTTTGCGTGAAGAACCCGACTATCTCACTAAGGAAAGTGTTACTTTGCTCCCAGGTATCATGACCTGGATTCTAGAAGGCCCCAAACATTTCGGGATTTTGTGCATCGCGTGAGTTTTTAATGATTTGTGTTTGCGATTTTCCGCTAAACAGAAATCGTGACGGACCGGAATTCCGACCATTAAACTAGCGAATAAATGAGACGTCACTCCTCTGTATCATGGGTTCGATTATAATTCGCCCCAAATAAGGTACTTTTCGCGATTTTGTACATTGCGTGAGTATTGAATCATATTTTGTTGCCATTTTGCTAAACTAAAAGCGTCACTGACCGGTGAATTCTTTAAAATCCGAGCGATCGCACTAGGGAATGAATGAGCCATTGCTCCTGGGTATCTTAGGTTCGATACTTGAGGCCCCTAATACGGTAATTTTCGCGATTTTATACATTTGCGCGGGCTTCAGATTGGTTTAGGGCATTTTCCGTTAACGTAGAAGGTTGAAATTCACGATATCATTAGAAGATATGTTTTTCTATCGGAAGTAGTAAAGTCGATTCCTCTGGTTGCTATGGGTTCTATGCTAGGACGTATCAAGGAATCGCCGCCTGTGGTGTATGGCAGGGGGTGCATTAATACCGTACCTAATCTACCCTATAGGGTTTTTCCCAAAATGGAGTCGTCTTGACACCCAACGGATAGATTTAAGTTTGTAGCTCGCCGCAAACCGCCATTGGCATATGGCTGAGTGTGTAATAATACCTCAGCTAATCTACTAGCTTCTCTGATGCTTTAGTTGCTGGAGGGAATTCTGTAACATAAATTAAGTTGCTATCTCCTAAATAACTCTGTTTTCGATGCTACGTAAGACTTCAAATTTTGTGTATTTAATTTGCACGGGGCGGCTTTTTAATAATTTATTTGGGTAACTTTCCAAGAAGCCAGATAGTAACTTTGCATGTGAATAACATTCGTTACTATATTTCGTACTCAATTTTTACCATTTCCATATTGGTGTATAGTTCGATGGGTGGTTAAATATTTATCATGGAGCGTTAACTCGAGAAATATGAGATTTATTTATTTATAAATATTTTCTGCATAACGTTTCGTAAAGAATTTTCCTTCCCCTTGCTTGAAAAAGAAGTTCCTTTGTTTCTTCTTTAGATGTTTCTCGGAGCTGATGCTTTCTGGGAAAATAAAAGTTTAACGGATATTCGCATTAGTGCAATTGGATGTTTGTGATTAATGTAATTTTGAATCTTTAATAATAAAAGCTTACTTGACACGTGCGCAGCCTTCCTTGTCGCATATAAAACTGTCCTGATTTCTTTCCTTTCACCTTAAGTCACTCGGGAAAGTGACAAAAAAGCAGACGAATTCTCGACCTACTTAGAGGTCTGAGATAGCGCCGGCGTCTTAAAAAGATTTTACAATCAAATGAGCGACGTTCTCCAACCGGCGGCGTAGCAATACTTCAAGATTACTGTGATACAGGGACAGAGATTACAAAAAAGAAGCTTCTTTACGAATTATTAACGTGCTCCCCGTTGGGCGTGGAATCGTCGTCCCGCCACTGAAAAATGTCTGACATGATCTCTCCACGCTCATTTCCTTACGACTGTCGAAAGGAAGTCCTGTCCTGCGCATTTCTCTCGCAGGAAATGCATTGAGCTCGATTGCCTTTCGTGGGAAACGGTGAGAACGATTCATCTTCTGACCCAATTTTCAGATTCCCTTTATCTCGCGTCACTTAAGAAGCTGCGGTCCTTAGAATTAACACCCTTCTAACGTGTATGCATTAGCAGATTTAGAATTGAGATTTTAGATTGGAATAGAGGCGTAGAATATACGGTCAGCATTATTATTGGCAGAAGTAATTGAGGCTCATCCCTTGTTATAGTTTAAACTTTTATTTTTTTCTCGTTATATTCAGTAACGGGCTTTATTATTTAATCCATTCCTTTCTACAGTGGTACCCTCCCGGAGATTAATACGTTGATGACATGTGTATGCTTTAATGGAAGAATGACGGAATTACAAAACTCTTGCGTAATATTTAGCCCAATTAATCGCCAGGTCCAGAAAGTATTCCGGCTAGAATGCTGAATGAACTAGCAGAAAGCGTCGCCCCCTTATCTCAAAATTATAATTACCTACTCCATGTACGAAGGCAGTGTCCCAATAGATTGGAAGTCAGCGAATGTTACGCCTTTTTATAAAAGCGTATTAAAGGAGGACCTATCTCATTAAATTCGCTGTCCAGAAGTAAATGGAACACGTCGTTCTTAGCTCACTTATGAAGTTCTTAGATAGCAATCTTTTCCTCAGTAAGAAGGAACACAGATTAAGAAAGAACCGATCCTGCAAAACTCAACTACTAGGTGTATTCGTCCATGATAACTTAAAGTCTGCTGAGAGGAAAAAGCAAGTGAACGCTATTTTCTTTGACCTCAAGAAAGCTGTCTACATTACTACATTAAAATTTACTACAAATTAATTTCCAATTTGAAATTAGCAGGTCTTAATAAGGAAGTAATTGACTGGATCAAGGATTTCCTATACGAGAGAGAACAGCAAGTGGTACTTGTTGGCGTTACTTCGGATACAGTCAGAGTTACTTCAGACGTATCTTAAGGCAGCGTAATCGGACCGCTACACTTCCTGATCTATATCAATGACCTGAGCGACACCAATGTGGGGGTATTAGGACGACTTGGTATATATTAGAAATATCAAGCGACGAAGATAGTTTTTCACTATCAAATGATATTCAACGAGGGTGCGAATAAGGACAACTAGATCGTACTGTAAATAAATGCTCTGTAGTAAACTTCTTCGAAAGGAAACAATTGTGTCAGAACTACCCGTACAAAATTAGTGGAATGAATATAAACGTAGTGGAATATCTCGGTGTCATACAGATAACCTTTACTGGATCACACATATCCAAAAATCTGCTAAAAAGCAACTAAAAGCTCGGTTTTTTTAAGCGCAATGTGGGTAGATTCCATAAAAATGTATACGATGCGATGTAATTTCAACTTAGGATGCGATTTATTTTCACATTAGTTAGGCCCTTAGCGGTGATTAATCAGCGGATGAAACGAATGCTTGCGAACTCGAAAAAGTGCAGCGCAAGGCGATACGATTTGTTAAAAAGCGCTGCGGAAGAAAGGCAAGTGTTACGCAAAATCTCTGAGACGAAGGTTAAAATCCTTGAAAGAAAGGAGATTAGGCAGCGATTGCTTGCTAAATTCAGAGAAAGTACATTTACGGAAGAAGTAATTAGTATTATGCGACCCCCCTCTGCTACTTCTGCCGATCCGACAATGAGCGTAAAATAAGAGAAATAGATTCGAGGGCAAGTCGCTTTAGGGACTCATTCTTTCCGTGAACGATACGCGATACCAATAAGATAAAGAGGTAACTCGGATTCTCGGTTTTTGTACTCCCTGCTACACGCGCGAAGGCGGCTTGCGGCTTGAAATCTCATTTCACCATCCTTTCATCAATTCATCGGTGTGTCCTCATTGAGAATGACCTCGATCACGCAGTTTCCACTAGGCGATTATTTTGTTATTTAATGATCTGTTATTGTGAAGCTTATTATTACAATCATTTGTTACTAATGGACATTTTTCCTGTGGTTTCTAACAAAGGTAGAAAATAAAACAAACACCTGCACACATCCATATTATCTGCAAAAATGCATAACTCTCAGCGTACTTAAGTAAACATCTACATTAATACACTGCAAGCCGCCTCTCTGCGTGTTGCAGGGTAAAAAACAATCGCGTGTCTTACACAAATTTATATATGCTATTCAGTCTGGTAAAATTTTGAAGGCAATATGCTCATGTATTCTAATCAATTGTTGAAGACTTCATGACTTCCATTTTACATACCTTCATTGGAAGAAATGGTTATTCAGATTTTACTTGTATCTGTTTACATTGGGACTTAGTGAGCGTCATTTATTAAATAAAAAAGATTTTATAATTTTTAATTTAAATTTTAATAGAATATCGCTTTTTTCTAGCATTTCTGCTTCTTTAATAGTAGTTAGTTACTTTGATTTTTTTGCTCACGATTTCAAGGAGAGGCCTAATTCGTATGGTGAGTCACATGCATAGAATGTTATTACACAAAGGTTATAAAATGTAAAATGACCAAAGATATAATATTTTTTAAATATTTTTTTTCTATTCTTTATTCTTTGTAATATTGATTGATGTTCAGTGAGAAATATCCCCTATTTTATCAGTATTTCCTGTACTAAGATGAAATTATGTCCAAAGAAACCTACAGGAAAATTCGTAGCTCAAAAAACTTCGTGATTTAAGACTGGAAAAAAACATTGGCGCATGTACTTTTTCTTGACCCATTTCCTTCAACCAATTCCGTGGTAACAATCGCCAGTGATTTGTTCCAAATGTTTTATTTTCTTTCGGTTAGTCATGTGCTTTTTTATTTGGAGGAAGAAAGAAAACGATCGGAAGGGAGTTCATTTTTGGCAGCGGTGGACTATGCGGTAAACTATCTCTGGGATCGACAGAAATACTTCTGTGCAATCCGACAAAATAATTTTTTTGATGAGCTTGTTTCCTTGTTTCTTACTGCGTCGAAATAGAATCTGTTTCTCACGAGGAAGATGGTCAAACGATACGTACTGATTCACTTGTGGAATACCATAATGTCAGTTTACACTCACACAATTATACTTTGCTAATGTGTGAATTAAGTAATATTGTTCTTCCTTTAAAAACCATTTAAGAATCGAACTAGGACTATAAAAATATTTTCCAGTAAATATGTATATAAGGTATAAAAATCTATTATTCCAGTAGTGACCGATTTCCAACTAGTCTGAACCAACTGATTTCAGCTAGTCAGAAATCATAATCATTTAATGCCTTTCATAAGTCACAAATAGGTTTTAACATTCAGACAAAAAGATATACTTTGGTTGTGATTTAATTGTTTTGTATTGCGCAGCAAACCTTAATTGCTGTCTTCTAACATCTGGAAAAACTTAATGGCAAACTGAAAGTAGCTATGGGAGGAATGAGAAACACTTAGGGAGCAAGCAATTTATTAGCATATATAATACGAAAAGAAGCAACTGTATTGATGTTTATGTAAATGTACACACTTTTGAAGAAAGTACGACTTCTTTCATAGAGAATACTGTATATTTTCTCAATAATTTCTGTAAGTTTTCGTTGAATTGTGATATTAGACTTGTGTGGTCTTTCCTCCCTGATTTTCGTCGCAAGTAATGAAACACCCAGTCTTAATCTTGTTTCACTCGCCGTTCTTGATACCGCCTTCCAACTTAATGTATATCTTAATCAATGCATGTTTGTTGTCATTTATTGAGTCTAATTTCAAAATTGTTATCAGAATTTAATATCCCGTTTGAAAAATATTCTTTGGATTTCAACAGCACAGCTCTTCCGTGCTTAGTAATTTACCTTTCCTTAATCCTTGAGAATTTATTACCTTATGTCTATGTAAATACCCTGCAAGCAGCCTTTCGGCGTGTGGCAGGGAGTGCATGCCTCTATTTCCCTAATCGATTACTATCGCGTATCGTTCTCGGAAAGAATGGGTTCTTGGATCGATTCCTTCTAGCATCTATTTCTCTAATCTTTCTCGCAGTACCGGAACGGCCCATATAGGATGGTGAACGCATTACATCGATTACATCATCTATGAACGTGCTTTCTCTAAATTTATCCAGTAAATTAATCATTTGTTGAAATCTTCTTACTTCTAAAGATTCCCATTTTGCGTCCTGATATATATTAATAAGGATAAGGAATGTTTGAAAACCTATGTAAGAAACTGATATAATTTTCTTTATTTTTCAGGTATGCGAAATCGGACATTTATTCTTTCTGGCGTTTAAATTACCGCAGCGTAAGTACATATATATTATATATCGTCTTCATATATATAACGTTGTAATGATTTTTTCAGTCAATTCCTAGCAAACACACGATCTTTCACTAATACAACGCCTGTCTTGAGGAGTACACATATTGCTCTTAACTGAAGTTTTTTGACTTTCGCTCTTTCAACGATTCCGACAGGCGGAGTGGCTATCATGTTCCAACCCCAAGGTTCCAGGTTAGAGTCACGGATAGTCATTTTTTCTGGATGGTTCGTCTGTTTTTCGTGCCTCTCCTATAATCTTCCAGCGAATGGACATTTGTGATACCACCGGAACATAAATAAATACTATGCATAGTCGCTCGTGTCTGTTTCGGATTGGGATACCCTATCATAATCGTAATACGTAATAATGTTAAAGAATCAATGTGAATAACTCTCATTGTAGTTCTACGTTAAATTTCAACATTATGTGCGTATGATATAATTTCATTTTATAACAAGATTCTTTTTAATGTTGATAATTTGGATAGTGAAATCGATGTAATCGCGAGGCATTTTTTGCCATTATCTAATAATAATTAGCTCTAGTACCCGTTGACTTTAAACGAGGAAAATATGTAAATGCATGAACTCGGATTCAGCAATGGAATTAGTTGTCAGAGGGACCGGTTGTTTACAACCTCAAAAGGCGCTTTCTCCATTTACTGCATCAACGCCTTCTTTAATATTGTCTGCTAGAAGTTTAATCTTTGATTTCAGTTTGTATAAATGGAACTCAAGTTGGATAGTTATCGGATGGTTGACATATCGGCCAATGAAAACGTGTGCGAAGGACTTCAATCGGATAATGAGCAACTCTCAGTGCAAACACAGAAGTAATGCTGGGTGTGAGATTTGTAGAAGTACTACCGCGTGTGAACGACTCGGCCTAAGCATACGAACATTTCAAATAACCAGAAAAGATGCAAAACTGAATTTTCAATCCACAATACTACACAGCTTTACACGAAAATTGCTGTGAATTAATGATGCGTAGAGGTGAGATTTACTTTAAACAGTAATTAACTGTAAAATCTAGTAAAATTATATTTTTAGTATGAAAGATATCTTGTTAATGTGTGAAACCTATAACATATCTATTATATTCATACCTATTAATATATTTTTTTTAATGTAAATTTATCCTGCTTCAATACCAATTGATCTAATTACTGCAGATGAAGACAGTTTAATTCGTTAATGCTCATGCGTGTTTCCTTAAAGTCTAAGCCTTCTTAAGCCGTTCATCAGAATTCATACAACTTTATATTCATTTCTTTGTGTCTATTGTACGAATTCATCGATCTCCATCTTTATGTCCCTCTCATTGAATCTCACTCTCAGCTTAAGCAAGGACTCACTTAGATTCATATACACACAACCTCTTGTTAGTGATTCATAGGAGAGGAAGACATTCTTCACAGTGCATACTGCATGGAGAATAAAATTGTACTACTTCTAATCGTGTTTTCACTTACTATGGAACATCTGTTTGAGTTTTACACTCTAAACCGCCCTCTGTTCACCCACAGCCATGCTCACATCTGTCTCGTGTTATTCTACTCTTCATCCGTCCGTTCTTACAAAAGGCTTCATGTAGAGATATGAGGCGACTTGCATTAATGTGTTTACGAGGCTAAAGCACCACGAAAACTACAAGTATTCTTATCTCTCAGAACGCATGGTTCAAACTTGGGAGCCCAAAGTACATTTCCATAAGAAGTGCACGTAAAGTACGTTTTCACGACATTAGAATTCGAAAAGAGCTCCAAAGAGCCGTTGTTTGCGAGCAATTATCCGTTGAAAATTTTCAACCAGCAGGGGTTAGGGTTCTCAGTTGTCGCGATTCGCAATATTGTCTTAATACACAACGGAAAGATTGGGATTTGTACGTAGCGGCAAAGAGCCAGTGGCGTATGGCAGGGGGTGTATTAATACATTACCTAATCTACCATATGTGGTGTTTTCGAAAAAGTTGTGTTCTTGAAACCCAAGGGATAGATTTTGATTTGTATGTCGCCGAAAACTGCCGGTGGTGTATGGCAGGCGGTGTATGGACGGCGGTTAGTTCTGAAGTTGTACACAAACCGTCCCCCTGACGACTAATTCTATTGTCGAATCCGAAGTTATGCATTTTCTTACAAGAATTCGTTGGGGATTGTGGTGTATGTAAATTGCACGGTAAGTGATTAATGATTGACTATAGGTATGGAGAGTTTTATTATTCAGCTCATTTTTGTCAACGAGATTTCAGAATGATGAAGCATCTAACTATTCTTTTCGTTGAGTAAATCTACATCAACCCCTGCAAGCCGCCTTTCGGCTGATGGCAGGGAGTGTTTGAACAATGACTCTGCTTCGATCATTTTCACATTTCATAGAAGAATGTAGAGTAAATAATGACGAAATTTCATGTTTCATTTGCTACATTGGCTATCTATTTTATTTCCTGAGAGTCGAGTGTGTCGCTATTAGTATGTAGTTATCAATTTTTACTTCCCATTGTTTCTTAATGGGCATTTGAGCTATTCTGAGTGTGAGTTTGTAATGGTGAATGTTTGCCTAAAACTAGAGAAGCAGTTGTTATAAAACATGCAAACTTGCACATTTTTAAAAAACTACGACATGCAGATACCTTTTAGTGTATTAATTGGTCCAAGGTTCTATACTCCCATACGAGTCAATGCGTTTCCGTAAGATTTATTATCATTATTATTTTAACGGCAATCGGGTAGGTACTTGTGTAGCTCTCATCGTCCTCCCTTTTATTTCATATACATCGATTTGTATATCTGTTCGCCTGAGGGGGGGATCACTCCCTTGGACTCCCTCATCGCTTATCCGCAACAACTCTTTTCTTCCCACTCACGCTGCCTGATATGTACTATCTAAATCATTTTGTTATACTTTATCTCTCATAGTTTCTATTTTGCTTTTTTTAACTATATATTTTGGGGAGTGTCTCGTTGGCCATTCCCGGGAGCAATGCGTCCGCCGAAGGGGCTGGTTACCGCAACCTTGCACTCGTATACTTCCGCTACACACCCACACTTTGAATCACGTTCCTTCTTGACATTTCTTGGTTATGCGAACGGCGTTGCTCCTGCTTTCATATAGCATACAGCTTTCTTGCTGCACCACCAGTTCCCATAAGATATTCATTTATTAATTTTTTTCGGGCTGTATTTAAATAGCAAAATGAAAAAGGAATCATCGTACGAACTGGAAACGATTTTCATAAGAAAGAAATTCTATAGAATCATATTCTTATCGTCGTCTTAAGGATTTCGGCTCCAGATTATGATAACTTTGATTTGAAAGTTTTCGTTTTTGATAATCTGTCCCATTGAGCTTAGTTAAGATGGGAGATGTTACAAGTTTCTCTCTTGTACAATTATCACTGGTATAGTTAATCCTATCTCTATTTTCCCCGTTGAGAATCAACAGGCACTTCAGGCAGTCCCATATAAACACAGGAGATTATACATGCATATAAAATTAATGGTAGGAAATAACGACAGACTTTTTGTAGAGGGGGCAATTTTTCGAGATCACGGGATATGCTAGGTACGATGTACAAATTGAATGGAATAATATAATAATCATAATCGCCTTTATTTGGGCGAGATAAAAGTCTCCTCTTCCATCTACCACACGGATATGAGGGATTATAGTAATATTATAGTATAATTTTAAGAAATTATAGTATAATTTCTTTCTAATTTATCTGCCAAAAGTTGAAAGGTGCTGAATTTTATGAGTGCTGATTTCATAGTTATAATTGATAAAATATTCCTTCATACATTTAATTATAGGCAAATTTATTTGAAATTTATCTTATATCAATCGAGACATCTATCGATCGCAAATATACTAAATTAGATATTACAGACTTACAATTGACTTTTTCTGGCTTAAGAGGACCATATGTATAAAATAACAGATATATTTTTAAAATAAATAAAGTTGCGCCCTGCTTGAGGGTGTTTATATATAATCTCAGAAATTTATTTAGAATATTTCCAGCCTCGACAGCACTTTTATTATATCTGTATTTTTATCGTAACGCACAATAAATTTAATAATTTAAAACTCTTCCTTTAGTAATTTTACACTTGACTAGATTTTACTGAAGAAATATTTGACGTTTTGTTACAGTTTAATTTGCTCGAAGATCCCGACGAAGAAAGTGACCTCTAAATCTTAATTAATATGCTATAATGTACTGAAAATCTTAAAAGCATTTGTTCTTTAAATTAGCTAAACTATTTCTGCCTAGTAAAAATAGCGAAAACTCTTTTCTTTACTGTAATAAGAGTAACTTTAATCAGAGCGATTCCACAGAGTATTTTCCATAGAGCTGTAGTTTACATTTTGGTGCCAAGTTTGGAAAAGCACAGACGCCAAAATTCTTCGAATGTTTTCAAACACGCACCAAAAAATACATCCTCAATGCGGATGTCCCAGTTGAGTGGTAGTCGAGGCAACTCTGTTCATTATGAAGTGAGGAATTATCATCTGCGCCAAATACAGCGCAGCGTAAGGCCGATCCAAATCACTTTGCGGAGACGCCAACGACAGTCCGCATTTGTGTGTCCCAATTCGGTTGATTTTTAAATATGGCGAGAGATTTCTTTTTCTCATATTCAGGAGGAGTAATATCTACGGCTTATTCGCGAGAGGCTTGTCGTCTTCTCCGATAAGGGGATCTTTCACAGGATTACGTAATATCCCTGCATTCCGAAAGCATCTTTGTCTCATCGATCGCTGACTGAATCATCCAGATTATTTTTTCTCAGTTTATTTGAACTCGGAAGATGCGATAAAAACTTAATGATTTTGCCGCATGTGAATGTAATATCAACTAGGGCAGGATTTCGCTAGAAAAATTAACTTTACGGTATGATTTCTATGCTTCTGCACGTTTGATGAGAAAGGCTGTTGATTAAAATATTCCTGCTCTCCTTTTCGACTTTCATTTATCAGCAAAGCGTTTGAAGTGAGGTTAGTTGGACAAATTGCATTGGAAAATTTTCTCACGACTTCGAAATTTAATGAGGGGTCTAATTATGACGGGCGCATTAGGGTCACGCCACTTCATTGGAATAATTCTTAGAAAACGATCTCTAATTAGAAAATTTAAGTTTCTATTTCCGTAGCGTTAAATAATTTAAAATCGTATTTCCTAAGAAAATGTAACACATCCGGTAACCATTGGTGTCCTGATGTGGAAGGTTACGTAATAGAAAACCCCATGCATCGAAATCTATGGAACATTCCAAATATTTCTCTCACTCACTTACGCGGATTTTCCATTGTGGAGAACTTATTCATCCGTCAGGTAACTGGAGAATATAGTACGAACGAATGTGTGCTAAACGGAAACTTTGAGACCTCTTTTTGACAGTCTTAAGGTTTCAAATTCGAAACTGGATTCTTTTCGGGAATAAATTCCACGGAGAAAAGCATTAGCAATTACTTAATTTATTTTGCTGCTTAATTAGCAGAAACGTGTGGCGTTGTTCGGGCCTAACTAAGTATAAAAAAATTGGTGTTTCAAATGCAGTCCCAAAATCCATACAATACAAAATTCTTACTACAAAATTAATGTGTGTTTCGACAAAAAGCTAATCGTAAGATTAAATTAACTTTTTCCAATTTACATAGAAAATGTATTTATTATACTATTAACTAATTATTAGCTATTTGTTTCAACGAATGATAGTTATCGTCAGCCGTTAAATACTCTCATTGAAATCTCGCACCAAGAAGGAGCATGCGTTTTGCTACAAAACTCGGCATACAGTTAAATCTGAGTCAGATAGTCAATTGATTAGCGCAGTGACACAATTAAATGAATGCTCTTGCCACCAGAGGCGCTGTCATGAGTGGCTTAGGAGAGGTCTTGCAGAGGTCACTCGAACGTAGTGGACCTTTGTTTCTGGTTGCGGTAAACTCGTCGCCCTTTCGAAATGCCTCTGCCAAGAAAGAGATTTTACAAGTTAACAGAGCTTTAGGGGGACGCAATATTGGAATGCGCGAGGCAGGATGGTCGTATGGACGAATCGACCGCCACTTGGGCCGTTCTGACGAGTCTGTTAGAACGTGCGGGGTCCAGTAGAGGCCAGATATCTTGTTGTTTTCCTTAGTCCTTAGGATCTAAGAGAGAAAGCTAAATTTAGATTAGTATTTATTTCTTAGTGAAGAGGGAGCAATTATTCCGAGCCAGCACGGGTTCCGCAGGGGGAGGTCATGTGAGACAACAGTTAGCCCTTTTCGTTAACGACATAGCTAATTCAGCAGATAAGGGTGTTAGAACAGATGCAGTATTTTTAGATTTCAGGAAGGCATTTGACAGTTTCCCTCATTAAACTAATTCAGAAGCTGATTGCCTACGCTATCTACAAAAACGTAGTTAGATGGATAAAATATTTTCTCGAAAACAGATCTCAGCGTGTTGCGTTGGACGGAATTTTATCCCAAGAAGTACGTATCACATCAGGTGTTCCACAGGGAAGCGTTTTAGGACCGATTTTGTTCCTTATGTACATTAACGACTTGGTGGATAATGTAAAAAGCAAAGTTAGATTATTTGCTGATGATACTCTCATATATAGAGAGATTGTATCAGAAGATGATAGTAGTATTCTTCAGAGCGACCTAAGCATAATATCGAGTTGGTGCAAAGATTGGCAGCTTGATTTAAATGCGAAGAATTGCGTTGCTATGACTTTCACGCGTTCCACCAACGATATTAGTGAACAATACCAAATTTCAGGATATCCTTTAGAGTTCGTGCGTCAAAATAAATACCTAGGAGTTACACTCAGCAGCAGTTTATCGTTCAAGGAACATATTCGAGATTCTAGAGGAAAGGCGTATAGAATGCAAAGATTAATTAGTAGAACCCTGAGAGGATGCCCATCTAGAGTTTAAGAAATTGTGTACTTTTCCCTCCTTAGACCTAGTCTAGAGTACTGCGGTCTGGAATCCATACGAAGTAGGGTTAGTCTGAGATTTAGAGATGGTTCAACGTAGAGCATGCTCTAAAATAAAGGTCTGCCATTTTGTTACATCAGGTATGCAAATATTCAACCGTGTTCATTAAAATCGACTATTGTATAGAATAAAGGACAGATTGATTGCATGGCATAATATTTTGCGCGATGATTTTTCTCATTTGGGTTTAGCATCGGCTTGAAGTTCAAGAATTTCGCGAGAAATCGAAGTCTTCGCAGAACTTTATCAACTTTGACCCCATGTATCATTGTGATGTGTAGGAGTTAATGATTTGGCTTGCATATCTATATGCAGAATTTATTCAAGAGTAGCCATCGAAATTTTAAAGTCCTCACTCAACAAAACCATTTTTGTATTTTTGGCCACTTTCTTTTCGATTCTAGCCCACTGTGCGTCGCCTCCGTTTGCCGGTATGTGTTGAACGGGCGACATATTCTGCAATAGACTGGAACCTAGTTGTCATTAGTTACGAATACTTTGTGCTCTGACGACGGCCTTGTTGATGTTTGGGAGACCTCGGGGTGAGCACCTCCATCCTGTGTTTGATGCGGCGCGACATACTGCCCCCATTGCTGGTGTGGATAACAGTCGGCCACCCCTAGTGGTTGGGCAGTAACAACACAGAGATATGTGCTTCCTAACAATGCATAAAATGTCAAAATTGGCAACAAGATCGTACTCTAAATAAATGCTCTGTAGTAATTTTTTTCGAAATTATACAGTTGCGTCAGAAGCACTCGTACAGAATTAATGGAACGAATTTAAATGTAGTCTACTCAGTTGAATATCTCAGAATCACCCTTACTGATAACAATAACTGGAGCACAATATTCGAAATATATGTGGTAAAGCAACTAAAAAGCTCGGTATTATAAAACGTATTGTAGGTAGAAGCGATGAAAAGGCTAGAGAGCGATGTAATTTCGCGTTAGTTAGACCCTTAGCGGCGAGTACATGAAACCCATCGGATGAAACGAATGCTTGCGAACTCGAGAAAGTGCAGCGCAAGGCGATACGATTTGTTAAAAAGCGCTGCGAAAGAAAAGCAAGTGTTACACAAAATCTCTGAGACGAAGGTTAAAATCCTTGAAAGAAAGGAGATTAGGCAGCGATTGCTTGCTAAATTTAGAGAAAGCACAATTGCGGAAGACGTAATTGGTATAATGCGACCCCCTTCTGCTACTCCGGCCGATACGACAGTGAGCGTAAAATAAGAGAAATAGATGCGAGGACAAGTGGTTTTAGGGACTCATTCTTTCCATGCAATACGCAATGACAATAAGCTATAGAGCTATACGCTTGATGGTCACACACCTTGCCACACGCCGAAAGGCGGCTCGCAGGGTATTTGTGTAGACAGATATAGATGTGCATATACATCGTCCATTCGTATGTTTAACAATTTTAAGTTGTGGCGTATGATTTATTTCTGTTCAATTCCCAAACCTCGAACGCTCGCGACTCGCAAGATATTTCTTCCGTAATGCTTTAATTCGTCGTATAGTTTAAAATGTGCCTCTGAATATTTCTGTAGTAAATAATTTCGATTGCGAAAGTCCCTTCTCATCCCTTCCCCTATTAATCACTTCGGGAAATCGCTATGTAAATGGAAATCACCCTTCTTTCGGATCCATTTTCGAATTAAACATCAAGATTACTTCACGTCCCAGATGCAATTCTGAGCCCAGTGTATCATCTATGGGATTAAAAAAAAAACTCAGACCTTTTCTCAGTGAAAGGCGCTACGCTATTTTATCTCGTGCTTCCCTTTGAAGGGATTTGCAAGCCTCTTAAGGAGCCATGGATCC
Source organism: Ladona fulva (assembly GCA_000376725.2). NCBI lineage: Eukaryota > Metazoa > Arthropoda > Insecta > Odonata > Libellulidae > Ladona > Ladona fulva. The sequence goes on along the minus strand of KZ308521.1, from coordinate 521,497 downwards.
GGCATCTAGTAATTTGGGTAGAGGATTGAATCTTTCCCATCCTGAGGGTTATGCATTCAACGGAATCGAAAATATATTCAGAGATCGATTTAGGATTTGCCATTCCAGAACATTCCAACTCCTGGAATTGCATCAATCCGAGGCGTCGAACCCCTTTACGGTCGAAGCTATCGTAGAGAAGGTTTAACCACTGGGACTTGTATTTATTCGATTCTGCAGTGAGTAATGGCGACTCTTTTCGACCTGGCAATGGCATTGAGAAGAAAACGACTTCTTGGGAATGGTAGAGTGGTGATATGACGGATATGTAAAGTACCGTGATTCAAATAATTTAGAAGATTACAACGAAACTTGAAGTTGCTTTAAGGAATATGTATATTATTTAATTAACTGTAAAAAATTACAACATTCAGCTATGATGGATCTGTTGGCGTTCGTAATATATTTAATTACTGATGGTCATTAAAATAGTCTCGAATCTAAGATGCACCCATGTTTTGGAAGTAGTGTTGTGGGGAAAAAATAGCAAAGAAATTATTTGTTATGTTCGCGTGTGCATTATCTTTAATAATAAAATATAAAGTGTCGTGTATTATTCCTAATTAGACACAATAAAATACTGAATTAGCATTTACTCTACAATTTTACGCGTAGACGTCGCGTATGTACACAATGAAAAGGGTTCAGGTGACTTTGCCCGTTAAGGCGTGCACCTAGTAAAAATCTCAAGGAGAAACGAACGTGAAAAAAGTCTGACGGGACCGGGACAACTGCTTGGCCCCGGGGGTGTGAGGGAACTGGGATTCAAGTTTAAAAGATGCAATAGACATGCGCAGTTATTGTGGAAATTCCTCAGGAGAAGACAAGTACCATAATCTTTTTTGTTTCAACAGGCGTCTCATTTACAGCAAGACAAACTCAGTACGGTTTGAAAGCTTGACGCGCTTTCTCGTTCCGTGAAGGCGGTGATGACGTTTCGCCGGAGTGACGTCATGATTTTAGGCCCCCTCGTACCTTCCCTCCCAATGTATTTAGAAGAAATCGCCCTAGCTTATTTTTTCTTAATCATTCAAATAGCGTGTAATAAAAATTTCAACTGCGTAGAATAAAATTTCTAGAAGGAGATCGATTTTTAATTCAGACGCTTATCAACGGCTAATTAATCATGATCGGATCTCAGAAACACGGATTATGCTTCAAGACTGTATATCACATTTCTGCTAAAAGTTTGGTTTTCCTGTGACACATGGTCATTGTTCCACATAGGTGTGGAGATGACCGAGTCATGAATTTGCTCGAATTTACCGAGTTTTGATTTGGTTTTCGTCAACTCTGATTTAGCAGGAGATCAATATTGACTTTTTATGTTTTTATTTTAAACGCAAGGAGTTTTTATTTCGAAAGATGTGCAACATGTCCCATTATAATGGTTGATCATTAAAGGGGAACGCGTCAAAGTCCAGTTCAATACTATTTTCAATCCAACAGTAGGTGGAATTAAAGAAAGGAGTTACTTAACATTACACTACAATCATTTGGTATGACTGCACAATGGCTCCTAGTGAGTCACTAGAGGCATTAGATATTGCAAGACCTAAGGTCAATTAAATTTTTGATGGGTGATGTTGTCATATTGACTGGCGACTTGAAAGAAACATTACCTGGTATGACGAAGTCCACAGTTGCTGGTGACTGAAGGCTTCACACCTGAGGAGATAATTGAAGATATTGAAGCTGACAGCAAATAAGCGAGTTTATCTCGGAGCCGATGCTTCCGCTGGGTCATTTTTATTTCAGTTATTGGCCTTAGGTAATGCAAAATTAAAAGTTGAGCCACGTATTGCAATAATACCATTTCTAAGTGATTTCTGTGATATTGTCAGAGGAATTGATAATCTGAAAATTTTATAGACAATGCGATAGATCCCGCTCAAGCTGTAGTTGACTTAGTAGTTTCTAAATTCCATTCAACCATTTGGTCTACCATTGTGGCGAATTTTGGGCAGCATGGCGTCGCCCCTTTTTAAGTCGCCCTTTTTGAAGTCGCTGACAAATCCCTGAAAGCATATAACAGATTATAATAGTTATTACTGAATACATTACTAAGTTCAGTTTTATATTTTTCTGCAATAAAAAAAAATCTAACGATATTTATCACGGATAGAATTTTACTGGTATCTCCTGTATACCTCATGTACTTGTTAGTTCGTCTTCTCATAATAACTAAACCTCCTTTCACAGGTCTCCCATTTTGCTTTCGGATTTACCAAAGGCTACTCATTTGTTTCTCATGTGGGAACACATTCCGCAGCAGTACGCGCGGAGTTTAGTCTTAATTATAGCCTTCCTTTATTAGTGGAGCTATTTACGCTGCTTTCGTTAATTATTTGTTTCTTATGGCGCAAAATTTATGAAACTACCTCGGTTTTCCCGCGAAAAATTGTTCGTTCGCATTTGACTTAGTTTCCTCTCGCAAACCGCGAATTCATTTGTATTCCCTCTTTTGGCGGTATTTTCCGTGCCTATGATTCCTCTCGAGGGATTACGCGTTGCTTTTCGGAAACGTCCGCACTTAAAAATATTTTTCGTGGGAGCGCAAAAGCTTGGAATGAAAACTTTGAAGCGGCTTAGGTAAGTCGGAAGATAATCTTCCAGATGCTCCCTCCGGATTCCGTCGTATCTTCGAATGGGTCACTGGAGTAATCAGCTTTCGGAGGTTTTTATCGTTTTTGGACCGTTCTATTACGGAGTACACCATCACTTACACTTTTTGATTTCTGCGGACGAGTGTACTGTAAAATTTTATCTCTTAAAATGACAAAACTCCACAACCTTATGTAGAGAAATTCTTTATAAATTTGGTAAATTAAAGCTCCAGATGGAAATACGAATGTACAAATAAGTGTTCAATTTTTGTGCATTTAGAGAAATATCGTTTACTTTACTTATCTACCTCCACCAATGTCGTGTACGCTAAAACTCTTCCACAGAGTGGAAGAGTTTTAGCGTACGGGTGCTCTGTCCGTTGATGCGGACGAACTCGCAACGTCCTTGTCCACAAAGTATCCCGAATGTCTTGGAGAAATGTTCTGCCGGGATAGCTCAACGGACAGAGCACCCGTTAGGGAATTGGTAGTCCTGGGTTCGATTCCCGGTCCCGTCAGACTTTTTTCAAGTCCATTCTCCCTTGGAATAAAATATGCTTTTTCTGTTTTCCGATACATTTTTTGGGGCCTCACTCTCAAGAATGATCTGATCCCTTTTGCGTCTACTCTACAATACATTCCCACGTTTCCCATAATTTACCATTTCCTACAATATATTCCCATTAATTTGTTTCACTATTTATATCAGGGCATATGTTTATCCCTTTTCTCGATGTTCCTACGTTTAGATTATCCTTCGCACAATTACTATGTCGACTTCCTAACATTTTGAACTTCCTAAATCCCTCCACTTTTGGATCGTCATTCTTCCTAGAATCTTCTCTGATATTTACATTGACATTAGTATCCCTCAAGCCGCCGTATGGCGTATGGCTGAGGGTGTGAAAACTTCACACCCATTAATAAGCTACCTGATTCGTATTTCTAATGCTATCAGGGAAAAGAGACCAATAATAGCCATCCGTTCTCGCTGTAATCTCGCGAAATCTCTTTGTCGTCTGGTTCCGAAAATCGCGCTCTCTGAGAACGGGAATCACGTAAAATAAAAATAAACAGCTGTAAAGGCAACGCTCAATACAAATGAAATTGATGTTATAAATACTGTGAAAAATCAGTGTATTGCTCGTCATCAGTTGTGACGAATTTCACAACTGAGGACCGAAACCTTTGAAATATATTGTTCTTATTCCTTCCGTTCACGTTTAAACCAATAAGCATCACAATCACGGACATCTTCTATCACATTTGTACCTTATTCCGATTTTAATGAACTACAAGTCCCCCATCAATCCGACAATTGTGAAAAAGAGAGTAAAATATGTACACATCACAAAAGGGATTGGTAAATATATTAAAGGTAAACAGAGAGTGGCGATAACAGATTTGCAAAAATTATAGCGGATAAAAGTATGCAATTGCCCTCAGAAGTGGAAAGACTACCTGGAATCCTTATTTGGATTGCTGGGACCACTTGATGTGATTTGAGGAAAAGCGATTTTAAGAGAAATCACTCTCCTTGATTAGTGTTTTGGCTTTGAAAGCTGCTTAAGGCGTAACTTTCCTGGAAGTATGCTAAAGTTACGCTACTTACATCTCGTGCTCGAATAAAATTTTGCTTCCAGATTTCCGGCATCGGTACTCGAGCAACAGAGATGGGTTCTTGGATAATTGAAGACTCGTTTATTCAAAGGAAACGTAACATTCGAATGTCACGCAAGCATAACTTGCGTGAATGTCGTTCAAGACTATCCTCTCCTCAGTGTATTTCCTCACAAGGAATTATTAAGTGTTTTTAATTATTCCTCAAGTTCTTGGATAACAAGGAAATACACTATTCAGTGTATTTCCTTGTGAGGAAATACACTGAGGAAAAACAGTGTAGCTCTATGCTACACTGTATTTCCTCACAAGGAAATATTCTACGCCACCAACATTTTATTTATTATTGATCCATGCATTTAGGTATTATATGAATGTAAAAGCATTTTGAGGAGCAAAATGAACTGTAGAATAAAGCAAGAAATTTTTAAATAACTTTAGAAAAAAGTTTGATGTAGACACTCATATTTTAGACTTAGTATCGTAAAAATCCATTTCTTGAGAAAGGAAGATTTTTTCGTTTCACGTTGTTTTATCGTGTTTGTCTGAAAATCATTGAGTTGTAAATATTCCTGAAAGAAAAATGTACTTTAATAATTCTTTATAATTTTCTCTCTAGAGATTGTATCCACATTTTCATCAAGCTAGATAGAATAATGCACAAATAGTTTAATTTGTTTATTCCATCGAGTTATAAAAATATAGTAGTTGACGATAGTTTTATGATTATAATCATCGCTAGTGTTCTAGCTCGTAAAAATGGTATTGAAATTGTTTTCGTTATTAACTCATGGTATACCTGTTAAAAGTTTGTGTTTAATATTTATAGATAAAGCTGTTAAAGTTAAGCCTCTAATTACCTACTTAATTCACTATATCCATACATACTTGCTAACATAGTGATGTTGTTACTAGATTTAGCGACTTGTATCCTTTTCAGCAACACCTCTCACCTAAGTGTGTTAGTAATTTAATCGATCATTTTTGGCCGTACGTCGTGGAAAGACATAATGAACTGAAAATCAGTACTTCGTATTTTCCACTATTTTTTCCGCTATTTTTTTTCCTTCACTTTCGCTATTTTCACTTTTCGTGGAAAATACGAAGTGCTGATTTTAACTTCTTTCTTAAATGTGTTACATTCACTTTCCTCTGTGCACTCGTATCACATTTGAAATAATAATAAATGGAAACAGAATTACGATTTTTCTTGTGAGACTTCAAAAATAACTTTCAAATGCGTTAAAAAATTGCGCATCCCCTCAGATATTGGAAGATCTTTTTAATTGTAATTTTGCTCCTCTCCGTTAAATAGAAGACGAGACTTAGTAGTTTCAATTTCGTCGAATCAAGTCCTCATTTCTATTTATCGTTCCCAACCTGGTTGTAATAGTAAAGAATTTTAGAAAGAGGTAAGAAGGATGGACCTCCCTATTAACAGAGACGTCGCCAATGGAAATAAAAACACGAAAGGGTTGATTGCTCTTTGTTTTAACTCCCTACATGTAACGCCGATAGGATTGATCGCAGGGTTTCTAAATCACGTAGAACCGGGATTATTACTCTTGAAAAATAACCGGATATTTGCCCGTTTGTTTGTTTCTGAATACAACAGTATGTAAAACTTAGTCTGAAAGTATGAACACCGTGCATTTAAAACATTATTTTGAGACAAGGTCGGAGAACAACAAATTTTCTCTCTATAATATGTGACTTATCTCTAACTTTTGAATTAAATTTGATTGAAATAAAATTTGAATCTGCTGTCCCAAGCGATCTTGTAGTCGTACTTTAGATGCTTTTTGTTATTTTTTTTCCTTTGAATAGGACATCAGCGACTAAGTATCACTTTAAATTTCAAATTTAGGATTGCGCAGTAGTTAGCATCTTTTTGACGCATAACTGCTACAGTGCTCATGTTCCGGAAAGCGCCAAAATTGTGCTTTTCATTATTGTTAGCAGAATGCGAATGAAATTGGGACTTCTTAAAGACACTATCCAAGACTGTCAAATGGTTTTAGGTAATTGATATTCCGTCTCAATGTCTTTCCTAAAGAAAATCTTTCCTCTTTGTTTTCTGTTTCCGTATTTCAGCATCTCGTATAATTTTTATTTTTATGCGTTATTTGTCCATTCTCTGTCTTATCGGCTGATCTCTTGGTGTATTTAGTCAGTACGTTAAAGATATACGTTTTGAAGGCCAAAACGCATACTTATTGATGTTTGCGTGCGTAATAATATTTAGTGTGCACAATAAACGGCAAATTGTGTTTGCATTTTATTATTTTAAGAGTATTTTCTCGGTTAATCTGTTATTAAATAATGAATGATTATCAAAAAACCGGTTTTTCACATGTACTATTTTTTGGATCGCACGGTATTAATGCATCCTACCGTTCTTCCACTATTCTACTTTTGATATTTTCATCCCAACAGTTGAGAAAAACTCACCTTAATATCCATTAATTTTGAAAAGGTGGCTTTCACAACAGATTTCAATACATCCATAATTATTGATGTCCAAAATGCGCAGGAAATGCCTGGAGATTCGTGTCTTCGTCTCGAGAATATTTCCTTTCTTAGTTATTATTTATTTATTTAATAGTAAAACGTTGCAATTTGCTCGGAGGACCAGGTGACAACGGTCAAGGGGAGTAAGAAAAATAATTACGAGATCTGTTCGCCCAAAGACGGGAGGAATACCCCTCCAAAAACCTCCCGTTAGATTATTAAAGTTCTTATCGCCTCTCTCGCTTACTTCTCAACATTAATCCAATGTAGTGCTTTCTCGTGACCACCAACAGAAAGGTCAAGTTAATCGCGCACAAAATATCTCCGTTTTATCGGCAGCCATTTCATTGCTGCACGAATCCGCACTTTCTGTCCTTTGTAAGAGACGTTCCTCTCGGAGTTTTCTGTGCGATCGTCGTTTGTTCTGTTCGTATTTAGTATTGATTGTGGTAGGCAAACTGAGGAATAGTCTTTTAAAATGGGGGAAATGTAACCTTGATTAACCTTCATCACCAGTTCGTGTGACGTGGATTTGAATGTAGTGTCTCGCAGATCAATGTTGGGTGCAGATGTTTTTAAATTGAACGTGAAACTTTGATTTTGAAGAATTTATTATTTTTATTTCTAATATGGAAACAGAAAGAATCAAATTACAATCATTTTAATAATAAGGAATTATACGAATAGCTGGGATTCGCTCTAAGGACCTTAATATTGGAGCTCTAGCACGCTAACCACTCCGCCACCACGGCCATGTACGACGTATATCATCCCCATCATCATCAGCCATTTTCAGTCCGACGTCGGATATATAGGCCTCCCCAAGCGCTTTCCAATTCTCTCTATTCTGAACCTCTCGTTGCCACTTTACCCCTATGTACTTGATGATGCCTCTGTTCCATCGGTCCTTTGGTCTTCTTCTTGGCCTCTTCACATCTCTTGGAGTCCAGTTAAGAACTGCTGATGTCCATCGGTTGTCGTTTCTTCTCGCAACATGGCCTGCCCACATTCATTTCAGTGATATTACCTTATCTATGATGTCTGTCACTCTTGTCATCTTCCTCACCCAGGTGTTGCGTTTCCTGTCTCTTCTTGTGATTCTAAGCGTACACCGTTCCATACTTCTTTGTGTAGTCTGATGTCTCCGGGTTATTGCTGCATTTAACAGCAAATTTTCACTTCCATATGTCAAAACTGATAGAATGCATTGCATTACAGTACTACCAATACTCATGAGCATTCGCATTCTTGCTCTTTATAATATGGGCGTTTCTTCCGAAGGTACTCCATCCATGTTCAATTCTTCTGTTCACTTCATTAATCCTGTTTTTCTCTCCCGTCGTAACCAGTTGTCCCAGGTAAGTGTATTCTGAACAAACATCAAGAGGAATAACAAGTGTGAAAAATAGCGACACGACTGGGACTCGAACCCAGGTCTCCCACTTTCCGGGCAGGTATTCTAAACATCAAGAGGTATCTCTTGTAGTTGAATTGGTATTTGTGCTGCGAAAGAATTATACATTACCTTTGTTTTTGTGTAGTTGATCCTGTGTCCTATCGAGGTCCTCAC
>KZ308521.1:492599-503202 GCA_000376725.2 Ladona fulva | reverse complement strand
CTAAATTGGTTTAGAAAGTACCTTTTTTCTTTTAACTATGTCAATTACTAAATTTTACATTTTTCCCTTCCTTGGCAAAATTACGCAGGATCTCTTTATGTAAATATGAATTATTTCATATTTAGTACAGCTGTAAGAGAAATTTTTTCCTAATCCTTAGATTGTAGGCAATTTTGCGTTTACTCCAGCAATTACCGGTCCCCCTTAGACAAATCCTGACTACTCACGTGATATATATAAAAATTACTTTCGTCTTTTAATCCGTAACTTATGTAAGAAATTCAGGTATTACTGATTGATCGTTTGGTTGTAGACCTTTCTACTTTTGCTAAATTTATTTATAAATCGTTGTAATACTAAATCTTTAGTAGTTCATCAGAAACTGTAAAAAAATTCTAATATATTCTTACCGCAAATAGTAATAAATAAGTGATAAAAATCGAAGAATATGAAAAAATGACTTCTACGACCGTTAAATGCAAAAACATTGCAATAATAAGGTAGATTACAGATTATTAGTTTACTCAACGAGTGTGATGGAAATCCGCTCTCATTATAGAAATGTAGTATGCCTTCGAAAATAGAAATCGCTTTTAATCTTAAGGAAATGTATATTTGAATTGTGGGAACAACCCCGCTGACGAAAGATAGCATCATTTTCTTAGGGACTTTCTACAAGGTGCAAATGCAACTCAGTGTTCTGAACCAGGAATTCTACCTTCATATTTGCCAGTAGTTTGACAGCTTTCAAATAATTCGAATCTTCAACATTATTTTGTTTTCAAGGAAGAACACAAACATTAATCTTTTACTCAGAGCATTCCTCTCTTATTAACATTTTTTCACTCATTCCATTTTATTCTATTTTTTCCTTCTATTTTCTATCAAAGCAAAAATAGGTTATATTAGATGCATTCAATTTTCGCTTATCTTGTTTTCCTTTAAGATTTTTAACCGTTTCCAAACGAATTAAAGGAAATCTTAAATCAGCCTTTAAAACTAGCTCGTACTTCTGTTTCTCCTTTTATTTAACGCTACGTATTAATTAAAGTTGAGAAATCCTTGTGATAGCGCACACTTCCGTTGGCACAGAAATCGAGTGACCTTCTCATGAAAGTGGAGAGGAAATTCAAGAAGGTGGAGAGGACAGAGTAAACAATCCACGACTTCAAAAGACTTAGAAAAGAGTGCCTACGAGGTGGAACAAATGCCGGGATCCAGCCTGCCAGATCCACCTGGTGGCAAATATAGGAGTAAGCTGACTTTCGAAGGTCGAAAAATGTTATTATTATTAAAAAACTATTTATTCGGCGAGGTTAAATCAACTATATTCATCGTTCCATTGATTTTTATTCCAAGTGTGTTTTTACAGGAAAATGAATGAACTCGGGCTCAATAATTGCGTTTGTCGTACCCCATGTATAAGCACGAAAGTTTTTATTATTACTTTGTTTTATTCATGTTTCTCGGACTTTGAAATCGAAACCATCATCCACGGTAAAAAAGGGATCGGTGTTATTTCCATCGCTACTGGTTTGATTTTTTAGGACCATTATTTCTAAATAAATGTTGTCAAAGAAGTAAAGCCTGCAAGAGAAGTGAAAACAATATTCTTGTGGAAGAGAAATTTCGAGTCATATGGGTTTGCAGACATAATACTTTTGTAAAATAACGAGGTATAATGGTGAGCAAATATCCTCTCATGGATCCTTTAATTTCATACTTCTATTTTATCAGGAGGTGCAGAGTATAATTTTCTGAATTTGTTCCTCAATGCATTTGAATTAAGATTTACTGATATCGGATGGATAAATACAGAAAAACCCGTTTGAAGCGCTCATGCGTGGTTTTATTCCGGTGCCCGTCCTTATTACATGAAACACATTGTTAAAATACAACTTAAGACGCTGTGCCATCCACGTATAAGGTGGATTTTCCAGTTGCAAGATGCACTGCAACACCCCTCTATGTATATTCCCCCCGAGTGGTATATTCCCCGACAGTCCCTTCACAGGGAAGAACCTAAGATAAAAGGTCGCTTGACGGTGTCTTTTTGAAGCAAACACAAGTTATATCAAATCAACCAGAATTACAGTGAAGTGTTCTGTTGGATCTTGAGCCTAGTCTTGGAAAGATCGTGCACTTTGATGAACTTTAACCTTTTCTGTTAAAAGATTCATTATTCAATAGCAATGGTATATCTGATAAAAATGCTTCATTATATGGAACAAATGAAGCAATAAAAGGACTCGATTTCTTAGCTAAAAAGTTGACTATTTTAAAGTATGACTTCAACAGTATGACGAGGATAAACCAATAAACCAATCGACAGTTAACCAAATATCAAACCGATCTATCACAGCGTTCCCTCTGGTTATCCACATTCAGCTGACGCTAAATAAAGCAAATTAAAGAAGATACCTTTTCCTTTTTAAGGTCGAAAGCACGTTTTTAATAATTAAACACGCGAAACACGTTCTCTGCTCTTTTTAAACGTGCAAGAAATGAAAAGTTTTTACATACCGCTTAATACGCTATCCAAGTTGTATCACGGTTTTTCACTCAGCCTCCAGAAAAACATCTTAAACGGGTTTTACTGTATAAGCAAAATGTTGATGATTACAGTTGATTAATTAGTTAACGATTTTGTCATATGTTTATAATTCTTAAATATTTTGGTACTGAAAATAATAAAACGATNAAAAAGAAAAATTCCCGAGGATATACTAGCATGAATAGAGTGCGACTGGAATCCGCATTTCACTTCGGTTGCTTAGTTGGTTAGAGCATCCACCCTGCTAGTGAAAGATCAACGTTCGAGTCCCGGTTCCATCACGCATTTTTTAACCTTCGTTTCTCTTTGCAAATTCCTACTCATTTACTTTCTGTTAACGATACTAATACGTTCGATGGCCGAATGCAAGTAAACGCAGTCTGGTGTGATATGATCCGACCTGCTTTCATTAACCTTCTTTTACGGTCAATATTAACAAGTTCGACTTTATAGTTCTCGAATAACCGTACCTTTTTTATCCGTGACCCTATTCCAAGCCTTTCATGTATGAAAATGTCTGATATTAATAACTCGATATTTCCGTTTCGGCGATCCTTTCCTCAATCGGAATTCCTTTTCCTTTCGGACATTCGTTAGATGACCCCTTTCTTCTCTGCTGTGCCCATTCTCTTTTCCGACCCCCATTTTTCTCCCGAGAGAGGGCAGCAGTCGAGTCTCTTTCTTATCCCTAGAAAGAAAAGAGATATCCGTCTCAAAAGACGTAATCAATGTAGGAAGATTAATGTGGGTGTCTTCTGCCCCTACGCTCTCTCCTAGATTACATTGCAAAGCTTCCGCCGTTCTGACTAAAGGGCTAGTCCATGGGTGAAAAAAGGAAATTCCTAAACCCTTTCAATCTCATACGGAGAGAAACGTTTTTTCCTGCTATTCTTTTATTTTCTTTCTCTTCATTCGATTCCTTGTGATGAATGAGTAATATTAAACTGTAGCGTTTCCTTTTCTATAATTTTTCGCTAAGTAAAAAGTTTTACCCGATGTATGTGTTTGTAGTGAATCATAAAATTATTCAAACGATTTTTCAAATTAAATAGGGTGATTTAACTCGCACTAAATTTATTTTCATTGTGAAAGACAAACCGAAACTTATACTGCCGTAGTAACTATTTCATGAGAATTTTAAAAAAACTTTCGTTCCTATCAACTAATGTTTTTGCAATAAAGTTATTTACTGGTTTTAACACCTCCTCTTACGTAAAAGCTGTTATTTTGTAAGCTAAATATGATACGATACAATCAGTAATAACAGAAAATATTACGGCTAATTCTTTTCACCTCTTGCACACTTGTATTTCCTAAACGGACAGTATCTTTCATGATGTGTAAAGAGTTTAAAACATTGAAAATCAAGCTGTTAGCCCGGAGATATCCCTGATGTCAAATTTCCATTAGGAATCCGTTAGGAATTCCCTATTTTTTCGCAACAGTTAATCAGGAAATCATAAATTGTAAATTAACCATTAATTGTAACTTTGCAAATTCGGGCAGAGAAGGGGTGATCGTCATAAGGGAATTTTTCGAATTAATCTTATCTAATATTTAACTGAGCGTGAGTACGTGATAATTCCAGAATAAGTAGAATAATTGTTGAAGTGCATAAAAACTCTCCTTATGTAATACATGTAAGTGTTTTACCCGAAATGAGTGCTTAGAACGATGCCCGGATACTTTAACTAAGCATGGTGACCGTAATAATTACTTAAAGCGACGAGACTGAAAAAGTGAACAAAAAATGAGCCTTTGCATGAAATTAGATAAATCTCTCCTTTTCTGTTTTTCTCGCTGATGAAAGAGAATGTTTCGATATGTCTCGATGTACGATAGGTGAGTAATTTCGCTTGGCAGTCTGTTCTCCTTTCTTTTCAGCTTTTGCAGTTTCGTCTAGTCAGTTCATCAGAGGACCTACTCTCCTACTCACCTCATAGAACTGTCTAGATCGGTCTATAAATATTATGTATTTTATGACCTTCGTGTTTATGTTTATTTATCGGATGTCACCATTTTCCCTAAGGAATACTTGTAAATTTTATTTATTGGCGACATCTTCTCTGTAATTTAATTAGAAATAAAGGTCGATCTAACTCGGCAGAGGCAACAGAAAGAAGAACGTTTAACGGAGATCTTTATTTTAATCATCGCATGCCGAATTCGATCCAAAATCGCGAAACTTCGATTAAATCCATCGATTTTTCATGAAATTAACGAAGTAAATTTAATGAATATTTACGTTCTTATCGGTAACGTTTTCATTTTACCTTCGCTTTTTCTTCTCCAGAACATCGTTCGCAGAAACAGTGGTAGCAAAGACGATAATCTCCCAGGAGATTATGAAATACCCGTTCAATTTAGAAGTCAATCACAATTTCGAATGCAAAGTGCATAAACATCGGAAAAGATGTGCTACAGCCTTATTACAGAGATTATGAATGAGAAGCCTCGTTCGTTGGAACGTGAAAAATATCATATACTCTTACGAAAACGTATCGCTCATTCCTAAGTCTTCTTAAAGGTGACAATACTTTTCCTAGGGCTTCTTACGAGGACCAAATCTTACAGTCTTCTGTGCAAGAAATTTTGCAGTTTTGACGGGTATCTATGAGTTAACATAATCATATGGGGATGGCACAAATTTTTGTCGATTAAGGACAATTGGCTCCCAGTATTGAAAGAAAATAATAGCAAAGTCACTGATGCAATAATAATTTCTGTATGAAAAATAAATTAATTTTTTCCCATTACAGGTAAATTTCGTTGTAGTGAATTATATCTTGGCGCAACAGCTAGAATAATCCACAATGAAATACTTTGTCACAATTCGAATAATTAATAGTCTAATCAAGCTTCATTACTCTGTCGTTAATCTATTCAAAATCCTTATCAAGGATGGAAAATAGAAATACAGAGAAATAGCAATAGTATGGCGGTTTCTATTGGCTTATGAAATTTCAAAATTGTGTTCATAAATCGTACAAATTTTGGTTAATTAATGCTCGTAATGTTTGGAAATTCTTCGAGAGATCGATCTTTTCTCCGCTTAGTTCTAGAATTATGTAAAATATCAATTGGATAAAAAATGATTTGTTGGAAAAATTCTGGCATTGAACGTCAGGGAAGAAAAATTTCAGGCAATCTGATAAAAAGTGCTGGGATAATATGGAGAGAAATATCAGCGAAATATGTCTAAAAATTTCATTCAAGTTAGGCAGTGACTATATTTCGTTAAAGTTACGCAGTGAAGACCAATTCTTAACGATAAGTAATTCCATACAAGTATGTCATTCTTAATAGTTTACAGAGTTCTTTTTCTTTTGTATGTGAAAGTATAAACAAAATGTTTAATGAATTAGTTTGAAAAATTATTGAGTTAAAAAAAACCGTAGCTTTCATTGCTTATAGTGGATCACAATAAATTATTTCAGTAGAAATAAGTATCGATCGTGATTTTTTAAATAATACTGCTTTGAATGTTGTTTAAAATGTATTTGACAAACGACGCGTTATCATAAGTTTCAAAGAACAATTTAAATCTTGCAGATTCCTACAGTCCAGTGTTGCTAAACATCTTTCGAACTTCCGTACAATATTTCTATTGATAGTCTTAAGTTGGATATGCTAATAATGGCCTGACTGCTCTTGATAATTTATATATGTCGAAGAACAAAGGCTGTCTTATGGATCCCGGTTTAGATTTTAACAAACATTTTTTTAGGCTCTTGGATTTCGTCACTCTGATTGTTCCCTGCTTTCTATACACGCCTGCTGACTGTTCTTCAATCTCTTTGCTGCCCTTGATGGTGCTCTATGGAAGGCGAAATTTGCTCTTTGGGAATTAACACTTTTTGTTGCTTTTTGGAGTTTGTTGCTTTACCATATAATATAGCAGCTGTCGCAGCTTCAGAAATAGTAACTCTTCTATTTCAATTCGGTTTCCTCCGAATAATTCTGACTTTAGAAAGGATTCGGAAGAGGACGTTGGATAATTCTGAAGCTGCTCTCAAATCCTCTTTTTACGCATAAAACTGTTCCCGCTCGTACTGGAGGGTGAAAGGCCAGAATGCAAGGATGTCTCTCTTAGCTGGCGAAGAACCCATCTACAATTACGGCGCGCTATCACCCACCAGTTTTATTTCCTTTTTTTTTCTCCTCGGGAAATAAGACGGAATTTGCTTTAACGACCACTGGAAATCCTCGATGTAATTAGGTGGTTGCAGTCGCCAATTATAACGGGCGACGAGTTTCTCTGAAAAACACTCGGATTTCAGGAGCCTTTATTTTTGAGGATTCCTTTTCTGCTTCCCTTCTTTATCAAGCCTTGTAGATTGCTGATATTTAATCCGTAAGAAGTTTAATCAATTCTACAGAGTTGTGTAGGTGTTAACTGTGTGTTGGCGTTATCTTCTTACCTCCTTCAGTTATGACAATCTCTTTCCGCATCAGTTGCTTACATTGACTCTCCGAAGATTGTGTGAAACGAGCGTTATCTGCTTAGTTTTGTATCTCTAGAATATTCTATTTTTTTGCTAAGCTTGTAATTAGACCACCAGTCACCCACATGGGTGTCTTCTCCATCAGATAAGAGGCCGCGGTTCTATGGGGTTCGACCAAATAGTTGATCATCGATATTGTAGAGAAGGAAAACGAGTTTAGAATGTTTTCGTTTTTTTCTTACAAGTGGTAATAAAAGATATTGGGTAGCAGGTTTATTTTAATGCTTGTTTGTTTAATTAAGAAGCAATAAAGCCGCACTGAACGCCCTTAAAGGCCTCCTGCGGCCTAAAAGCCGGATTCACCACCTATTGAACACAAGGCAATGTATGACAATTCATTGGTCATACATTGACCTCACTGTTATACCTTGTATACCTCACTTAAGGAACTTCTATTTCGCAAAAACATTAATTTTTTTCGATAAAAACTGTCCGCCCTTTCAATGCGCACTGACGAAGATAAAGCAAATCGTCATGGGAATGGATTGATTTATTTGAAGAAAGTAAACTATGGAAGATTACGTTTATATTCATTCGGATGGTTGCACTTCTGCAAGACTGACATAAAAAGCAGAAACGTAGCATCATCACAGAAGGGCACCCAGTGAATGATTATTCGAATACGCATCGTGATTTCCAGTGCTCCTCAGTTATAGAATTCAAGTCACGATTGCGGTGGCGGTTATGTATTACTACTTTTAATTTTATCGGAAGAATGAAAATCACCATAACATTTTCACATCCATATAATTGTTTGGCTTAATTTCTTCTTATGGTGTAAATGGCTGTTTAAGTATAGTTTATCATACTTTATTGGAAAGATTTAGCGGCAAAGTCCCTTTTTATCTGAAAGTAAAACCTTGTAATTTATAACTTTACATTTACAGTAATAATTTAACTAACAAAATTTCGTCCTAACGAAAAACTGCCTGTAAAGCAAAACTGTAATCTCATATGAAGATCAATGTTGGAATTTATCTTTCGTGTCTATTTTCTACTCTCTCGTTTCCTTTGTAGTTCCTCCTGATTTTGCGGTTTTAAGAAAGCGAATCATCCTCCCCTGCTTCTTACTTGAGATAGGCTGTATTCATTATTCGTCATGATCAGCAACTCTAATGATATTCGCTTTAGACTTGCATGGAAAGTGCATTATATTTCTTAAGAATCAAATTATTTTAGAAAGTGCATACATTTTAAGTTACCCTTCAAACTTCCTTGGAAGCTCTTCCCTCCGAGAAGCGTGCCTCCTTATCATGAATATTTATCATTGTTGCTTATTTATACACTGATTTGTTCAAGTGAGGCAGGAACGCTAATTTAATGTTAAATGATAGCGAAGGCGAAGTGTACAGTGAAATAACTGAATGATAAACAAAGACACAAAGAGCAAAGACTAAAAAACATAAAGAAACGAAACTCCATAAAGAACACCTTATAGAGCTAAGTTCAAATTTTTAAGAAAGGTTCCATCTTGGACAGAAGTTGCTTTCTATTTTATTTAAAAATGGGAAAACTTATTTGATAAAATATTTGGTGAGTGAAAAAGGATCGAAATCGGATGGAGTGTAACTAGATTAAAGAAAAAGGAACCTTTATTAAATGATAATCCAAGATTTGGCTTATTATAAATGTAAAAAGCCAAATGTCTGTCCGCCTGCACATACCCCTATTTATCTGAGAAACGGCTGGTTGTAGAGATGTGAAACAAACTGCATTATGTTTGTACGAGGCTGAAAGGGCCACGAAAACTATTCACGTCTCTCGAAAGGCTCTGGTTCGAACCCAGTAGCCTATAATACGTTTCCATAAGAAATACACGTAAAGTTTGCTTTCATGACCTTTCAGACCGTTTATTTTGCAAAATTAAATTACAAATAATGGTCCTACGAAATCGAGATGTGTCAAAAGAAAGAAAAATGATTAAAAATTCTTGTTTTACTCGTGAAACGTGGATATAGATTCGAAATTACGACAAATACGTTAAAATACACGGAACATTTGTAAAATATTTCCGTGATAAACAACCCATCCTGTTGAAGACCACAACAATTGTTGAATTCGAGCTCATGCATTGTCCCATATAAATACACGGGGCTTATACGTTCATATAGTTAACGGTAAGAACTAATGACATTTGTAAATAGTAGTCAATTTCCTGAGATTCCAGCATATGCAAGTGGCAGGGGCTAAAACGGCCATGCAGGAGTATCTTTAATCAACCCGATTTACTGAAAAAAATTTATACGTTGGTTTATCGCGATCAAATATGAAGATTTTATTGCGATAAAATAATATGGCCAAAAAAGAAAAGATTTTTATGAGACGAACGAAATATCAACGCAAACGAGCTTTAAAAGCTGTTATTTTCTGTAATTCCCTCTAAGAGCATACTGCCCGTTGAAATCGAGCTTTGTTTTCAATTATAAACCATTTCCCGGGCTATTTTGACAATGGGACAATATAATTTGGCAATGACTCATCGTATTTAGACATTCATCCATTCTTTTTTGACAATGATTCTCTTAATCTTGACAGTGCACAACTCTATTTTGGCTTTGGTTCATTTAATTTTGACAGTGCTGATTCCCATCTCCTAACTTTAGAAATTGAAGGATATTGTGAAAATTCGGATTAATAGAAATTGAATTGTTTCTAATTTGCCATTATCACTAAAACATATTTCTTATTTGTAAAACTTAAAAGTATATTTCCAATCCTTAATTACATGAGGATCGCTTTATCCGAAACCTCTTAAAACACCAAAATTTACAAATATACTTTAGACACATTGACTTTAAACAACTTTCTTTTGGAAATTCAAGATTCACGATTGACATAAACGGTGTCTCATTTTCTTGTTTGAAGATATATTTACCCGATAAAAATCATAAAATGTGTTTCTATATATAAGCATTTATTTAATAATCTATAGCTTCTTTTCCTATACACCTCGGAATATAAGTTACCATGTGCCTACAATAACCAGCACAATCATTATTTGATATCAGAAAAAGCTCCGTTTTTGCTCAATTCCATTCATTCATGTTCACATTGAGGCCTTTATCGCCTCACAAATTCTTTCCATTTGGCAAACATACTTTCAATGGGATTGAGAAATGGAGAGTAGGATGTTAAGTACAGAGACGTATATCTGAAATAAGAGTTTTTATTTGTTCACTTTTGTGAAATGGCACGTTATCTGTCACCAATATTGCAATGTTTATTTCCTTATCCCTGAATATTTCAAACCAATCTTCGAGGAAGGAACAAAAGAATTGACCATTAAAAGGTACAATTTGCTCTAAATAACTATATTTTCTCTTTTCATAGAGCTGCAGATCGGAATATTTCGTGATCTAACACCCAGAGCTATCTGCATAGCACGTGTTCCACGTAATGATCTTCCCTTTCGAGCTAGATATAGTGCAATCTACCCCATCAATAAAAATAATTTCATTTTCTGAAAACTTTCATAGTCATTCAATAAACTGGTTAGAATACATACATCTTGCTTCAATGGCTGCTTCATTATTTCTTTTTTTTT
>KZ308521.1:413776-475708 GCA_000376725.2 Ladona fulva | reverse complement strand
AAGGTGGGTATGGAAGCGTACATGTTTTGTAAGGTATTCTACAGCATATCTGTTCATATTTGCTGCACTGGTTCTCAAGATCAAGAGCCCAGTTGCCTTGTGTGCGTGCCTTCACAGGCCCCAGCACGTCCTAACGTCAGAACGGCCCAAGTGGCGGTCGATTCGTCCATACGACCATCCAGCCTCGCGCACTTCAATATTGCTTCCACTGTTAAACTCGGTTAACTTGTAAAACCTCTTTTCTGGCAGAGGCATTTCGTAAGGTCGACGGGATTACCTCAACCAGAAACAACAGTCCACTACGTTCGAGAGACCTCTGCAAGTACTTTCGTAAGCCACTCATGACAGTGTGTTCACGGCTTCTGGCGGCAAGATTATTTATAGTAGTAGTAGTATTGTTAAAAGTGCTTCGACAGCTTAGGTCATTTCGCACGTAGGCCCCCACCGGGAATCGAACCCGGGTCCGCTTTCACCCTAGTCAAACGCGTTGCCCACTTGTCTATACGAGAGCTCTCAAGACCATTTATTTAATTATGTTACTACGCTAATCAATTCGTTATCCGCCTGAGTTGTAACTATAACCCTATTAGGAATACTGTATTCCTAGTAGGAATACAGTATAGTTTGTAGGTGTAGTTGAAATGCTGTAAGTATAGTTTGTAGCAAAACGGCAACTCCTTGGTGCGTGATTATTTCTTTCAATGAGTGTACTCACGTTATGCATTCGTGTACATTAAAACTTGGTTTTCGTTATCATATATTTACCATAATAATCATATAATATTCTTGGTCGCTTCACATCTCCCCATTGAGAATTGCTGCTTTCTTACCTTCCTCCTTAACGACACAGTGCTCCTGCCACCGTTTCCTTAAATCCTATTGATTATTATCATAAATCGAATGGAATGTATGGAATGGAGATGCTTTAGTATGTTATGGCAAGTCAAAATTTCAAGTAGCCGTAGATCTTGATGAGGTAAACCTAAAACTTGTTGAGGACAACATGGTGCGCCCTACTGTTCGTAAATAATACCTCTAGGAGAACAAATTCATTCCAATTCTGTCAGGTTTTGTACCCGCGACAACAACCTCAGTTCCTATACTTTCAAAAAAAAACTGAAAATACCAAAAAATCGGTTTGATGGCAGAGGCCTTAATAAAGTGGTAATCCGTATTCTACTTCGTGAAAAGTATCTTCTCAATATCTTCTTGAAATCAAAATCCTTTTAATTGAGCTCTTTGTTGTAATTTAGTGGTGCAGAATGGCTTGTAACTTAGTATACGGTGTTTAGCAATTTTGAAGTGGGTCAGTTGGTAAAATACTTGCCCAGGGACCTTCGTTTCGGTGAAAAGTCAGGTTCTCGAACTATGTATTTTTTCAGGAATATTTTATGAGCTGAACTTCGATTGAGGGCCTAAGTAGAACTACTGTGCTTTTTTCTGAAATCCCGCTTATTGAGGCTATATTAGTAGTTTGAAACTCTCATTCTTTCGAAAATGCTCAGTTATTTAATAAGAAACGGATGTTTTTAATGACCCAATCAAGATCTGTTCATGTACTATGTGTAGGCCAATTTTTTAACCGAATTCTCATCATTATTATTAAATTGAAGGAATATGCAAATGAGCAGCTGGTAAAGAGTGACAATTAAATGTTAGAAATGACACAATGTCACCACAGCACAAAGACTCATTATCGCCCTTTAATAGTTAACCTGATATTGTTGTTCCAATTGGCAATAGTCTATTCATTTCAGATTCAAAAAATTATATTGTAGAATAAATTAAGCTACATTTTAAAAGGCACGACGTAAATTATTGATATTTTCCCATCTCTTTTGAGTTATCCCCGAAATAGCTCATTCCATTGATAGGGATCGATTTTTTTGGAAACCCAATAATCAAAATTTGGTTTATTCTGCGAAAAAGATTAAACGTCAAAATTTAAATAATGTTTTCAATGAACTATGAATGAATTTCTTTACATATGCTGTATCGTTTTCACATTGTTCCCCCATTTATTTTCCGTCACGTCTGCTGATTCTTCAATTGCTGAAGAATGTCTGCACCTCTGAAATAACATTCTTTATAACAATACCACGAACGATATTGTGTAGTTACTCTCGGCAATGAAACTCCTTTGAAACGCCAACGAAGAAAAATGACTCGCTTCCTGTTACTTCAAGAAATAATTTTTGATCACGTCGGTGTTTACAAAGCACACTATCCTATCTAATCTGATGAAAGAAAGTATACAGTTGACAACCTCATCTGTTATATCTGCCTATTTCCTTGAACTTATGGACTATTTTCATACAGATCTTAAATGACGAAAACAAATAAAATTCATAGTATTAGGCGGGGAAATCCATCGCGTAGGATGAAGAGAGGTGTTATATTCCTCAACAGTTGCTGTGTAAAAAGTATAACACTTCTCTTCGTTATAGACGAAAATGAAAAATGCTAGATGAGACGCGATGTGATCATCAATTTGCTTTGACAAAGAAATTCCCGCACGGACTTTGCTGCCACCTTAAAAAATCATCTGATGCCATTCGGGACATTTTTCAGACCACCGAACCTATCAACTCCTGCGTGCCATTCGTCACACCAAACCTTTTTTCTGAATGGACATTTTCTCACCATTATTTAGCGCTGTGAAATCGTATCTTAAAATAAATTACTATTCTGTTTTTGCGTCAGGCTATAAATTATTAACCGAAAAATATTATTATTTCTGTACAGAAGTTGTCAAATTATATATTTGCTTTCTGGAAGACCTCCTCTGTATAACATAACGTGTTTTCCACCCAGTTCTTTATCCTTCGCCTCGAAATACATTAATGTATTCATGTTAAGGTAATAATAAAAAGCACTCAAATGTAGTTATCTACCGATTGTTCTATCTAGTTTGTAATTTTTCTTAACAACGATGTATATACGTATTTTGTTGCCGATTAGGTACGATTGTTTCAAATACAGTGACTTTAAAAAAGATAGCGCACCATGAAGGAACCAACGCAATTTTATTAAACTGATCACCTATACAAGGCATGCTCCGCAGTTTCGGCGATAGTTTTCTATTTTTTCCGCCTCGGGGAAATGATAGTTATTCTATTGGTAGTTATTCTATTGGCCGTGGCCTTCCCGGATCAGACGAGGGGTCGTATAAAAGGCCCTATCTGGAGAGTTTTATGGCTGTGTGCGAATAAACGGAATATAAATGGCAACCCTTCTCGGTGGAATGCAGAGATTTTGATGCCGCGCTCTGACTCTCAATCGCCGCTACAAGGATGACTTCTTGATGCGGAGCGCTGTCTCTTAGCTTTAGTCAGCTTTCGACTTTAGTATACTGCTTGGAATCTATCGATGTGAGTGGTGAGAAAATCTTGCGGAAGGACACTCTTCTTTTAAAAGAATCAAGAGAAACTAAAACGCTGGAGAATTATGTGTTGACTTCGTTGAAAAAAGAGAGGATTGGCATCTTGATAATGAAGCGAGAATTTGTAATTTCTGTGGGGACGATAGAGTTGTTGATTGTAATGACGCTAGTAATACTGTTTCGTTTCATTAATGAGGCTCTACTATGTGCAAAATATCTATTTCACTCCTACCTCCTCTTGATCAATCATAGCGGTATTAAATATTTTGATGCTTCATATTGAAGTTTTGAATCGTTGATCTCAGTGATTTCTCTCGAGCCCTTCTCTCAAGTTAATATATTTATATCTCATTTTCTTTTATTCCAATGAAGACAACGGAAATTGATAACTCTGTTGAACCTCCTTTTGTTTATTGGGTTCTCTATGTTCGTTTTGTTATTGCTGCCATATTACTTTTACACCGCGTAACTCTCAACAGCTGTCATTGGGTCCTTTCATGGAAGAAATAAATGAAAAATCTATATTTCGTATCGCATGTCGAAATGTTTATTCAGAGAACTGCAGATTTTGGAATTCCATTTTTAGTATCAATCGCAATAGTTTTTGCTCTCGGGAAATGTTAGACATTCCTGATTCATTCATTTAATGCTCTAAGCGCTCTTTGACTTTTGGTGCCTACCAAAATCGTGAAAATTTCTCATTTATCTTGGCTTTTACATAAACTACTACAAAATCGCATCTTTCATTTTATGTGCATTAGTAAATGTACATTTTTGCGATATTTTATTTCTTTGTAAAGAACGAATATCGATTCTGTAGATTTTCCCCGGATAAACAGATATGGAAAATAGCGACGTGACTGGGATTCGAACGCAGGTCATCTACTTTCTGGGCAGGTATTCTAACCATTGAACTACAATGTGAGTTTCAAGGGGCACACTTCAACGTACAAAGTTAAAAGCCTTTCCATTTCCCTGCAGATTTTCCTCTGATGTCGTCTTTATCTACTCTATTCTCACCTAATAGATTCTGTGGTTATTTAACCTCTTTTTCAACTTCTTTGGTCCTCTTCATTCTTCTTTTGGTGCTGAAAATATGATTCATGTGCATCATGCTGTCGAGCTTCTTAAGTTACTACAATCCTTAGCCGTAGATAATGTGTATATTTTTTACAAGGTGATGAATAAGTGAAATCTTTGCTAACGCTCCTTTTTCTTTCTTACAGGTGAGCTTTTCATCTGAGTTGTTGCAAGAGCACATCGGGGATATACGGCCGTGGAGACGAAACGTACTGTTGCACTATTTTACATAAATGTTATGGTAAATGTAAATGTTGATGCCTCATATTGAAGCCACATCCAGTACTATTGAGTGCATTTGAGAGTGGATTCAATCATAAGTAAAACAAAGGGTGCTAAGTGAGTCTCTTCGAAATGGTCCCGTTTCTCTTGATTCTCTCTTTCTTTATACGTTCTTGCTCTGTCTTAGGGCGAATTGTTGTTCTCCATGCTTTTGTAGAGGAAATAATCTAAGATTGATCAGTTTTATAGATTTCCTAGGTTTTAATCAGCCAGGTATGTGGCACTGAATTTTATGATCAATATTAACTTGTGATCAGGTTTCGTCGTTCTCTTTCAGCTTGTTTCATAATTAACGATTTGTTATGACTTGTTCCCTACATCCATGGCTATTTATCTTGTATCTTAAATCTATGTATGTATCTCAACGAAGATTTTCAGAGTTTCTCCGGTGGACATTTCGATTGCGCGCGGCTTAGATGAGTTAAAATCGGTAATCAATTTTTCGTTAAAGCCCTCGAAATTTACTTAGGAAAAGAGATGAATTTTACTTTTCTGGTTTTTTATGCTTACTTGATTTTATATCGATGTCCATGAATACGCTTTTGTGGCCGCTAAGCCAATTGCAATGCTCTTTATACGCTCAGGGACGTTAATAAGAAAGAGATCGAGAATATTTTCTCCCCTAGTTGGAGATTTTACTGCTTGGCTTAGCGGGTTTTTGAAGCATACGCTTTACATGAGTCGGTTTCCAAGGCCCTTTTCATCGTGCTATTGTTTCCCCAATCGATATCTGGCAGATTAAAATCGCCCCCTAATATAACGATCGTTATACTTTAATTGTTCTTACTTGTGTAGACATTTACTTCATCATTTAGATCTCGCAAAACTCGTCGATGGGACTTTGGTGGTCGGTAAAAGGTACATGTATTGCTGTTTGGTTTATTTGTTTGGTTTACCGTACACCAGACGCTTTCTATGTCGCTGTCTCTCGAGGCCTGCGCTGTACTCTGGGGAGAAGATTTAACCGTAATAAAGACTCCACCTCCTGTTTTTTACGAACTCAACGGTAAATCATTAAGTTTCTAGGAAATATTTCATTGTAGCTTACATCCTCATTTAACCAGCCTTCTGGGCCTTTGATTGTGCGGCTACGAATGAGATGCTCCAAATAAGATAGTTTTTCTTAACGCTCCTACAATTTACTCTCGCAATACTTTCGCTTACATTTACAGATGGGCTTATTGGCAAAACGCGCCTATCTTTCATTTTCCTCGTCTGAGGTTTCTCCGTTACTCGCTCTGCCGAATGTTTCGTTCCCAAAAACTCACTGTCTGACCTACTAATTTTCCTAAAAATTACCAGCAGTGCTCAAAAATCCTACGAACCACCCGTCTCGAAGCAGCTTAGCGAATCCCAAAACGGTTCATTGCACGATCATACATTCGGCCGAAGGTCAACTAAGTCTGCTCCCTGCAGGACTAACACAGTCTCGCGTTTAGGGCCTCAATCTAAAGCCAAACGCGAGGGCGATCCACGGTACAATGTGGCAAATGGACAGCTTTATCGCGATGCCAGACAACTCTCGAATCCGATATTTCCTGATTGTTATTTAGGAAACCATGCTCTGTTTTCTACTAAATGATTAAATCATTATAAAATTCGGCTGGTTTGCTAATCAAATTTAAAACCTCGCCAACTTACGTCTTGGAGAATGTGGTTTTCTTTAAAGTAAAAAGTGATATATTTGGCGATAGGTTTTGTGAAGTATTGCTAAGTTTTTTGAAAAGTTGCTGCGATATATCTGTGAGCGGTACACAGATGCTTTGGGACGGTTCTTTAGAAGTTAGAAGATTCAAATAACGGATTCGTTTCCTGGGTAAGTTCAGAGAAAGCACGTTCAGAGATGACGTTCAGAGATGAAGCGTTCTGATACTGCGAGAAAGATCAGGGAAAGGGGTGCTAGAACGAATCGATTCAAGGACTCATTTTTCGCGAACGATACGCTAAAGTAATAGGGAAATAGTGTCATGGTGCATACACCCCCTGCCACAAGCCGAAAGGAGGCTTGCAGAGTACTTACATAGACATATTTCGCAGTTATTATCCTGCAGGTATGGTCAGGTCGTGATTTTGTTTTTCCTATCGTAAGAAAAGTGTCATTCTCAGCAATCGACAGGAAATTGGGTCTGGTGTATCACGTGTACTAAAGAGCGAAGCGTAAAAGCGACCGAACGATAGCACTTAGCTAAAGGTAGCATTCGGAAGCAAGATTAGAATGGAATCTGGCTTGGAGATAATGCGGCATTTCGACTTTCCTTTGTTAGGAAAACTGCAGTGGCGTCGCCGCGGGTTATTATGGGACCAAATTAGGAGGAGGACGCTCTCTGGCAGTTTATAACCACCGCGAAATTTTCTCTGGTGAAATGGGGATGCAAATTCTATTATGAGGAAATTATCGCTTGTGATGGATTTGAACAACCGATACTTCGACTGTTCGGGTACCTTGCACCCATAGCCATTGTAGCCGTTGTTATGTTTCGCTTTTGGGTGGAAGTGTCATTAAATAGTATCGTTTCCTAGATTGTGGCGTTTCCAAGTGATCGTCCGGAAATAATATAAATCTCCGATAGCTTTCGGACGTAGTATCTCTGGAAATCTCCGACTTGCTGGCATCGGTGGCGCGAGGGATAGCGTCCAAACAACACCGATGTTTCAATCTCGGCCATGCGTTGATGATTGCCAATTCTTTTATTGGTAAATAATAGAATGTATGTGGTGATTCCGAATATACACAACTTAGAAATAACCATCTGTATATCATTGCGAAGTATTACACTATTTAAAATTCTATAAATTTTGCCACCTTTATAAGTATTGGGTTACCGAATACAAAAATCACCAAAAGATAATTCTCTCCTGCCTCAGAGTTTTGATTAATAGTAGTAGTAGTATTGCTAAAAGTGCTTCGACAGCTTAGGTCATTTCGCACGTAGGCCCCCACCAGGATCGAACCCGGGACCGCTTTCACTGAAGTCGAACGCGTTGCCCACTTGGCTATCGGGAGCCCAGTTTTGATTAATTTCAGTGTTTAAATTTTACACAACTACTATGGGTTGTTATAATTGTGATACGTGGAGTATACGTGGAATTAAAAAAATAAGGGAAAAAGAAATGAAATAGGCACTGTCATTCTTGATAAAGCTGCTATTGACTCGGCTTATTCTATCCACATGAATTACGTGATCGAGCTCTAGAAACCAGTTGAATTTTCTAGGTTGAACAGTGTTGTTAGACCAGTGTAATAAAATGAATTAATTTATCCAATTTAATTTATGTATTGCCTGTGACGTGCTCAGCTGATTTGATCAGAATTTTCAGAACATTTTTATCTCACTGAAACAGTATTAAATATAATCAATACTCTCTCTTTCATTCTAAAAATCTCTCCGTAGCTTAATCGACCTATTTATCCGCTCATTTCGGCAAAAACTTCAGCTGCACAAAACCGCTCTTTTGTTGGTTTTTCTGGTTTCAAACTTTTGTCGATGGATTGTTACATGAAATAAATGCAATTTTCCAGCAAATTTTCATTTCACAGAAAAGCTTTTAGCGCAAATGTAATTTAAATTTGCGAGCTATTAGACATCAATTATATGGCGGCTTTTCAGGTGTCCCTGTTCCGGAAAGAAATTTCAGTGTTGTGGAGAGTTGCGCGACAGAGCTTTATCACTTGGAACATAACAGACATTAATCTTTAATCGTTGTACTCAAGAATACTCCCCGGGTTATGTTTTACTTTAAAGGTTCACCAGATTGCACCATACAAAGATATATGTTTTTGTACGGTTGACCATAACACGTTTCACTCAATTTGTTTACATAATAAACGGATTGAGGAAAACTTAAAACATTTAGTTGCTGTATCATTGTGACGTGGTTAGCGTGTTAACGATCCGGGATCGAGTCTCGGGTAATCCGATTTTTCCAATTAGGGAACGGTAGTTTGTGTTTGCAAACAATAATAATTATTAAAGTGGGTGTTATTGGAGTCTTCCCGTTTCCATTAAAGTTAATATTATTACGGTCATCATCATTATAGCTGTAATTCCCCAGGACTCCCAAAGAGACAAGTGGGGAACGCGTTCACCTTTGACGAAACTACAATCCAGTTTCATGTAATTCACCTCGAGAATTGAAATCACGTCCGCCTTCGTGGATGCGGCCCGCAATACTGAATTGCATTGTTCTTGCCTAAGATGCAGGCGGTGATTTATTTTTTCCAATTGTCTCGTACATATCCGCCTTTTAGACCGATTAAACCGAGTTTTTTTCCTAATTTAATTCGAAAGCTTTTTTTTACCGTTTTTGCAAACTTTTTATAAATAAGAATATGAATCAATTATTAAAATAATTTTATGCTACGATGTCTATATATTGCTTTAATGTTGCGATGTCTATACATTGTTGTTTCTGTTTCGGACTTGTCGGTTAGATGTGATCAAATAGTGTTTTATTTTTGGAAGTGAAACTCGCCCTTTCTCTTTACTTTGCCTGTATTTCTGAAAATATTAATCTTCGAATTTCGAGAATAGTTGTTTCTTTTTCAATTTAAAAGATTCGTGTCTACGAATATCTGTCACTTGGCTCAGAATTTCTTGGTGCTTTACTCACCAAATTGATTACTTTGTAAGAGTCTTCTTATATTATTATTTCGTAACCCACAAGATAAAAGCGAGCGTTAAACTCTCATACCTTTAGAGATACCTTCGGAGAAAGAGTTGAAGAAAATCGTCATTTGCTGAGTGTTTTACCCTCTTTGTTGGCGTTAAAGTATTCGAAAAGCAAACAGGTATCCAAGTAAATTGTTACAAATATCAGGTTATCTAATCGCAAAGTTCTGATCTCTGATTCACGTTTCTATTTTGGTTTTCTTGCGTGATTTTTTCCTCTTATCGGTCGTCAACGTCCCCATTTGAGAATCTTCGTGACAATAAGTCTTCTGTTAGTCTTGAGTTTAATTTTATCTCACTCTTGGATCTTGTTCTCTTTGTAACGAATGATGCTATTCTCAGATTACCTTTATTAATTCCACCTTCCTTGGTCTCTCGATCTATTGTAAGACTTGGATAATCTGGTATGTTTCGTTCAAAATCGAAAAAAAATCATGTCAAATATAATCAGTATATTGTTGAAATATTTTGTACATGTATTATGTTACATTTATATATATTACTTGGACAAACTTAAGCCATCGTCTAAAATGACAGTGAACGTTTTTTGAAGGGTTCCGAAAACTAATGTTCGCTAATACTTTCTTCCGTGCTCATCTTTAATGCTACGATGAAAAGAACTTTCTCTCGTAATTGACAATTTACGTATTATTTTAATATCACTATGCATTAAGGCATAACTATTATTTTAATATGACTAAGGAATTGCTTTTTGCAAGCATAAATGATTCATCATAACATTCAGAACTGACTTGATGAATTTCATATACGATGGGAATACTTCATTTTTATATATAAAAATAGTCTCATCATATAATTCATTATTCAGAAGGTCGTTCGTATCAACAACTTTTATTCACGTCGTTTTTGTGGTCATTTGGATAGAGAACTTTGGTTCTTTTCACTACCACTTCCATTTTCTCTTGCGCTACTTCCTCTTGCAACTCTATTTGTTACAGTCCGAGTTTCGCCCGATCGCTTAAATTATTCTCATTTTATTTACCGCCCAAAATTTCTTCCTCCGGGAGCATTTTCCATCTTAGATTACCCCAAGCCCGCATTTATCAAAGAAGGGCCGCGATTATGATCTACTGATAGTCGACGAAGAAGCAAGTAGTCGCCATCGTCCGCAAGTAAACATTTTCCCATTCTTTTATTCTCCGTATGCCCTTTTGATATGCTCCGTATGCTCTTTTGACCCCTGGGTATGGAGTTATGTTCCACTCTTTGGTCAATCATAAGGGAACCATTTTCAAGATTTTAATATGGTTTTTAGTCCAATGAAATAAGCTTTATCAGAAAGAGAAAGACAAGCGCCGTCATCTCTTTTGTCTGCCGTCGTGGCGCTGGTGCTTAAGGGCGGAAATATGTGAAGAACGATGTGCGCTTTCATTCTTCCCCTCCATTTTATTCTAATTTGTTATTCTTCTTGCGCAGTCGATGGAAATATTGGCAGACCGCGAGGGTAATAGGCTTAATTTGTTTGAATTTCTTAATCCTTAAATTATTCATTTGATATCGCTGATCTCAATCGCGGATGAGGAATTGAAAAGCTTCCAATAATTATATTCCTGTACGAAGCATTTTGATTATTCTTGTTCTTTAATAGCTACTTGGTTTATTGCAACTTGTCATACGACAGATATTTACATTTTGTATAATTACCCTCTTACGATAAATTGTTGTCTATGTTTAAAAATGTATTTAGTTATCACTAAGTTTCCGTCACAACGCTACATCAGACACAAGTCTGATGGAAAAAGAACTTAAAAACAGTAACCATGTTATTAACAATTTTCTGTATATTCGAATAATTACAGAATATTTCATCAAACAATTCGCAATATAATGAATTAATCGATACAATAATCAATAATTATCTAAAGCATCATCCTCAACATTTTGGTTTATATCATTATAAATACGTGGAGAGATGTTTCGTGGTGCATACTTGGCCGTACATCACTCCACCAGTTAATCATCTCTCACATTTCGTCTGCTAAAAATTCTCGAAAATCATCCTCATGAGGTTTGCATCCTTAAAACTTTATCATTCTTCTTCTTCGATTTTAAATCTTCTGTGGGAAGATTCTAATTTTCAAAGAGGACGTTATATTTCATGTCAGAGGTGTAAATATTTTGAAATATGTATAATTATTTTCTGAAATACTGATTTTTCGAAATATATTCACTGTTACTTACTCTGACGAAAAAAGTTTGTTTTCATCGATTGATGAACTTATTTTCAAATTAATAATATAAAGACTGCAAAAGCCATCAATAATTCTTACTTACCAATGCGTTTTCAGGGGTAAAATTGGAATGAGAACCTGCATACAAGCATGTCCAAAAATGGAAAAAAATCGAGTAACGAAATTTTTTAAAAGTCAAAATAAGAATTCATTTGACATTCTCTATTTTTATAAATGTGTACATTTTCGAACATTTGAAGACTCCTATTAGTAATGCTAATCAACTTAAGATTATCAATGAAAATATCATTTAAGAATTCCTCGCTGTACTATCTCCAGCCTCTGGTACCTCCAAATCTTCAAGATTTCAAATGTGCGAAGTTCCTTTTAGCCTTGCGATAACCCTTCGTTGGTCGAATGTACTTCAAACCATATTCGGAACAATTAATTTCATGTATACCTCATTAATGTAAAATGTTATCTTTATCTTTGGTGTTACCCTGTAAATTCTTCATATCATAAGAAGAAACTAATGTTTTTTGCTGGAATATGCTACCTAAGGATAATATTATGGTTTGATGCAACGTCTATAATAAGTGAAAATAAGTATTATTATTTGTAAATCTTTCAATAACTCTGTAAATTTCATCCATCATTGGTGAATTATTGCTCACTTATTACTAAATCATCAGAAAAATGCTCTTAATTACAATAATGCTACATATTTGCCTATATTTGAATCAGTATTTCCGAGTTTCAGTGTTAGCCTATGCATTCATAGTTGTGGGTGTGGTAATTTACCACTCTGCGTAAACATCCAACAATTGCTACACTTGTGTAAACCATCTAATTGAAATTGCTTATTTGATTTGGAATATTATTCGACTGGAAATTATATTTTATTAACGATTCTAGGTTGCATTCAACTCAAATGGATGTTGGAATAGAGGGAGAGAGAGAGAGACTGGATAGAGAAGAACATTCTCGTTTGAAAGAGTCTAAATTCTTTTTCATGGCAATTGTTTGAGGCAACGCATTTTTCTGTAATTTTTCCTGAACTGCTCCTAATTCCTTTTGAAGAAGTTCGCCCAATTTTCACCGTTTGTTCGTATTTATTCTTTTTATTACGCAAATGATTCTTCCTTTCCGTGGCAAATTCATTCATTTGCCGTATGCAATAAAAGATTTGCATGCATACGTTTTCGGACAGTGCGTATATACATGCACCTCATTCACCACAAGGGATCATTTTTGGCCTCCGGCATTCATGGCAGGATAGGATCCTCCTCCTAAAACCCTTACCTTTTCCGACCCTTTTTCCCTTTGTGAGTGGGTGGATATATCTCCTGAAGCCGGGATGTGTATGTGACTTCATTTTCTGCTCTTACGAATCGTTTCTGCTCCAAACGTTCTCGCTTTTCCGGTGATAATGGCCTCGCGCCATTTTTCTCGTTTCTTTTATTTGCACCTTTTTGATTTGAGGTTCTCGCCATCGCCTCCTACTTTGAAACGAAAGTGAGGTGAATTGCAGTTGAGTTGAATGAGGCAGAGTGAACACGGCTTTTCTGTGTGTAAAAATGGAGCCAACAGCCGCTGTTGATGTCTTTTGAAAATGTTACTTTATTGGATCCGAATTTCATTATATTATACGCGGTATGATATAAGTCATTAATATGTCGTTGTTTATGATATAATTTACACCTGCGGACATTTTAAAACAATATACCAGAAACGGCCACTGAAGTTCTTCGGGAATACTTAAACGTGCTTCCGGGAGGAAAAAAATATTTTTGCGAAGCACAACGTAAAACACTAAATCGGATAGAACGAAATATCTGTTACCACGATGAGTAGCATTATTCCGTTCCGTCTCATATAACTTTAAATGTGTATTAATTCGTTAAACGCGAAGCGATTGTCACGGAAGAACGGTTAATATGAAAAATGTTTATATTTCGGAGGGAAAATATACTTTGGGAAATAGTAAAAAGTATTACATTTATTACGACTATCTAAATTAATATATATGATGATTTATTTTTGATAATTTTTCCTTTATTGACTGATGAAAAAAGTTATCGTAAACGAAATGGGAGCGATTGTATCACATTGCCAAACCAAACATTAACTGTATTTGTATGGATTTGTTTACTTTAAACTCTTAGTTCCGTAGTTAGTGCTAAACTTAATATTTCATTGCCCTTTTATTGGTAATTCTATCATCATTCCTCTCGTAAATACTGTTTGTTAGTTGGAAATGGAGAAGCTCGAAGCAAAATCCACCTATAACACAGTTCCTTAATTAAAATGTAATTAATTTAATGGTGAACTCTGTCATTAAGGAGCCATAGACGAAGTTTCATTTTTGAGGGACGTATGGAAATGATTTCCCTAAGTAATTGCGAGGTATAAATTACTGTACGAATCACTGGGGAAAAGGGACCAATTAACTCAATTGAACCATAGCCTGTACGCTTATGTATTTAATGAGCTGCTCACTGTTATGGTTTATAAAGGAACGTCCAAGATAATTAACGGAAATTGTGATTGCACATGCACGTTAACCTTTTAATCCTATCATTCAATGTATATTTGTGCTCAAATCGAGGTCATTGCGATTGAAAATACTTTATCTTATTTCATGATATCGTATTTTATCGTAATAATATGAGGCATAGCAAGCTTTTCTTTAAACTTATTTTTTTCAAAGCTATCTCGAATACATAAGAAGTTTATACTAAGTTATTTTCGTCTTTAATTTGTTTTCTGGTTTTTTGTTCAAGGATCTAATTATTGCCAATTCTCTTGATAAGGAACCTGTAAGTCCAACAGAAATGTTCTTAAGTAAATTTTCTGCTTACAATCGTATTTTGGGGAGGATATATTTTCTAGAAAAAGTCGATCGAAAGGAAAAACATTGCGTCAATCGATGAGAATAATGAGTTCGGTTGTCATCCGTTTTGATTGATTTAAATGCTTTAGAGGAAGCAGAAGAGATACCTTTTTCCTCAGCTGTTCTATTCACAATTCCTTGAAAATATTTGCAATTGGAATTTCTAAACCAAAGACTTCGCGGCAATTGAGAACGTCGTTAACACGTTCACTGCGGATACCTCAATTTCCAATACATTTATCACTCCAACGGGGGAGTGATCCGTGGTGAACGTGTTAAGATGCAACAGCGTAACACTTCTTTAATTTGAATGTAATTACGATAATAGCTAATTTTACTGCCTCTTCATTTCATCACTACGGAGCTAAATTCTAAAATAATGTCTCAAACTCATTTTTGGTATTTATTTAATAAACTAATTCTGGCTACTGTCTGCCCTTAAGCGGTCACCCGCTCACCAAAAAGAGGTGCAGAGAAGAAAAACCCACAGCTACTGCTTGTCTCACGTACGCCGCCCCTTTTTCAAGAATAATTTTAGGCATCCTCTCCAAACACAACATACCTGCCTTCCATAAACCACTAATCGGTAAACCAATAAACCGGTAAAAGTCAATGACCGACTCGATCTAAAAGCACCTGATGTCCTCTGTGTCTCCCTCGATGGGGAGCCGTATACATAGGCCAAACAGGAGAAACTGAATAAATTTGAATCAGAGAGAACATTTGTGCGTATCAACTTGATAAAATCCGCTATCGTATATAACAAGAGCACAAAACATAACAAAAAACAAAACGGTCAAAGGGGACAGAAGAGAATCAAGCTCAGCGTAATTTTCAACGGATTTTGAGACCGATTAGTAAAATGCTATATCTAGATACAATTTGAGGGCAATAACATCAACAGAGACGAAGATTTCCATTGGAAGTGAAGATCGATCAACAGAAAGATTATCAACAGACGCCATCCCATTAACCACACCGATGCCAATAAAATATTAAAATAAACTTCACGCAAACGGCATAGAACTTCCAGGTGATGTTCCTTATTAACTATACAACATGGTGGCAAGAACTCATGATGCACTACACCATTGAAATTGAAGAAAACCATGAGCAGAATTTTCACATTCGATCAAACTTGACATGCTTTTTTCAGTCCTGGTTCTTCAGGAAGTTTCCATTGGGACGAGTTAGGTAGTTTCGACATCATACCCATATTTTGTCACCAGTTATATACTTCAATGAAGCTAGACCGCGAACGATGCCGCCATGCGGACGAACTCGCAAAGTCCTTGCCCACAAAGTATCCCGAATGGCTTGGAGAAATATTCTGCCGGGATAGATCAACAAACAGAGCACCCGACCGGCAATTGGGAGACCCGGGTTCGATTCCCGGTCCCGTCAGACTTTTTTCAAGTCCATTCTTCCTTGGGATTTTTCCTGGGTGCGCACCATCTTGCGCAAAGTCACCCATACCCAATTTCGTTTCAGTTATAACCCGTTTAATAATAACTCTTGAGCATGTTCATGCTGTTCATGAGCTGCTTTTGGTGAAATTCAACAATTTTGGGACACATTTTGTTGCCACCTGTTTCATGCCCAAAACATTTGTAAAAATTGCTTGGCATGAGCCAAATGATATGACAACCTCATCAGTAACCTCTCTGATAGTGATTTGGCGACCGCCCATGATCATTTTCTTCACCTTTTCGACGTTATCATCGGTTGTCGATGTGCTGGGACGTCCAGGGCGCTCGTCATCCTCAGTCTCTTCACGACCCTCTTGAAAAAGTTTGTACCACTTGTAAACGCTCGTTTTATTCATTGGACATTCGCCAAAAGCAACATTTAGCATTTCCGATTTGGTGCAGCACCTTATTCCATTTCTAACGCAGAATTTAATGCAAATTCTTTATTCCGTTTGTCCCCCAAGTTAAAAATCTCCGATCACATTTAAACACGTGTAATCTTTTTGACTGCTAACAATAGAGTAAGCATTCAAAATGGCTGCTCTTAGCAAAGTACGTTAGGGACATGTGTACCAATACAAAAACAAAACTGACAATTGGAATTATATAGCCCGGAAATTTAAAATTTCCGCGTTTTTTTTAGATCGCACTTTGTATATGCATACAGGACGGCTCTTTTTGAAGAAAGTTGGCTCCTTACTTCCCCGGTAGTCTCCTGAGGAAGCGACCGGTCTACTGATTCTAAAGGCCCCAATAAAATCAAGATAAATGATAGCACTTGGAGCGGAGACGAAGTCCCTTGTCAAGGACTATCTTTGTGGTTATATTGATGTTCTAACCAAGAAGGTTGATGACTCAAGGGCCTGATGGTTGGTTTCGAGGTGGTCGTACTTATAGGTCTGCCTGAAAGTGACTTATCTCGTCAGTAGTTGTTCATGGGCGGTGCTCGATTCATCTTCCCAGTCTCTTGGTGATAACTCGGGAGCCAATCTCAGATGGAGTCATCAGGCGTGCTTGTCCAATGCGTAATTGGTGAATGCGTTCTCTGACAATGGTGGTTCTCACGCCTCTGACCATGCGGTTTTCTGCCAGTTATTTCACCGAGTGCCGGGTTTTTGCGACTTCAGGGATGATATCTGGACATAACGAAACACGGCCAACGACTCTCTTCTACTGCTGCTCGAAGTACGCTGTGGTGTGTTTCCTCCTCGTTGAGGAAGACACCGACCCTCCGGAAGATCTCTTAGAGGCGCCACGCCATTTGCAACACGATGGTCTATCAAATACTTCAAGTTAGGGTTAATCTATGTATATTTCATAGAATTCTTTCAAGAAGAAGAAATTATAACAAGCGCAGGAATTAATACATTTCACGGAGGAGGCCGTCGCTTTGTGGAATTTCCTCGTTACGAGGATTTGCTGAGTAAAACTTCAGTTTTAAAATCAAGAATTCTTGTCAAGTAGTAAAAGCTACAAATCTCTTTGTTATTTTAGAAAATGTGCTTTTATCCTCGTTATGAATACATTAACCCGGAAATTCCGTTGTGGTATTCACTTTATTTGCTGTTCGACCATTTTGAGCAATCGATTCGAAGGGCATCTAAAAATATCAGGCAACCTCTTTGCGAAGTTGTAACCGAGTAATTCTTAAAACTTTGTATCTCCTTATATGGAGACATCCACTCCGGGAAAACGAATCCTGTGTCAGATGTCCTCTCATAAGAGTGGTTGAATATTTACCCTTTAACCGTAATGCCACGCCTACTTCACTTATCCAGGGTATGAGATATGGCGAGAAGCGCATTCGGGGATGTATATCAAAGGATGTTGGGAGAAGACGTAATAATGGCCCCATTCTCATGAATGAGGTTAATTAATGAGTGTTAACGCATGAGGCATTAATGAGAAAAGGGGTATAAGAGCCCATAGTCGTTAAAATATGTTTAGCTGGTCAAATTTTCTCCCCATTTCACTTGAACTGTACTCGGGAAAGATTGCTCCTAGGAATCAGAGTTAGATATATTTCTTCTACAGCATGATAATCGCTTTTAGAGATTTCACTGAAATGAAAATTGAAATGATTTGTCTTCTTACTAAGCTAGAACACTGAGAGCGGTATTGAAAGACATGGAATATTTTACATTTGTTAAATTAATTTTTGGTTAATTAAAAATTTTTGGGTTGGTATATTTATACTATTGGAACCTCAGTGATTTTCTGTAGAGTTTCTAGAGGGTTTATTTTTTGCTCATTTCCGTTTTTCTTCGAAATCGAAAGGATATAAATTTATATAAATATTAGATTATTATATAGGTATGGCTAATTTCTGACGTAACGTATTATTTGTTCTTACACTTGAGACTCTTGAGGGAGGTAATTATCGTGATACTACCTCGTTAAATTCCGAGTATAATGATACTTTCCTATAGTATATTGGATTATCGAACCGTTAATCTCGAAGTGTTGTAACAGGTTATAATTTATGTAAAGAAGCACTCTAATGCTCGTTGTCCTTCTAATCCGAAAAAGTATGCTTCCAAATGGCCGCCTTTATCTTAAGGAGAGCACCGTAAACTTGGGTCAGGAGGAATTCCTGAGAGGATTTCGACCTGTTAAGTCTCGACTTTTTTTCACGTAATACTCTTAAAGCGCTCCATCGTGTAATTATAATGAGTATTATACATCGTTATGTCCTCTCATTATAGCTAAAGCCTCTTCCTAAATTCTCCGATGGCGTCTTGCGTCTCTGCTTTCCACATTTATCAAAGCAATATTCATATTGTATCCCTATCTGAAATCTCTCTGAAATGTAGACTTGGTTTTTCTTTCCTCTCCCATCGACTGCTGTGTGGTTCTTTTCCGAGGAAAAGGAACAGGAAAAAAGGTAACGCACGCACGCGAAGGCGAGCACCAGCGAAGGATACACGCAAACACAAGAGTCCCGAATAAACAGAATCGGAATTGACACGGACTCGTGATAACACTCGAAACATGTTGACACATGGAAACACTTTTGGAGGCTAAATTAAGAAAAGAATTTCCTGTACTTTTGGAGGCGAATACCTGGGTTGCGTCCGTACAGTTCATCCTTACCATAAATGCGGAATATATTTTTTTTTGCATTTTTAACGTATATTGTTCTTTAAACTCTAAAAAAATTACTCCTCTTTCACAAGATTCACATACACTTATTCACTGATTGCAGGGAAGGTAGCATTCAATTCGATGGTCTATAGTTGATTGATGTACCAACAATTAACCTTTTAACTTTTATGCCGAGGATCTTGTACTTGTCCCTTCATTATCCACATTCTGCCTCTTCACAATTTTTCTTTTTTTCGAGTTGCTGGCGAGTCCTGTGATATCTCTTCTTCATCATCAAACAGTGGCACGAGTTACAAATTTTCTAATATAGCGGCACAGCATAGTAGGAACTTACTTCTCAACTGCCTTCTGTATGGCTGTTTGATTACAACCTGATGATTTAGGCGTCTCTTTTTCTGCATGGGATGAACGATAAATCACTTTCCCATTGAAAGTGGTATCATCTGTGTTGGATCCTCATGTTGTAATATTTATCTAATATCTGATTTGGTATAAAGTGACAAGAATTTCTCATTGAAGACGAAAACTTCCGTCGTCGGTATGCACGCATCAAAGATAACAAACAAATGAATGTAGAGAGCTATAGTATACAGGGATATTATACAATAAATAAAGAGATTATCATAAGCATGTAAAATGAAATATAAATTTACAGTAATAAGTAGTTAGATCGGAGTTTTAGAGGAGATAGTTCTGTCAAAAATTTGCCTTCGAGTTTTTAACCAATTTTTAAGGAGAATTTTTTTTCCATTTGAAGTTTAAAAAAAAAAACCTGAACTGTATGTTAGTGAATTAGTTCACAATTGTCTAAGCTGTATGTATCATTATTGACAATCTTAATGTTTATGAATTGATTAATTTTACTAGTTTACAATTTTGTTATTATTGTAACATAAAGTGTGCATATTCTTTATTGGTAAATATTCGTGAACAGAAAAAAGTAACATTATCGATCAAAATACAAGTGTAACTTCTCCATAATGATGTAGGCTTCACTTATGAACAAAATTAAACAAATGAAAAGGTTTTCAGTGATGATTTTTGGTGCTTATCATAAAACACTAAATCAAACGAGATATACCTAGTAGGAAATATAAAGGAGAAAGTAGATTTGACGGTCGAATATGAGCGGTAAAAAGACATTGGAGAGTTGAGGCAATTGGACCAACGCGTATACGTACAACAGCAATTGGAAGGAGTGGAGTCCCTGTGTAGCAGGTTTGGGGGTCATCTGTAATTGATGCCGGGGTATTTGGTTATTTGGGACACTTCTTGAAACTCCATGGGACATTTTGTGACGGGGGGGGTTAGAAATCCCAAAATTGCCGTTACCTCATTTGTGGATGTCCTATTACTCTATCTTTTTTATATTATCTTTTGTATATTTTATTGCTCTCAAGATAATTGTTTTCCTTTTCCCCGTCGGCTTTTACGTATACGAGGGTCGTTCAATAGGTCCTTAGAAAAAGATGGACATACAAGTTATTTTTATTTTTCAACATAATCTCCATTTAACTTTATACACTTTTCCAAGCATTTCTTCAACTTTTTGAAGCCGTCCAAAAGTTAGGATTTCGGAAGGTCTTCAAAATAGGCATCTCTTTGGGTGATGACCTCTTCGTTTGACGTGAACCGTTGTCCGCCGAGCCGATTTTTCCAGTTTGAAATTAAAAGTTGTCACTGGGGGCCAAATCGGGTGGATATGGTGGTTGTTGTAATAATTCGAACTTTAATTCTATAATTTGGCCATCGAAACTGCGCAAGTGTGCACCCGTGCATTGTCTTTATGGAAAAGGATCATTTTCTTATTCAAATGAGGACATTTTTTCTTCTTTTCTTCGCTGAACCGGTGCAACAACTTCGCCAGTTAACGTTTGACATTTTTCCAAGTATTCGGTGTAGATGATTCTGCGTCCATGCCAAAAAACCGTGGCCATCACCTTGCCGGCAGATTTCACCATCTTCGCCTTCTTAGGAGCCCATTCGCATTCAAAAACCCTCTGTTTTGACTGCTCCTTTGTCTCTGTAGTGTAGTAGTTTATCCATTTTTCGTCCACAGTTATGTATCAACGCAGAAACTCGTCAGGATCGCGACGGAAGAGCACCTAAATAGCCTCAGAGTCGACCACACGATTGAGTTTATTCTCTTCTGAGAGCAAACGCGACACCCATCTTGCCGAAATTTTTTGCACACTTAATTTTTCGTGCAAAATTGAAAACACCTTGCGATATGCTTGTACCCTCAAATATTTCGCGCACTTTGATCCGTTAATCACGCAAAACCATATCGTAGATTTTGTCAATCATTTCGGGGGTAGTCATTTCCACTGTTTCCACTGGACGTTCCGAACGATGTTCATCTTTTGTGGATGTACCGCCACGTTTAAACTCATTTACCCAATTGTAAACAGTTGCAAACACAGGAGCAGATGTGCGATGAACTTCATCCAGCTCAGCTTTGATCTCTTACGGTGTTAAGCCTTTTAAAGATGAGTGTTTAATCACCACTCGAAACATACATATGGTAATGATATGGAACTCTTTTTTCTTTTTTCTAAATAAACCTTTTTTTCTTCAATCGACAATAAAAATGAAACCATGTGATGGATATAACTGAGACTTTAATATCTATCAAGTGAGTAATGATGCTAACTAAAAACAAACCATTTATGATACTACGAACGCAATCTCTTGAATTTCCTAAGGACTTATTGAATGGCTGGAGATTTAGAATTAAGAGTGAAAACAATGGAAGACAGAATATGGTCATAGACATTTTTGAGAGTTGCGTCACTTTAAAAGCTTCCACGGTCTTTTTGTTTTATTTTGATGGAATTTGTGAGGGAAAACGTTTCAGGAAACTGAACGTTATTGTAATAAATTACATTTGTAAAAAAAGTTGAAGACTATCAATCATGTTTTAACTGTTGTTGAGTGAAATATTTATGTGATAAAAGATATAGGTATCGTTTTTATTGCCCTATAAGTGGGATATATGACGTTCGAAAAGCAATAGTAGTGAGAGTTGCCCGAAAGAAAGTGTAATTATAAATAAAGCTGGTTGGTTGTGGTATAGGTAATGGAAAAGGTGTATGAATTTTTGGAAGCTAAGCACATTTGATGTGTATTCAAATAGCTGTTTGGAAAGAAGTAAGTGTGAAGAACGAAAATCTATTCTATTTTTAAGGCATTATGGAGAAGTTGAATGAATGAAAGACAACCTCTTTATGCTTAAAGGGAAGATTTCTGTGTTGGGATTTTTCATCACCCTTTACGCATTTCTTCGTTTGCAATTATATTGCAGCTCATTTTCGACGTGAAAACTTGTTAAAAAGAGCAGAGACACAAATCTTATACACTCTTCCACAAAGTAGTGGAATATAAATATATATATCTCTAGTCAAATCACTTCGAAAATAATTATGTGATCTATAATGCATTGGCAAGATCAGACTTGTTGTTTCTTGTTTATCAATCATCATTTGTTTTGTTCGTGCGCAAGTGTGGCCAAACATGAGCGCGAATCACGCCCTTTGTGGTCGTATTGATCTTGTGTCAAGAGAACACAGATTACAGCGACGTTCGTCTAATTCACTCTGCTCGGAATTGACCGAAATTGGAAGCGAAGAGGGGAGAGGTTATGTTTCTCTCGTTTGGATAACAAAAAAGAAACGTATTGCGCACATGAGTTTACGTCATTCCTTCTACTTTTTTCATCGGATGAGAAAGAATGTTAGCTTCCAAAATTGCTGAGTGCAAAATAATCTTCTGCGGAAAGAAAGTTCTTGTAGCTTTGCGCTAGCAGCTTACGTCAATAAGAAACGTATTCTATTCTGTCTGTTTATTCTAGTGTTTACGTGTATCCTCTGCAGCGAATACTCTGGAGTTGCAAACATTTGATCTACCAGCTTACCGCATTCACTCATTTTTGAATTGAAGAATTATAATTTAGATGGGCAAAGGGAAAAAAAGGCAGTTTGATTTCAAGAAAATCATTATCAACTTCAATTGAATAGATAAATTAGCTCCAAGTAATGCTATCAAACACGCTTAAGATAGTTACGAATCTCATTAAAGACGCGAGAAGGAAACAGTTCCTTTCCGATGTTCCCATAGAAGTTTTAAAAAAGTAGTTAATAGAAGCCAAAAAGAAAAAAGTTGCTTTGGAACAGTGCATATTATCCGTTATTAAGGGGAATGAATTTAAAAATGCATATACGAGTAATTCTCGTAATTTTTAAAATATTCTTGTAACTCGTAATTTTTAAAGGACTTTGCCTAAATGCTTCAACATAAATTTCGATGAAGAATATTCCATTGGATTGTCTTCTGAATAAACATAAATTATATCTATGTAATTATAATCATTACGTAGAAACCAACCTGTAAACTTTACCTTAATTTAAATAACTTCAGCTGTGTATTGAAGGTAATTAAATAAGGCTTTATTAGATATTATTGAATAAGTACAATACTACCAAAGAATTATTTTTTATATTTTTATTAGGGAGAATTTCTTACATTAACAAAAATTGTTAATTTATAATAACAATTTTATAATAATTAAATTTCATTTATTGTAACTGCCGTATGCAATTCGCTTGGTTTATTAAAACTTTTATAAAGATCTTGCCTTGTTTTATAACCATAAGAGGCTATAACAATCAACTCACCTCGGGAGTACTTACTGTAAATCTTTCATCATACTGAAACAAGATTTAAAAATGGCGAAGCTATAGAAGATTTTCTCAATTTTCCCTTTTGTTGGTTCATTTATGAATTCAGATAAATATGCAACAGGCGATACCGAAGATCAAGAAAGGCCAAACATTTTCAAAATTAGGCATAAACAACTGTAAAATCGTTTCTCTAAAACTGGTTAAATCTTCTATACTTGCAAAAATATTTTTTTAGTCAAAAGACTCTCTGACTCGTGGTTTCTTCGGATAATTACTTCTTTCTGGCTCTTCCGAAAATGAATTTGCATCAACAAAAGTTTTCTCGCACTACGCACTCGCACACGGGAGCCAGAAACAGTAAGTCTGTGTATATCACCGCGGCCCCCTGCCATACGCCATATGGCGGCTTGCGGAGTACTAATGTAAGTATACCAACGTAATTTAAATAAGTGTTCCCAAAACTCAG
Source organism: Ladona fulva (assembly GCA_000376725.2). Lineage (NCBI taxonomy): Eukaryota > Metazoa > Arthropoda > Insecta > Odonata > Libellulidae > Ladona > Ladona fulva. The sequence goes on along the minus strand of KZ308521.1, from coordinate 451,490 downwards.
CTCAAAGGAAAGCCATTTGCCCACTAAGGTCCCAAGTAAGAATTATAAAATACGGTCGGGGGCGTGATTCGTGCTAGATTTTCATTTATTTGGATTCAAATTTCTCTTAAGAATAAGCTTGAGTGATAAGACCCGGCAGAGCTAAAGGGGGTTCTATCGACATGCTGCGTCTAATATTTTGTACCGCTTCTTCTGCTTGGGGTTTTCTAAGACTGGCTGCCAGGTACATTATTCTAAAGGGTTTGATAGAGCAGTTAAGAAAGGACGCAAAACAGCTGCATTCCATTAACTGGCCAAAGAGGAAGTTTGAGAGATTCCCAGGTTTTGCTTCCACTTCCTTTCTCGTGTTTACTCGAAACTTGTGTACACATTTCCAATCTTTCTGTAGGAACGTCAACCTCTAGAATGGATTCGTTCTTCGTTGTCATAGAGGTGGTTTGAACCCTCAAAACCACCCCCTTGACTATGCCTTTGCTGGAGATAAGAATTTGTTTCGCCAAGGCCTTCTCATAGACCTTCCTACAAACTTCATCTTCCTCCACAAAGGGGTTTCCTTAAACTTCCGCCTTCCTTACCCTGCTTCTCTTTCTTATATCTTCTTTATAGATTCTTTTTCAAATTCTTATTTCATTGAGTATGTAATGTAACAAAATGGTCCCACTGCAACCACAGGCCATGCACCTAATTGCTGTGATATCTGTAAATAAATATACTGCGTGCTCTTATTTCCTGTACCCAACAACTCGACTGCGAAATCGGCAGAGATTAATAAAGAGTGTGGGAAATTTACCCATTTTTCTCTCCTTTGATGTATACCTCCACGTAGAAACGCGCGAGCATATTGATTTTAGGTGAAAATAAACTCGCTGCTACAATCATAAGAGGAAAATGATTGGTTAAAAATGTGTTCGACTCCTCGCTCTTAGCCACTGGTAAATTCCTGCGCTAAAGCAAGCACAACTTTTCAGGGCTTCCGAAAAGCTGACCATCGATTTGATTGAGAACATGGACTTGTTGTACATACGTAATGGGAAGAGTTGCTAAGTACCATCTATTCTTGGCCCGTGTTGAATATTTTCCAGTCAAGTAGTTAACGCGAGTTTCGCGTGTTCTCGGGTAATTCCCGCGCACTTTTAAGACATCATCGAAGTTTCCGTAGCGTTGGACGTCGCTCTTGATTCACTCCGCCAGGCGCCGCGCAATTTTAATGCGCTTTTATGACCATTTTCGCCTTCTGTAACACTTCCATGTCCTTGTTAATCCCGTGTATCTTTACTCTCGTACTGACTGGGCGTGGTCTATCTTTTGTTTATTAAACTAATGCAGGTATTACGCTCTATCGCTGTCGTTATTTATCGGCCGCCGCGATGGCGGAGTGGTGCTGCAAAGGTACTACAAAGGTTTTTCCCGCTGGGAAATGGTTTTTTTCGCTCGTAAATAATATCTATTGAAACGGATGTAATTGGAGTCCATTAAAGAAGTTCATGTTAAAATCTCTTAGAATGATATCTGTGAAGATATTGGGGACGGCTCAAAGGAAGTAATTCGCGGTAACGAACTGTTTCAATCCTTTAATTATTTACGGTTTAAAGTACTCTACTACAGATTGACTTCAAATGAGATTTAAAACGACTATTATCCTAAACTCTCGTTGCGCTGAAGGTTTTTTCTAATTATAATGGGACATTTACTCTAAAATAGTAAAAATTAATGTCTTTTGATGTAGGAACAACTTTACATCTGCTAATCTTAGCACATAACATTATTAGATTACATTCAGTTATTGCTAATGAAATATATGTGCTATTTTACGAAATAATTTGGCTCTTATTTTTTACCACGATTTTTTTAAGACCCTCGCAACATAGCAATAATCAACATCCTACGTGCAGTTCTCCTACGGTAACATTGTGTATACACGAGATGCATTCAAGTAATATCTCCAATTTACTATTGAGAGGAAGTAGACATTTGCGGTTGCTTTTAAAAGATTCAGCCTGAAGATTCCAGCCTGAAACCTATTTCAAAATATGTGACAGCACCATACAGTGCATAAAAGATTTGAAAATATTAGAACGCACCTCTAAAGAGTGGGCAAAACGCGCCTCTAAAGAGGTGTTTATTTATTAAAATCCGACACGGTTAGACACAAGTTTGGTGGTAGCTTAATCACATAATATTAAATTATTTTAAAAGAAAAACGATTTAGAGTAGATAATCACAACTAGTTAGTAAATAAAAACACAATCCGTCCACAGAAGAAACTCTTCTGTGGACGGAGTCAGATTGTGTTTTTATTTACTAACCATGGAGAAGTTCCACAGGATATCGCCAGAATTGGTTCATTATATTTAATCACAACTACTTGTTGTTTATACTTCATTCTATCTAAATTTAAATAACAAATACAATTTACATGCCCTTTTTCTGAACTAACGATTCTTAAATTTCTTGACATAAACCCAGCAACTGGACTTCGCATGAATAACCCATTTTGATTACTTACACGATGACCAGTATCCTTCCAAAAATTTCTCAGATAATCGGCGACTATTCTTTCCATTATCTTACATACCACGGATGTCAAACTGATCGGTCTGTAAAACTCTACGTCTGTTTTTGCTCCTTCTTTGTGGATTGGTATAATTGTTGCCTTTTTCCAGTCCTTTGAAATAAAATTAATATTGAGAATTACTTGACATAAAAGCCTTAGGTATCGAACAGTTTCAGTTGATCCTAATTTTAATAAATCTCCTGAAATATTATCTGGCCCGCAAGATTTATTACTCTTCAATTTATCGAATTGTTTCCTGATCATCTTGTAACTGATACAGAATATATGTGTATAATCTGAATGTACTGATACAAAAAATTGAAAACCTAATACTAGATCGCACCTCGCCAATTTTACAGGGATATTTTTCCATATTTCTATCTAACTATATCTTCGTGCAAAATAATTAATTCTACATATGTAGGAGATAGATAATAGGTCATAATCTTTTGCCAGTGAAATTTCTTTTATTAATGTTCTAAGAGAAGCAATCGTTTTTTACTGTGTCAAATGTAGGTCGGTTTTCTCGTTTACGAGATGGTTGTCGAAAGCGCCGGCTATTGCTCCTCGCAAACGTTCAGTTTCATGAAAAAAACACGGATTCATCAAACCCTTTTCGTTGGCATTCGGACGAAGCAATCTCTTCGCCCGCTTCGAAGTCAAATATGAAAGATGAAGTAACAATCATTTCTGAGCTTCATACATTTTGCAGATTTGTTATTTAGAGACTGAAAATTTACACCGTGCATGCATTGTTTTACCTGAATCCTCGTGAAATAATTTTGGGAATTAGGTAATACGCTATCTGATGTTAAACATATACTATCACGCGAACTTACTCCATAATGCCAATTGGTTGCAAATTGTATGTATGTATTTTTAAGTTTCCTAAGAAAAATATTTCTTAATTTTTTAATGGTATTGTGGTAAAGGTACATCGGTTATTCAATCTTTGAATTGTATTACTTATTTATATTTCAGAAAATCTAGCACATTTATCAGTTATTTTCCTTTCAAACTTTTGTTGATTGTATTCTGCTGTAACATTTTCGTGTTAGTCTGTTTGAAAATTTGTCGAAAAAGTCGGCGTACTTCTAAGTTAAAGGCGTTCGACTTCCAAATACGACTGATTTTCCTTCAAGCGATCATTTTCTCTTAATTGATGTATATACAATGCTTTTCACTGCAGCAATTTCTTTTAACATTTCCGTGATGTATGGAATTGATGTATGATGATGGAATTGAGTGTTTTATGTTTTCAGTATTCGAAGTTCCGAATTCACTCTTATTGCCCAAAAGGATAATAGTTTCTGTAATCTCATACGACCTTCCTATTGTGTCAAATCTTTCTTTTCCAAGCCTTGTTTTATCTTGAGGCTCTGTAACTCTTCGACTGACAGAATTTATATTTAACTATTTAGCTGATAGTTTAAGATCGTCCAATGCTATGACATCGATAAAACATTATATTTATTTATCATCAGTTTTATCTATAAAATTTACAACAGCATGCAGAAATGTTTCCCTTTTCCGTTATGGCTGTAACATTTTTCAGCTCGAAAGTACGCGCTGTCATTTCGGATAACGCGTTTCATTTTTTTCGTCGCGTACATTCGTTTTGAAGATCGTCAATCCTTACCCGTTTGCTTTTCAATGCCACGAGAGGGTGTGAATCATTCTGACGATGGAGGCATTCACATTAATTGCTTTCGGAAATTCTCTTTTATTTTGGCCTCAGTTCAAATCGCCTCTGTCGCTGTGTTTGTCGCAAAAATCTTGCGTGTGATCCTCTTCCCTGCGGATTTCGATGCTCATATTTTCTATCGTGTAGTACAACTCGTTATAGTTTCTCATCTGCTCGTCAATCCTTACCGTCGCTCTTTTTCCCAAAAGCCTAAATATCTTTATTTTGAGGAAATCCTTTAAATGCGTCATATTTCGTATACAATGCTTTGTCGCAAAAGTGATTCGTATCTTCCTCAGAAAAAATTTTATTCTTAAGGTTATGATTCTGAACAGATCGATGGTTATTTTTCTACATCGATTGTGAAGTAAACTTTACGACGTCTTCAATGAGTTCCGTACTTGTGTCTCGCTTAAACATAGCTTCAGTTGTAAGAAAAAGAAGGTTGGAACACGGCTGTATATGAATTAGAGGTTTAAAAACACTCCGTACGCCGTCTTTCGGCAAGCGGAAATCGCGCTCAGAGACAAACGAGAACCTCCGGATTACCGATTTCTGGGAAGCCCAATGATCATTTCGGAGACAAAGCCTCCATCCTCGGGGGGTCTCCACAAAGGAAGTGAAGTGGAAAGTGAAAAGAACTTCCCAGAAATCGGTAATCCGGAGCTTTCCATTTGTCTCTGAGAGCGAGTTCCGCTTGCCGAAAGACGGATTACGGAGTGTTTTTAAACCTCTAATAGCTTCAGTTACTTATCTCGTTGAATAATCTATTGTGAAACAATTCTTATTTAAGAATTTTACTTTAAGACCTTTACACCTTTTATTATCGATTAAAACTAAGAAATCGGAATAAATTATGGTACATTTTCAAGTTAGTGTATTGTTATTGTAATATAGGAAAGCATGATATTTTTAGCAGGTGAAACATCAACTGGAAAAGAAACTGAATTGCTTTACAGAGAAAATATGGAGAGTTCTGAATGTTCTCCCTAACAACAGCGGCATTAAACATTATATCACAACCTTACAACGCATATTTCCTGACCATTTTTCATGAAGTTTCTAAGTTCCGGTGTCTTATCCTTTCATTTGGATGCGAGTGTAAAACTTTCAAGGTTTTAAAGAAATCATTGCGAAGTCATTTCTACTCCATTTTCTGCGAAGTGGCCCGTCCTCGCTTTCCACAGGGGAATTTGGTCAATATGTAAATAAGTAAATGAATGCAAGAAAATAATTCATCACCAGGCTCATTCAAATTCGCCAAGAAATATCCCCAACGTCAAATTACTTATTTATTCAGAGTTACCAGTGAAGGATGCTGCACTTCTTATTATTACATATGATACCACGGTGAATTTTAGTTGGTGATGTTGTGTGATTTTCATGACTTTTGATGGGAATATTTCATTTTGCAATTGAACGGAAAAAGAGTACGACCTCTTTAGTGCTAATTAGGAGTTAACACCGAGTAATTAAAGGAGAAATAAGTCCTTTGGTTGCTGTGGCGATTGTTTTGCTTTCCCAGTACGCCGTAAATCCATCTTTATCCCTTGAAATCAGGATTGGGCGCACTATCATTTTCTTATCAGTTTCGACCTGTTTCAATGTTGTGGTATCACGATGTCATTTAAGTTACTATTTCCGGACCCCAAGGTCTTATCTTTTTTCTGCGTTTTCAACCCAAGCGGCTGGAAAGTCCCTCGTCTTGAAAACGCAGAATAGTTTGTTTCGATCATATCGCATTAGCATGATTACTTAGCCGTACTCGTAGCGAGCCTGGGAGTACGAATGAATTGAGGCTTATCCTCGTTCCACGTCAATGCTTAAATTGTTTAAACACATCTCAGCCATGGGCAATGGAATATTCCGAGAAACGCGTCTCGTGCATGACATGTATAAGAAAGATATATTTTTTCCACCAGGTTTCCCTCGTGACAAATGCAGGTGCTACGACGGAAATCATTTCGAAAAAGGTTTTCCAAAGCGACACAAAATACACGACTCTCTATTATTTTTTGTAGAACCTGTAACATTTTTTTTGTTATTATTAAATTAATCATCATATACCTAATTTTATTTATTATTAGAATCGTTATGAGATTAGTCATAAGGCTAGATTTAGAATTGTTTAATATTAAATTTATCATAATATTTAATTTCAGGAGAAACAAATCTTATCTAGTGAACGCAAATGAAAATTACGGGAATACCAAAATAACAACGAATATTTATATAGGATCATAATCAGTTTTTATGATGAATACAATACTATTTGTGACACAATGGACGCTTACTTTGAATGTATATGTGGAATATGTAAACGAAGAATTTAAACAGAGAGTAATAACAAAAGGCACATAGATTGACCAAATTAAGTCCTCATATAATTGTAAATCTACACAGTAACCATTAGCGATGAGCATATAACGAAGTTTTCTTTGTAAACTTAATTTCTGCTGAGTATCTCTATGAGTCCCGCTAAAATTTTCCCTTTTCCATCCCTGCAATGAATGATGCACTGATCAATGTCTTATTTTCTAGCGTCCTTGATCGTAACCAAGCAGCAAATAACTGTACCCCGAGCAATATGCGAAAATAATTATTAATGTGCCTGTAATATGGGGTTACTAATCGAGAGTAAAAGAAATAGCGTTCCTTTCCCTGATTCGTCCTCTCCTGGAGTATTTCTGTGCGATTTGGGATCCTACTTGGAGATAATTGATTTTCTCATCCCAGCTAGTAACGTACGCAATCTTCGAAAGAAAACAAGAAAGCGATACAGGGAAATAGTCGCCAGGAGGGATAATGGCAACGCGCCATTGGCGGTTTGCAGGGCTTAAAAGTAAATGTAAATATTAAATTCCTCTTTTACTCAATCAAGCTTATATTAAGAACTAATTACCAAAAATTATCCAAATGATTATCTGTGTACTTTTTATAAGAAGATACTAAAGGAATTGTTTAAAAAGAAACGTCATTCGTAGATATGTAGACTTTAGGTCAGCTAGAATCTTTTAATTTCTAAGTAATTTACGTTGAGATTGTAAAGGTGGGATTGTATTGGGCAGCATGTTCCCTGTTTATCCAATATGGACACACAGAGCCTAAAATAAATAAAATCATCAGAGGAGATGTCCTCAATGAAAAAGAGCATATCTATTAGGTTACTAATCAATGATTCTTATGGAAAATGTGCTGAAACCCCCTTTATGTTTTTAAAATACTTAATCACTCCGAAAGATTCGATAAATAATAGATATAATGATGTAATATTATAGTTTCTACTTTTATTGACTGAAACGATTTGAATTCCGACCAAGCCCTTCTCAATCAGACGTCCTTTGATGAAAATAATCTCGTCTGTGTTAGTGGTCTAGAGAAGTGTTCCGAAGGTAACGGTTTTGGTCCTTTTCCGTTCAGACTAACGGAGTCCACGCTATTTGGCGTAATGAGCATGAAAAGTTTTAGAGTTTTAACATTTTCTATTGGTTTCCCTTAGTGTTGAGTGGCACAGCAAGTTAAATTGCTCTTTATCGACCTTATCCCTTAATTAAAAAGAATTTATTGTAACCGGTGCTTTGGAATTAAGTTGTTGCTGCTTTCTACCATTTCAAAGTTTTTGAGTATGGTTGAGAAAGAATCGATCAACAATATTTCATAAGTAAATTAATGTCAAAATATGCTGTTCACAATGCCATCTTAGACATCGTTTCGGAAAGTCATCAACGAAATTTAATAATTGGCGAGATCGCTGAGTCATTCTGATTCGTCTGCCATAATTATCTTTTTCTTTCATTTAGTGCAACGAATTTAGGAAATCACCATTGTTTGGCAGGAGCAGGTACCTCTATGCTCCCCCTTGGCTTGAAATAAGTCAACCCTGCATTATATTTAGAAATAAATTATATATATTACCTATCGCATTCATAAACAGATGTGGTTACCTGAGTGAACTGCCCAAAAATGCTGTCAACATAATCACTACTTTGAGTTGAGCCATTCTTCACTGAATCTTCTCCGGACTCTGCACGGAGCGTCACTTTAAAGCGACCTCTTCACGATCACCATCTTCTTTCCTCGGCCTTAAGCTCAGATTCGCGAACAATTAATGTTTTTAGGGGCCTCTACCAGAATAAAAAACGACCGCCGCCCGCACGTTTCCCGTTCGCGTGACTGCTATGCCACGCCTATTAATCCTCTTGTGTCACGCGAACCCTTCGTCCCTCAAACAGTCTCCTTCGCTATTTTCGGAACCCTTATCGAAGTAAAGGTTGATTTACCGAACTTGGGTGAGTTGCACTCATTCCTTCATCTCCGAAGGGAATCTCGCAACATTCACAGCTATTTAAAACTACACAAATCAAATAAGTAATTATTCCAATCAAAGTCTTATTTACTTCGTCTGACCTTTTAACGCCGGATTTGGTTAATTTTCTTGTCTTTGTGATAACGGTGAATCTGATTGAGTCTTAGAGGAGAGATTCTTAAGCATTTTATCGATCGCGTATTAATTCCGCTGCAGTGTAACCGAACATTCAGTGAAAGCATTACGCTTATTTACGTCAATAGATTCTCACACGTTGTGTACTCCGCATGATTAAAGTGCATTAATACATTAAATTAGACAAGTTATTGTAAGAAAATAATGAAACACTGCTGATAGTGACATAACGGCTCTTGGAGTGTTTTTAAACCTCTAAAACAAGTTATTAATATTATATTTGCTACTATTTGACCCAACATTTAGCGATTGCATTACTCTTACTTATAAAAATTATAGGTCTTGGCATTAAAACACTACGTGATCACTGCCTTATTTGGAATAGTGCCTTAATATATTATATTATTTTACAATTAATGTGTTAGATAACATTATTCTGGTATATTGTCCATGTCTATGTAAGTACCCTGAAATCCGCCTTTCGGCGTGTGGCACGGGGTGCGTAATGCATCATGGTGCACCATGACTTTATTCCCCTAATCGATTACTTTCGTCTATCGTTTTCGGCGAAAATGAATTTTTGAGTCGATTCGTTCTAGCATCTATTTCCCTCTTCCTCGCTGTATCAGAGCGGCCATGTAACATGGAGGACGCATAATATCGGCTACGTCTTCAAAGAATGTACCTTTTCTGAAATTCTAGGTAAATTGAGTCTTTGTTTAAATCTTCTATCCTCTGATGATTCAAATCTCTCGTCCTGAAGCATATCTGTAACGCTTGCTGATATATCGTAGCAATTCCTCACAAAACGTATCGCCTTTCTCTGCACCTTTTCTAATTCCCGAATACAACACTTATCATTAGGGTTCTATATTTATTCATCAGACAATAACCCATTACGCAATACAGTAACGCACCACTTATTTCAATTTTTACTCCATGCACTTACAGCAAAGAACGCAATAATATTCTAAAATCATATACGGATCTATTAAAATATTCATGTTTACAGCACGTAACCTGTCAGCCTACATGCCAAAAATGTGCGCAATCAGCCGAAGATGGACCTAAGGGCAAACAGTCCGCTGTTAGTTGCGAGCGTTCCACTTGACATGGAGGGAGAAGATGTAAATGTCGATCTGACCCACATTATGTGATATTTATTGCATCAGTGAGAGTAAATGCCGATTACGTATTCAGTACCGTAAAGAAAATAAAATAAATAGATTAGGAAATAGGAAATTCTCGCGAAAATATAACCCTCGCAGCCGCATTCTCTTTGAAAGTACATTTTCATTACTTAAAACAGATTTTTTTTGGTAACAGTCATTTTTATAAATCATACCATATGTTGTTAGATTTTTTATCAAAATTGTCGTAAAAAAATATCTTATATGACTTTTCAGACAAAGAGGAAAATTTTTTTCTCATTTAAGAAAAAAAAAATCCTATATGGGTATAAATATCTGGAAAACTGTATACATATAATAGATGCAAGCGTAGGTATAAATAGATGATTTTCGGGATATATCCATTATATATAAATTCTACGTAATATACGTATATTTCAAAATGCTTACCTGCATAAATTGCAATATGTTAGGACTGCCCTTCTTGGACCACCTTGGGGTAATGGTGTCTCTTAACACTGATCCAGCAATTACAGGGAAATCTTTGTGGAAATTGAACCCCGAGCACAAGGATTTTCTAGAAGTGAAATACGCATTGGAATAACTAATATTACAGTTATTAGATCAGCTCCATGACGAAGAAGATGTACTATTTTGGTGGGATATGCTAAGATTAGAAGTTCAAGTTCTTATAACAGTATACGAGGTATTAAGGAAAGATAGCAGCAGAAATCAACCTCCGCCCTAGCCTCTATAGCTCCCGGTGAAGATGGTCTTCCACCTGAATTTTATTTAAAATACTGATCGCTCCTTAAAAGACGGTTTCTGAAAGTGATAAAAGAACGTTTAGAAAGCGTTATCACAAAATGGGCCCAGATAGCAAGTAGAATGTCGTTTAAAGGAAGGGTTATCGTTACGAGCAAGTTCTTAGCACCACGTTTGTGGCACATTCTTCAAGTTTGGAATCCTAGCAAAGACATTAAATCCAAATTGCAAAAATGTCTGACAAATATTGTTTGTAGGAATGGAAGACACTGGGTACGATCCAACTTAGTATGTGCCAGAGTTAAAGATGGAGGTCTAAATCTTGCCAACATCAGCGATAAGATTACAGCATTTCGAGTAACTTTTGCTCAGCGGTAATCTTGATGAGCACAGGGAAATGTTCGCAGCTCATTCTCTACGGAACTTTAAAGGTCAGGGTGAGACCGTTGCGTTATTCTTGAAGGACTTAGGAAATTGGCGTTGTCGGAAGTTATCTCCTTTCTATTCATCAAGTTTAAGAACATAGCGAGAGCTGGGAATTGTTCCTTCTAGTAGAAGAACGAACTACAGTAGTATTTGCCAATGGATTGGCCGCTGACGACGGAGGTACCATGTCTGCAATATTTAAGTGCAGTGACTAAGAGAATAATGACCATGCCCAGGTCGAAAAAGGACTTATACAGATACTTACATTAAAGGATCTCTGCATACGTAACCGCAAAGCAGGAGCTTGGTCTGATGATACAGTACATTGAAAAACTCTTCGAACACCCATCGTTTGCCAGTGAGGCAGAGGTATCTTGGAGGTTCGCAATGAATAGAACAGCCGACTGTTTTTTTTTTCTTAAAAATGCCAGCCTAAGAAGCGATGAACCTGTGCAGTGAGCAAATAGGCACGCCATGGCAAATCATAGCGAGGCGTCCTGAAGTAATGCTAGTATGGAGAAATTTAACTCCTCTTTCAAAGGACTTACAGGAATACCTATCTACGCGAAAGTTATTTATTGCGGTTTAACGGCTTCTTCGTCTAGGAACAAAGTACGATTGACAAATTACATATTGACTTTTGCAAAAGCGTCCATATATAAAGACCTTACAGAATACGAAAAGAAAGAAATAACAACTGTTGATTGTGAGAAGGCAGTTAATGGAAAAATTAAAAATGAGGATAATTGCGGAATACATATATCATGTTAGTAATCAAATCTAGGAAAAATTCAAATCTTTCTGGTGTGTCCGAAGTTTGTGTTATATATCGGAAGAAAATAAACTTATATTTCAAAATATAGGGAGATACGATATCGCCGCGGTTATGACCTCAAGGTTGCGGTAACCAACCCCTTTGGCGAGGTCAAACGTGCGAATCGTCGCTCTTACCTCTAAATATAAATGATGAGTCTGATAGAAACAATGATGGTTTAAACTAACAAAATGAAAAAATAAGCAAATAAATTAATAAAGGACAGAAAAAAGAAACCTACTGAAATACCGCAATTTTGATAATAATAATAATAACACACACAACCAACTTGCCTTCTCAAATTTCCTTGAAAAATTTGACGTTGCTATAACATTCATTGGTGTGACAAGTGCTAATCTTTAGCTAAAACGATTGTTTTGAGATTCATTTTCAGGTTTTGTGATTGAAAATCAAATAGTACGGCCTGAAGTCATTATTATCTCTAGCTATTTTCCTGTTCATGGGTTAAGGAGCCCGTGAATGATTACTATTTTCTTTATGGAAATGCTTATCTTAATCAATGGAACATGGGAATCAACAGGGAACGTGAATCAAATTAGGACTCGAACAGTTGAACTCATTTCCCCTTCTCCGCTTGATGTACTCTTTTATCGCGTGACTTTACTATCGTACATTTACATTTTCAGAGATCCATAGAATGTTTATGATTTTGTTTCATCTCGTTTGTAATTGTTAATATCCTTTCTGAAGTAAGGTTTTCTTTATTATCATTTATGTAACTTTTGGGACTTCATGCGATCTTGTGAGAAAAATTAAGGAATGAAACAAAATGACGAGTTAATTGTATTTATTCTGTTTAAGAATCCATTCCAAAACTCCAGCTTTGCATGTTTGCGTGGAGTACATATTTCCGCGAGATGTCGACGTTACACAGAATGTTAACGTATATGAATGAGAAAAACCGGAGATGCATTCACTAATCAACAGGCCTGTGATAATCATCGGATTATTGTGAAAGCGCTTTCATGTTCAAGCGCAACACTAAATGAAATAGAAATCTAATCTGATTGCCATTGACAGGTACGTCTCATTTTCCTACCATCAATTTATAATTCTTTATTGCTTGCTAACGAAGTCATGAAATGATTATTTATTTTTCCGCGCGCCTGCGAGGGTGATTTCGCCGAAAATCTCTCGGTATTATTAAAAATGTTATTTTGGCAAACGCAAAATGTGTCTGTTCATTATACCAATCTCTTAGTTTTAGCAAAATTTTACTTATCTGTTCAATTTACTTCTATTACTTACAAAAATACAGCGTATCTTCAAAATCACATGTACGCGGAGATAGGTTAAGCTTTTATGATTAATTAAAGTCAACACACGTTTACGTTAATTAAAGCCAACACACCGCTCTGATTCGATACCTTTAGTATTTTAGCAATTCTCTTTTCTTAATTTAGAGGATGGGCATATCTCTAAAATATATCTTTCACTCTGTTTGTTTGTCATTTGCCGAAATCTTGCCTTAAATAAAACGTGATTCCCAAGTTTCATACTGTTTGGTTCTCTTACTAAGTTGTAATAGATTCCGTGGTTTGATTACCGTTAAGAAGCTAAACGACTAATGTAACCTTAATAGTTGCTATTTATTTATTTACTACTATAGATATTGACATAAAACACATTTTAGTAGTTTAATTTCTTTTAAATGGAATACACTATGTAACACAATTTTAGTTCCTTGGTATTGTTTTATTTCCTGATTGTTTTTTATCAAAAGTAAAGCAAATTATTATTATTCCTGAAAAACCTTGCTTTTATGACTAGGACAGTTATATTTTGATATTTACCTATTTCCATTGAGATAATAGGCAGAATTGTCTTTTCGTTAACATTAGATCAGAAAAAAACATGACTCCCAATTAACAAGTATTTACATTAAAGTTAAACAAAAATGACTACAGAAGATTTGGAAGTGAGTAGTTTTTCGAGATTTACGAATTTACTGCATATAACTCACGCGCCCCCTAATTGAGTCTCCCATCGTGTTCTCGTTAAATCGTCCTTGGTAGTGGCGCTAAAGTCCGATATAACCGTGTGAAAGCGTTCGCCATGCTCCTCTGAGTACTCCCCCACGTTCTCCTAGAATTTATCAAGATCCTAGTAGAATTTATCAAGGATATGACCTTGAGGGACATCCTTCATCCCATTTTGTCGTAGTTCTTCACTAGGATCTCAACCAACTCAACATATACTTCGACCTTTTGATTGCCCAGGAAACCCCGAACCACTGCGATAAAGCGTTTCCAAGCTGCGTTTTCCTTACTAGTGACCAACTTTGAAAATTTATTCCACTCTAGTATCTTCTTTATCTGTGGTCCTACGAAGATACCGGCTTTGATATTTGCTTAGGGAAGAAGTCTTGAAGGTACCTGAAGGCTGCTGACTTGTTATCTAGGACTTTGACAAATTGTTTCATATAGTCCACTTTGATATATGCAGTGGTCGAGGTGGGATCTTTCCGGAGGTTCACCAGTGGCCCCCACTTGAAGTTCTTCCTTCTCACTAAGAACGCGCTGCACTGAGGCCAGTCCCACCTGTGCTATTGCGCCTTTGCCCCAAAAACAAAGGGAAAATTTGTAAAACCGCCTTGAAGACCCATCAGGAATCCCTCCATTTTGAAGTCTCCTATGACCTAACCGAACCGGTCATACTTCAAAGTATCCAGCAAGGTGTTGATGGTGTTGTTAAGGGAAGAGACGGGCAGTTGTTACCATTATGGAGCAGCATGGCTTTGTGGCTCCTAGATGAGCTGTCTAAGGGATCCATTCCTGTTTCTGGTGATTTCGATTGCCTGTTACCTTGTACAGGCTGGCCACATTGTGGCAGAAACATAGCCCATCTTAACGGCTGAGGAAGCTGGAAAAATCATGCATTTCCTCTGAAATGTGACCTTCAAAGTTTTGTCGAGCAAGTTCCACTGCGTGAGTCTATACGTCAAAAGCTCGACATTGGAATGAGACCAAGATCTCTATTCAAGTCGTTGAGGTCCTTTTTAGTTGGGGCAATATGGGTTTCTCTCTTCAGCTCCACCTCTGATACTGTCATTTGGGTCTACAACGTCGTCCTCGCTCTCTGAGTGACTGCTGTCTTCTAAAGACAGATGCGCTCTTTCCGTAGGAGTGTGCATGATGTACCCATGGCAGTGTGGTACCAGAGCAATGAATAAAGAAAGGTCTGGATACGTGAAAGCAGATGCGTCCTAGCCAGTCCGACGTTTAGAGATTCAGTTGCGTGCGTGTTCAGTGGCTTCCCACCAAATTCTTGTGCTAGCGAACTTCACGGCTCTCTTTTCTCCTCTGTACCATCCTTCAAAATCTTCAAATCTTACAAATTTTTAACCTATAATTCCGAGCAACAATTGTCAATCTTACCCTACAGTCTTTTTTGCAATGAAATGAGGTGCCCAATGATTGTCTTGATCACCGACTGGCATGCCTAAATATGCCTTCTTGGCCTCACACTTCGTAGTAGATGCTTCCATAGAGTACTTTTTCGCTCTTTTCTTCATAAATTGTCCACAAACGTAGCAAAATACGTCTTCCGGATACTTGTATACCCTTGATGATGCCATTTCCAAAAAATATAAATATGTATCCACGTAGTTAGCTGGAAAAAAACTGAAACAGTGGGTTTTATGCACTTTTNCTCCCTCCCTCTCTCTTCCTTTCACCTTCCTACTTACTCATCCCACTTTCCAGTGCATTTTCTATTTCCCCTCTTCCATTTCTTTCACACTCCCTCTTGCTTTCTTTCCTTACTAGTAACGCTCATTTCCCCTCTTCTCTTTCCTTTGATCACACATTGACTTTTTCTTTCTTCTTGCATTCACTTTTTCTTTTCTTTACATTCACATTTCTCTCTCATTCTACTATCCTATTCCAGAGTATCTCATTTGTATTCTCCACTTATCATTCGCCTACTCATTTAGCATCCTCTCTCCTGTGCTTTTGGTTTTCGAATCGCTATTTCCTGTTCCCTATTTTATTCTCTTCTCTCTTTACTGTTTTCACCGTTATGTTCGATTGAAACCCTTTTATCTCTTTTTCAAAACTTCTCTTTCTCGTTTCTCTTTTTCTATTATTAATTCTCTCGACTTTTTGTTCCATGCGTCCGTCTAATATTTTAACGTGCAATATAAACATTCTTTGATCGTTTTTTCTTATCTCGATAGACTTAGATTTATTGAATGCTTTGACCTTCTCTATGCATTAATATTTCTCATTTTCTTTTTCTTCTATTTCCTCCACTTACTCGTTTTTCGTTTGCCACAGACGTAATTATATCAATATAGGAAACGGGTAAGGGTGACTTAGCGCAAGATGGTGCGCACCCAGAAAAATCCCAAGGATGAATGGACTTGAAAAAAGTCTGAAGGGACCGGGAATCGAACCCGGACCGATCGGGTCCGTTGAGCTATCCCGACAGAACTATCAATGATCAATGATATCAATTTATGTTTGCTCTTTATAACTTATTGTTAGATAATACATTTGATTGTATTTGATTTGAGTAATGAATGTCTATCTGAAATTTTGTTTATTGTAGTGACACTGGTCAAGTTTCTTTTATTTTCTACATTTTTTTTCCTATTGCATTTGTTTTTTTTCCTGAAGAGTCGGTAACCCCGAAACTGATATTTATTATCAATAGGGGTACCAATAGGGTATTAGGGAAAATATTCCTTTGAATATTTTGTTTTTTATGTTATATCATGTATGTTGGTATACTTTGTAATGCAAAGGAATAAATACCTTTATTATTATTTNCTTAATTACCCTCTCCGCATATCACTTGAGAGGAGATCCCGTGACGTTTCTGGAAACGCCACAACCAACCAGTAGAGCAGATGAAGTTATTAATCCCAAGGTTTTAAGCAATTGAATTTGCTTTTTCCTGCAGAATGTGTCCACTCAATACATCCACTGACCGCTTACATTTAAATCACTTCACCAATTGTTCCTCGATGTCTTGATGACGAGCTAGGTGTAATCACTTAGCTTTGCGTCCTACACAGCAGCTTGCTTAATTTTTTCTCGATTCTTCATTATTGTAGGGAGTGTTGATTTCGAAATACCATACGAATGAACAATCTGAGTTTTACTACAAGCTCCTCATTCCACTTCATCCAAAATCCAGAGCTTTGTTTGGAGATTAATACTAGTTTGCACACGTTTGCTCATTATGTGTAAGAAACGCTCCAAATTATGTAAGACAACTGATGAACAGATCATTTCCTTCACCACAAGAGGAAGACATAGATATTAGTCGTGAACTCACTGAAAGTCCTCTAACACACTCAATAACTTCAATTTTGCTTAGCATATCCTCGTTACCGAGAAAAATTTCCCAAGTTACACGATGGTACTTCCCTAGTAAATATTTTATAATTGTTGTTTTTATCTGACCCGCAGCAGCGTATCTGATGCCTTATGCTAAAATCTTCTATTCATTTTGGGGAGGGTCTGAGAAGAGCGAAGGCTTTCGTATTGTAAACGGTAGCGATAAAAATTGTCAACAACCTTCGATTAAGGTGATCATCTACAGTGTTCTGAGAACACTTCGAGGATGTTTTTGAGTTAGTTATCGTAGTTTGGTGGAATTAATAGTTTCAGGCGTTACAGTCAGGTAGTTTGGTAGGATCATGTTCTCTTCAGATTGCAGTACCTCATAAGCTGGCATGAGATAGTCTTGAGCCCTTTCAAAGAACAGTAAGTGAAATACGACTGATAAAAACAGGAATGCTGTATCATATAGCACTGTGCATTATAGGATATATTTTTGACAATCACTTCCAGGTTATCATTCTTCGATACCATTTGAACAATCCACAATCAATGGCTATCATCAACCAAATAAAATTAGCAAAAAATCTTAGCGCGTCACTGGAAATGGACGGTTCGCTTTGAACGAGAAATCCTCAGTACGGGACCGAGATATTTGTTCGAGTTTCGTACTAACCGATTTTCGTGCTAAATGAATAAAACTCTATAAGACGCAATGTATCCGTGCCGGGACCATAATTTGGGTTCGTGTTAGAGCGAAATTCATTAACGCGTACTCGCTGTAGTTACAGTAAAACCTCGTTAACACGTGAGGCCTAGTGAAAATCAAATAAATATTATATCAATATAGGAAACGGGTAAGGGTGACTTAGCGCAAGATGGTGCGCACCCAGAAAAATCCCAAGGATGAATGGACTTGAAAAAAGTTTGAAGGGACCGGGAATCGAACCCGGACCGATCGGGTCCGTTGAGCTATCCCGACAACTATCAATGATCAATGATATCAATTTATGTTTGCTCTTTATAACTTATTGTTAGATAATACATTTGATTGTATTTGATTTGTATTTGATTTGAGTAATGAATGTCTATCTGAAATAGGCTAGACGAGTTTGCAAAATTTTCGTCGCGATTTCCCTAACGCGAATTTTTTTAACACGAACTCTCGATTTTGCGGTTCCTACGAGTTCGTGTTAACGAGGTTTTACTGTAGTTATATATTTTTTAGAATTGTATACGTTTTTTCAGAATAAANTATGCACTTTTTTATACTACCCTTTTATTAATATTACTGTATATATTATTGGAAATTTCTACTGAGTAACTCAAAGTTTTTAAGTTATTATAGTAATCTACCTGGAATGTTCCGAAAAATAGGTAAATTCCAAAATATCGACGTCCTGGTCACAAATGCAAAGTTTATGGGGAATAAATGTTATTTTTGTATAATTTTGAGGTACGAGAAATGAAGAAATAGCGCTTACTGCCCTGGAAAACTTCTATTCCAAAAAGGAAACTTCCCTAGGAGAAACGGGCATGAAAAGAGTCTGATGGAACCGGGACTCGAACACGGGTATCCACATCGTCGGTTGGTTGCCCTATCCATTAAGCTATCCTACCACCACATTTCACTATACCATCTGGGAGACAAGGAAGCTTGAGGGGGTGTTGTGCGCGTGGGTGGACGCCTTACCGTGCCTAGTAACCGAAACCCTTTTCCAAAAGGAAACTTGTTTTTTTTTTTTCAATTCCGTATCTAATTTCGTTTATCTAATATTCCTTATCTGTTAACGTACATCTAATTGAGTTCTTTATACTTATTATCGTATAAGTTTTCAGTATTTTATTTGTATACATTATTTACATTTAATTGGATATTATTTATATTCATTTTTTATTGGTTATTATTATTATTATATTTAAATGAAACTGTTATTTTTCGTTCTAAAATACTTCGAGTGATTGATTTTCGTTATTTTTATTTTTCCCAGTTTGTCAATTCCGACCGAGCAATCATTATGGAAATTATCATCTCACATGCTCAACATTTTTTTATGGATTAGCATTCTTTATTTTCGAAATTTTTTGTTTTTCTAGGTAATAGGACGAATAATGTTTTAGTTTCCAATTCTTAAGATTAGGAAAGCACGTTTTTACGAGCTTTTCTTTGGAGAAAAGTCAATGAACGATTTGGGATGTGGTAAGGGCTAAATTATTTTTATCAGTCTACTTTACACAATTGGGGATCCTGCGACCATTCTCGGCGTTCACCGGGTCTTTTCCATTTTCTCAAGCTAACTGAGGCCCTTTTTATTATTTTTCTAAATTTTGCTAATGACTCTGATGCTAAAATAAGGTAAGGAAGCTCCCTTATTCACCCATGAAAGACCGGAAATCGTTAACCTTGGAGATACTCGCGCTAATGAAGTCAGAAAATGCATCCGTTTATTACCGCTGCCATGGCAATCTCTCCCTCCCTCGCTCTAATCCTTTAGTTCCGTGATCTGCACGCGAAATCGTCATGGCAGTTCGTTTTCTAACCGCAGTGAGAGCGGCCATTCTCTTCGAGAGGTAAAATGCGCCGCTAGCGATGATTGAATACCCTGTTTTGGGCGGACGAGTGCGCGATTAACAGTTGCGCCCAAGAGGATTCCGTGCGACTTGCAATTTTCGTGGTGGCAGCCGAGTGAGGCACAGTGCATTCGTCGCTTTTGTCGGGCTTAGCGGCGTGAAATGTTTTTGCCGGGCTCGATGATGAAATTCGTCCATCGTTTCGCATGTTTTTAGCGCTTTAGCTGCTGGGATGTGGTGGAAAGGCAGGCTAATCATAAGGATACGTGTGGAAATGTATGGAGGTAAGGATGGGCTTCAGTTTGGACTTGGAAGTTGGAGTAACTTTGCTAGATTAGTCTTTAAAGAGCCAAAACTGTCTGAAGTGACTGTGAATCAGATCTTTGCCATAGCTTGCTGTTTCTTTAAAGGGGTAGCGGTGGCTGTCTTTTTTTTTGGCAACTGCTACAAACAGGATCGTGATAGTGGTTGGTCGCTTAGCCACAACTCCCTTTCAAATGTTCCCTAAAAGATGATGGTGAGATTTATCTGCGCGGTAAATCAGTTATTGGGCTAAATATTTTTTTTCAAGACTGATCAACCGCGGATCGTATTTTCAGAAAAACATCTGTAGAGAATAAAGCAGTGACATGCAGCACAATAATATGCTTACGCAGTGCAATGCTATTTACAGACTGCAGTGAAATAGTATGTTTCTACTGTTTTTGAGGAAGCTTAGGGGACTGTTTGTGTTAATTATGGTTATTATAGCTCCAAATAATCTAGGAATACTTTCCTCGAATGTTCAGTTATTTTTTCGTTAATCTAACAAGGGGAGTACCACCGCTGTGGGAAACGGATTCGCGCGAGACTTTCAGGGTATGTTCCTTCCTAAAAAATAATAGACGTGTCCGACCGGACTATACAACTAGGCATTTTTTAACGCAAAATTAGCAACGGGAAAATCGGAGGCAACCATGCCATACACGCGCATCAACATGAAGACCGCGCAATTTTCCTCGTAGAAAAATAATTTCTCCGAAATTTTTCAAGTAACTTACTTTTTCGCAATTATATTTTATCTCCCTACCCTCCAAACATTATTTATCTTTTCCGTCAACGTTTATTCAAATATATGTTAGGTCTGATCTACAGCATGTATTATATTGCTATATATAGGATTAGAATTCTTAGCCTAAACCACAAATGTGTTATTGACTTGGCCCTTTTTTGTCGTACGAGCCCCAACGGGAAACCTCTCTAAAACGCTGTCTTAATAATCGCAGGAGATCACATCCACGTTTGCATCTTACTTCGCAGTGCGAAGAGTAATATTGAATCGAATGAGCAACTCTTATACATTTTTATTGAATTACTTTCTATTCTGAGTTCAGTTCTTCTAGTTACCCATGATGGTGTACGATAGAACCAAATTTTATGTATTTTTGGTGTATAGGCTTTCGCTGCATCCCATTATGCGTCGATGATTTTCGGGAATACACAGCGGTTGTCAATACAAATGACGCTTCACCAACGATGCTGATCTTTTCAGGTCAGTATCGTAATTCCAGTTCTTTCTTATGTGGAGATCAGAGATTATTGTTATGTCGAGATTAGAGGATTCGTCGTTTAAATTCAGTTGCTGTTTTCAGCTATTTCACTGGTACGTGGCATAGCAATCTTCGCTCCTTTTTATAAATGACAAAAAGTATCAGAGTTGACTTTAGTCGTCAATCATTGACTAAAGTTTCTTAATCCTCGAGTTTTTATATTGTTTTCTCGTGTTATTTATTCTGCAGTTATGACGTTTATTTTTAAATACTTTTCGGTCCATCTTCCTTAGTGTGAAGCGAATAACATTCGTATTTTTAATTCGTTTTTTTGCTTATTATATTGGATGGTACGAATATACTCCTCTTATGTGATTCAAATCCGATTTTGAACAAACCTTTGCAGTTATGTGAATTGCCATCGGAATTTATTATAGTAATAGCAATATTAGCAATCCAGCAAGAATTAGTATCTACATTAATTTTCCTTTAGGCGATATTAGAAAATAATTCCTTTGAAGCTGTTGTGGTCTACTCCTCATTATGTACCCGATAAGTTAAACTTGGTACTGTTATGCTGTGGTTGTTTCGTGCTGTTTTCTGTTAAGTTTGCAACTATATGCTGAAAGTGGGAAGTTAGACCTTTCCTTCTCTCAGTTCTTTCATTCTATTCCATTTGCCTCTTTGTGGAAAGAGAACTTTGTCTTCTTTTTTTAAGCGTACTTTCAAATTGCTTTCGATTCCATAGTGTTCGGCGCCGAAGTGTGCCTTCAGATTCCAAATGGGATCGCATCGTTCGATTTTCAGTAAATGCTTCTAATGTTCCGTATGCAATTTGGCTTCGATTCGGTCTGGAATGGTTCCTAATATTTGCGGTATACGAATAATTTAAATCAACGCTCAATATTTCTACCATTTATGAAAAAATGAGTGCCTACATCAAGGAATATAAAATTAACAAGGAGCTGACAAATAAACTTGCGATATGAACCAAATTAACGCTAGTAAAGTATAACCCGAGCTAAAGAACATTAGATGAATTTCGCTTTCTGCGCAGTTGTGCTGATTTTCTCTTAGATTGTCTTTGTTATCCATAAATAAGAAGTTTGTCTCATCTCATCCGAACACTCATGACTTCTATCACCTATCGCCAGTTCTTCATCCTTTCTTCCGATATTAAATTCAAGGGACTGTTGATCCTCAGTGTGTAGCCGGTTAGCTCTCTACCTTTTTATCAATGTTCTTCTCTGTTATCTCTCTCATTCAATTCATTAGTGCTGGCTTCGTTGGCGCAGAGGTCAGAAAACAGTCCTCGTAGACATATATGTGACTGCAACACGGTATGTCGAGGAAAGAGATCTTTAATATATGTATAGGCATTGCAAAAATCAAAAGTGACTTTGCTTTCGGTTCTCGGTCACTCAATATGTTCTTCAATTATAAATCATAGAGAAACTTGGAATAAGTCATTCGAGATGCACAATCTTTCTTTGGGAACCTGAATGTTTACTTGCGGCCCATGTGGATTTTAACAGCCTCTTAGCTATTTATGTATATTTTTGGGCCCCGGGTTCTTAAAAATTCCATTTTAGGTAATTATATCAGGTAAAATAACACAGGTTTGAAAATGGGCTTTTGAAACAACATAGATGCTTACTTAGGTGTCCTAACGGCCCTCTCGATTTTATCAAGGTTTCATTACGAAAGGCCAGAAGTTGGGGCCGCAAAGTATCACCGTGTATCTGCGGTAAGGTTATAAGCTTTCCTGTTCAATTTATTTCTTAAAATATAGAGCTTTGTAGGTACCGATTGCGAAACAGTTTTGGGGGATCAGTGGTAACTAATCACTTCATAGCTTGTAGGATGCAAGAAACTTTTACTATAATAGTTTGTATATGTATGTATGATGATGATGATATATATATGAGGTGTGATAAAAAAATACACGGAATTTTTTTATTATTCCATGGAAAATACCGATGGGGAATATCCCACTCTAATATCTTATCAAGGAATATTTATCTTAAAGAAGAGAATTGAAGGAAACCCCCTTATGTACGAGGCGAGGCGGATGAGTAATGCCGAGGATGACAATACAGAAAGTATGCAAAGTTCTTGCTCAATCAAATGAGATAGACATTTCGACTAGAGGGGGTCGAGATGCATCTATATAGCAACTGGAAAATCGGCCTTATAAGAGGATGGCAGAGCGTCTGAAGCTGTATTTTAACCGTGTGTTTCCTGTTATAGGACTGGAAGAAAACCACGCCTGATGCAGGAGTGCTTAACACGGGTTTTTCTGTATATAAACCATCCGATATCTGTAATTCTTACATCAAATGCATTTAGGAACAAATTTAGAAAACGATATAGGTACTGCACTTCCTGATAAAACTGCAGTATGAAACTAAAGTATTCATAACGGGATAATTACTTATCATAATCCGTCTTTATTTTAATAGAAGTATCCTGTTTGATAATCCAAATATTGTATTTCCATCTCTTGCAGGCTTTACTTCTTCGACAACATCTATTCACAAATAATGGTATGAATAAATCGAACCATTAGCGAAAGAGGGAAAACCGATTATTATATTTACTGTGGAGTATAGTTTTGATTTGAAATTCCGAAAAACGTTATTAAAACACGAAATATTAAAAACTTTCGTGGTTATACAAGGGGCTCGACAAACGCCATTGTCGACTTCGAGTCCATGCATTTTCCTTTAAGAACACATTTGGAATTAAAATCAATGGTACGTACAATGAAGATAGTCGATTTAAGATGAGGGAAACCTCTACAATATCTGTATTTCCAACACCAATAAACACATCTCCAACTACCAACTAACCAACTAACGAGAAAATAGAAGTGTTTCTAATAATTCGTTTTCGTAGAAGTTTTTCGAAGTCAGCCATTAATCAGGACCTAAGGGGGTGCCCGGACCCGACGGAACCCCCCACCCCGACTACACCAGTGATATATATCGTATATATAAACGATACAAACTCTGAGAGTAAACGAAAAGCCTCAATAACCCAGCGATGTTTTTGCGTAAAGACCCCGACTTTGTCATTAAAGAATAATTCAGACATCGATCTTGGATATCATGGGTTTGATCCTAGGAGGCCCCAAAAAAGGCCGTTTTCCCGTTTAAATACATTGAGCGGATTTTCGAAAAGTGGTTTACGGCATTTTCCGTTAAGATAGAACGTTGAAATTCACGAAATCGTTAAAAGATATGTATTTCTATCGCATGTCGAGTTTTCTGTTGTTATAATAATAATAATGTATTTTGTCACATAAATACATTCATATACACAGAAAATCATCTGCTTGAATTGGTGACACGTCAAAGTACAATCCTCCAGCATATATAAACCATGCCAGCATACTCACATACACTAACAAGTNTTAGCCAGGGTGCACGCCTGACATACTTTACTATACCGATGAGTGTAACCCTGATATATTATAAGCTTTGGGTCCTGCAGTTTTGGCTCCAACTAAATACTAGGGCATCGATAAATAGATGTAAATCCGATTTAACCCTAACCAACTTTAAACGGAGACGGTCATTGTAAGAATTATGCATTTTTTGTCCTTTTTTCGAGCTGTGTTGCTGTCACTTTCCTTTTACTCTTCTTTTAGATTTTAGTTGCTGCTTTCAGCAGGTTTCGCAGATTTTTCACGCCCCCCTTTCACGTGGGTGTTTTCCTATAGGGTTTTAATTTTTTCCTAGGTGCAGACTTAGGTTTTTTTTAAAAACCCATATAGTAGTTCCTTCTTTTTTAGTTTAACTCCCAATACCTCTTTCTTTCTATGTACAATAACTAAGGGTTAGATGTAAGAAGAGACTAATTAGTCTCAATCTCCCCCGTGAAAAAAGACGATTTATTATTATTATTATATATTGTAACGGTTCAGCCAATACGCTGAAGCTCGTTAGGGCGCCACGCAAAAATGCGAACTACAGACAATTGAGCAATGAACGATGAAGGGGTGAAAGTGCGTGAGCCACGGCCTACCGGGAGAAGCATTTTGGAGAGTCGAGGAAGAGGAGGCCTCAGGTGAAGGAGCCGAGGACGGCGGAAGGGGATTTTTTTTTGGTCGCCCATATTCCGACAGAAGTTATCCTTACTCTTTCCTACGCCAAGTTGTAATTATATTGTGTTTCATTTATATTGTTTATAATATCCACTTTTTACGTTTGTCATAAAATTAAAATTAATTAATACTATTATTTCGAGATTATTTGTTAACGCTGACTAACCTGGTAACCAGAAGCGTTACAATATATGCTATGAAAATTTTTTTCTGTCCCTTAAGATGTAAGCACGTTTACGAAACCGGTGACCAATTAAAGTCCCTGCGGAAAACTACAGTTTATTTTATTCTATTCTTCGGTTCATCGGAAATTTTAATCAGAGGAAACAATGCAGTCCTTGCGAATTACTCACAGCCATTACAATACAGTAGTTCTCCATAATTGCTCCAGTGCATCCAAAGGAGGCCACCACGAAGACCACCACGCCTATCAACATCAGTAATATCGGGGCTGTAAATAATGTCACGTCCATGAACTGGTTGTAGTGCTGATAGTTGGTCTGGATTATACCCCCAATAACCAGCAGGGCCAGGCCGGACATCTGAAACAGAAATTGATCATCAGTAATCGAGCAAGCGTTTAACATTTTAGCACAGGAAAACGGGTAAGGGTGACTTTGTGCAAGATGGTGCGCACCAAGATCGTTCAGATAGATCTCCATAAGATACGCATTGTAAGTTCAAATTAATGGGTTACAAACTTTATTTCTTTGGAAAAATCCCAAGGAAGAATGGACTTGAAAAAAGTCTGACGGGACCGGGAATCGAACCCGGGTCTCCCAATTGCCGTTGGTGGACGAAATCAAAAGTCCTTGCCCACAAAGTCTCCCGAATGGCTTGGAGAAATGTTCTGCCGGGATAGCTCAACGGACAGAGCACCGACCGGCAATTGGGAGACCCGGGTTTGATTCCCGGTCCCGTCAGACTTTTTTTCAAGTCCATTCTTCCTTGGGATTTAACATTTTAGATTTCATACAGAGATTTTCCTAGTGCATACTCTATTTCTTTTCGTCTATTTTTCTCAGCTTTGTTGCTGACACTTTTCTTTCACTTATTTCCCCCTCTTCCTTTAAATTTTAGTCGCCACTGACAGTAGGTTTTGCAGTTTTTTCACGCCCCCTTCACGTGGGTGTTTTCCTGCAGTTTTATTTTTTTTCCCAAGTGCAGACATAGGTTCTTTAAAAAAACACATAATAGTTTCTTCTTCTGTTGCTTCTTTAGTTCAACTCCCAACACCTCTTTCATTCTTTCTGTAATGACTAAGGTTAGATGTAAGAAGAGACTAATTAGTTTCAAACTTGCCCATGAATGAAGACGAGTTATTATTATTATTATTACATTAAAAAGGATTAAGGTAAAGGTGTTAATTTTTGCACGATGAAGTTGTGCGGCTGATCCCAAAGGAATAACAAGTGTGAAAATTAGCGACGTGACTGGGACTCGAACCCAAGTCTCCCACTTTCCGGGCAGATATTCCAACCACTGAACTATTATGCTTTTGTGAGCACAATCACATTAAACACTAACAATCATGTACTCATCCCCAAAGTATTTGATTATTTTCATAATAATATCTCATTTTTATAACAATTTCACAACTGAAATAAGAGTCTATAATCATTTTCCTTTATTTTGACACTTGTCTTGACTTTCTAGAGAATAAGTGGAGCGCCACTGGTGGCAAAATGTAACAAGGTGTCACACAATCCGAAAACCACCAAAAACCGAGAAAGTCAAACCTTACGCACGTTTCTCACTCAAGGAGTGCATCCTCAGAGGCGAGAAAAGTGACTGACAAAGAACAGCACAGGCTGTAGAGACAGTCACAAAACAAAAAAGAATCAACCAGCGGAGTCCAATAAATCTAGCTCATTTTAAAGCTGGCAGATACTCTAATTCCAGTGTAGCTAATCATATGCAAGAGCAAGCTCATAATATTTCATTAGGAGACTTAAAGTTATTACACAACATAAATTATGGTTTTAATGCTTGGGAGAATTTATATATTTATAAAAATCGTCATTCTATCATGAATTCTAACTTGGACTTTGATAAAAGATTGTATTGTTTATTGGACTCCGCTGGTTGATTCTTTTTTGTTTTGTGACTGTCTCTACAGCCTGTGCTGTTCATTGTCAGTCACTTTTCTCGCCTCTGAGGATGCACTCCTTGAGTGAGAAACGTGCGTAAGGTTTGACTTTCTCGGTTTTTGGTGGTTTTCGGATTGTGTGACACCTTGTTACATTTTGCCACCAGTGGCGCTCCACTTATTCTCTAGAAAGTCAAGACAAGTGTCAAAATAAAGGAAAATGATTATAGACTCTTATTTCAGTTGTGAAATTGTTATAAAAATGAGATATTATTATGAAAATAATCAAATACTTTGGGGATGAGTACATGATTGTTAGTGTTTAATGTGATTGTGCTCACAAAAGCATAATAGTTCAGTGGTTGGAATATCTGCCCGGAAAGTGGGAGACTTGGGTTCGAGTCCCAGTCACGTCGCTAATTTTCACACTTGTTATTCCTTTGGGATCAGCCGCACAACTTCATCGTGCAAAAATTAACACCTTTACCTTAATCCTTTTTAATGTAATAATAATAATAATAACTCGTCTTCATTCATGGGCAAGTTTGAAACTAATTAGTCTCTTCTTACATCTAACCTTAGTCATTACAGAAAGAATGAAAGAGGTGTTGGGAGTTGAACTAAAGAAGCAACAGAAGAAGAAACTATTATGTGTTTTTTTAAAGAACCTATGTCTGCACTTGGGAAAAAAAATAAAACTGCAGGAAAACACCCACGTGAAGGGGGCGTGAAAAAACTGCAAAACCTACTGTCAGTGGCAACTAAAATTTAAAGGAAGAGGGGGAAATAAGTGAAAGAAATGTGTCAGCAACAAAGCTGAGAAAAATAGACGAAAAGAAATGGAGTATGTACTAGGAAAATCTCTGTATGAAATCTAAAATGTTAAATCCCAAGGAAGAATGGACTTGAAAAAAAGTCTGACGGGACCGGGAATCAAACCCGGGTCTCCCAATTGCCGGTCGGTGCTCTGTCCGTTGAGCTATCCCGGCAGAACATTTCTCCAAGCCATTCGATTCCCGGTCCCGTCAGACTTTTTTCAAGTCCATTCTTCCTTTGGATTTTTCCTGGGTGCGCACCATCTTGCGCAAAGTCACCCTTACCCGTTTTTCTAAGCTAAAGTGCTTTGAAAAGGCAAAGTTCTCTAGAAGAATTAATCCTATTTGATTCAAAAATGGTTCCCTTCATCGCACAAGACTCAATTAAGAGTTAATTACAACGTTGTTAACCGAACAGAAATCTCCTTTGAAAACGAAAAGATTAATCTTCCACAAGAAAGTCTCCAATACAATCTTAATTTCAAAAACCTCATATTGAACACAGTTTCTGATATGGAAATGTACACTAAATATATGGACTACACCAAGAAAAACACTTTAAGGAGTGTTGACAGAAGGAAATTAGAATGACGTTAAAAAGGCACTATCGACTAAATTATTACAGAAACTAAATCAACTCTAAAATACTGTAATCATTTAATCAACGAGCGAATACATTTTTCTTTAAAGGTTTACAAGCAAACCATTCCCCGCCTTTACTCCCAAAAATACACAAAGAGGATATGCATTAACGACCTATGGTTTCAGGTATTAATTCACTCAAATATATCTCAAAATTGTTTAAAAACAACCCATTCACCTGTAAAACAGGACTCCAACATCAAAATGTCCGTAGATTTTGTTAACAAAATTAAAAACTCTCAACTAACTGACAATGTGAAATTTTGGTTTATATCGTTGTTGTGTTTGTTTGACTATATCCAAGTGTTCCCATACAAAGAAGTACAAATCCCAAACAAAGTTGAGTTTCTCAAAACTTGGCTTACAGAAATAAATGTTTCCGAAACCCTAATTAAATACAACGCTGACAGAGTCAAGGGTCAGTCAGTTAGGGTCAATTGTTTGTTTAACCATTTTGAGTTCTGATATGTCATCATTTTATAAATAAGTGAAAATTTTATTTTTTTGTTAAATTACATAACATCGTTGATGTTGAGTTAGGACAATGGAAAATGCGCTCAGTTTATTCGCAGATCTCTTATTACCGCGAATTTGGAAAACTCATTTTGATGGTTTCAATCGCCATAGTCTTCTTAGATATTCCCTAACTGAAGGCTTTTAATATTCTGAAAAACCGGATTCTTCCGTTCATTTCACTTTAAAGTTGGCCGCCTCTACTTTCTCACTTCATTCAGCCGCCTTCGGGATTGTTCATTCCCTTTTTGCAAGAAATTTTCGGATTTTGACTTCGTTGTTACCTCCACTTCGTTTCTTTCCTTATGTTGGCCAAATGTTTGGAAGATGAATAATAAACCTTCGCTGGCGTCGCCTGTTTGTACTATACGATGAATTTTAAATATATTTTGAATGGTTCGATGAAGTTGGGATATGCTGATTTAGATTTAGGTATAAATAAAAAGTCCGGCGGTAAAAGGGAAAACATCCTCACTTGGAGGAGCGCTTTGATAAATCTTTTGCCATGAAAAAGTTGGTGGAATTCCTTCTGTAAACGGAGTTTGCGCCTCCGTTGCTAGGATTCATGATTGCCTTTCCGCATGTACACGGACATTCGATCACGCCATGCCGCTTTGCGCCAACACTGGTCTAGGTCACGCAGTTAAACCTTTCACTCCCTCCCTCTCTCTTCCTTTCACCTTCCTACTTACTCATCCCACTTTCCAGTGCATTTTCTATTTCCCCTCTTCCATTTCTTTCACACTCCCTCTTGCTTTCTTTCCTTACTAGTAACGCTCATTTCCCCTCTTCTCTTTCCTTTGATCACACATTCACTTTTTCTTTCTTCTTGCATTCACTTTTTCTTTTCTTTACATTCACATTTCTCTCTCATTCTACTATCCTATTCCAGAGTATCTCATTTGTATTCTCCACTTATCATTCGCCTACTCATTTAGCATCCTCTCTCCTGTGCTTTTGGTTTTCGAATCGCTATTTCCTGTTCCCTATTTTATTCTCTTCTCTCTTTACTGTTTTCACCGTTATGTTCGATTGAAACCCTTTTATCTCTTTTTCAAAACTTCTCTTTCTCGTTTCTCTTTTTCTATTATTAATTCTCTCGACTTTTTGTTCCATGCGTCCGTCTCATACTCCGTATTTTAACGTGCAATATAAACATTCTTTGATCGTTTTTTCTTATCTCGATAGACTTAGATTTATTGAATGCTTTGACCTTCTCTATGCATTAATATTTCTCATTTTCTTTTTCTTCTATTTCCTCCACTTACTCGTTTTTCGTTTGCCACAGACGTATTTACCTCGTCTCTATTTTCTCAATTTCATCATTTCGCACACCTTACTCAAAGATGTATGCTCCTCTCTCAAGCAAAGGCAAATAGCCTCTTCCCCAATCTTGCCAAGTAAGTCTTATTCCCTCTCCATGGCGTTCGGTAGCCAATGGTGTACGGGTTGAAAGTGGCCACGGGCTGACTACTGTAGCGAACGATGCTCTTCGCTCGTTTCCTACTTTTTTACGATAACATCGTATCTTCCCGCTCTCCTAATTTCCCTCCTGTGACTTAAATTTCTTCTTAATTGTTTCCCTCTTTCTTTTGTTTAATTGCTTTTATTTACAAACTTCTCACTTCTACCTTCCCGCTTTTTCTGTGTCTGCCTTTATCACTTCTCTTTCTGGTACATTTCTTGCTACTATGAGGCTATCTTTTATGTACCCAGTATTTCATCCTTTGCGCCATCACTCATTTCCTCCGCATTCTTCGTGCCATCCCGCGCTTTTTCCTCAAGATCCGCTCGCCTCTCTCTTGTTTATTGCGGAGCCGAGGCGCTCTGCCGTCGGCAGCGGCAGGGTGGCGAAACGGTTGCATAGAGAAAGAGGCAGTCTAACGTGCCGCAGGGTCTTTATCGCATAAATCACCGGGGTTCATAGCGCGGTGACATGGAAGTCCGCTGACGCCAAAATTCTTTCCTCCAGTCCTTTATCTGTCTTCCGTTTTGATTCCGTGACCTTCTCCGCCACTCTTTCAAGAGCTGGCGTAAATGCACCCCTTTACTCACCCTATTTTCCTCTCACCTCACTCTGAAACGTGATTTCTATTCATCGAAAGTATTTGTTCTGTTCTGTTCTTTAAACAATGAAGAAATGTGTATGTCGGAGGGAAAGAGGGTGCTGAGGCCTGAGTAACTGATGAAACTGTTTGTTTTGCATCCGGAAGCATCCTTAACTTTGAAGTGCCGTGATCCCCTCTCTGGAATGCGCCGGAATAAATGTGAAAAAATTTTCCTCCGGAATGGCTAATAATCTCTTAATCGCGGCACACTGGACTCTGCGCTTTCGTTTTTTGTTTTCTTGTGTTTGTTATCGGATCGAACGTTTTCCTTAACCTGTGGAGCTCCCGCAAATTGAGAGAGGGGGAAGGAAGGAAGTAAAAAAAATGAGATCCTTCCCGGATTATCCAGATTCATAAATTTATTTTGTTGATTTTTTCGTCGCCCGAGAAACGTGACTGCAGCTGAAGCGTTATTGCAATCGGAGGGAAAGGGCCAATCCTTAACGACTTCCTGCAGTTACTGCATTTAAATTTTATCGATCTAAACGTGGCATTGCCGATTTTAAAGCCTTCCTAACCTCTCAAAGCCTTGTGGTTAGTCAACTGCGCTTCACATACCCTACTGTCTAACATATAGAAGCATTCACTTGGAAAGTTAAAAGAGAACTTTCCAATGCTCTTAAAATCGTACACCTGCTAACTTGGAGTCAGCGTCGTATTTAAGAGTCAATAAAAAGTTTTGTGAATCGTCTGAAAAACATCCGCCCTAGGCAGTTTATGTGTTTTTAGATGTGTCCAAAAGTTTCAGCGAATCTACGACGCAGGATAACACCGCAGCGATGAGCACGTTCATAATGAAGCTTGTTAATGGCTGTCGTAACAATTTTTTGACACCAGAAGGTACTTAGTCTTGAAGGTACTTCACCAAAATCATATTCAGCTTCTTTTCAAGGTTCGCGGATTTTCGAAAATCTGATGTATATGTTTAACATAGAGTGAAGACATAGTAATTTGGTAATTCTGAATTCCATCTACTTTAATTATAATTTTTGATTTAAAAATTTAATACGATCAGCATTGAGCTAAAAATGGTAGGTATTTAACCTTAATTACTTCATCTTAACTCTCATGACCCATATATTTAGATGAAGCTAGTCAGTGATAATTTAAATGCATCAGTAATCCATTCAATGACACTGTCAAGCACATCTCAATCTTCGTGTATTAAAATAACGCTATTAACTCTGTTTAATCAATGCAAAAAGGAACTTAGATTACTCCTTTGACTTAAAACTTTCACTTTAGATTACATATCACTTGCTGGTTATAATATCTGATAAAAAAATCCTTGCTCAATAATGTATACAATTATGGTTATGCACACTGCATATTTATGTGTATGGTAACAGTTGTTTACTAATACTCATCCAAATTTTGCATATTTTCTTTTTAATTTGCAATATCTTTATCTGTTTTCAGGTATATCTAGCCTGGTAAGATGTGCTGAGGCTGTAGAGGAGGGATTGGAACTGCCTCTCTTGGAAGAGGAGGACAGGGGTCGTTTGCAGAGAGCTGCCCATCTTCTCCAACAGAGGCTAATACTGAGGCAGTGGCTCACTCAACATGGCCTTGCTCATCATTATCATAGGTGAGCCAAACAACTTGATTCAATGATATTATTTTGACTACGTTGTTACTTACCCTCACTCATGTCATCTGTTAGGTTGGCAACTATTACCTTACAACTAATTGCTAATCTTAGGTTTTATTCCTCAAAGAAACTTGANTTCATACATACATATGAGATGACAAAAATTATTACATTCATAATACATTAAGAACCCAAACTACAATCAAAAACTATAACTAATTGTCTGCTAAAAACTCCTCAACTGAGTAGTAACGCTTTTCTATAAGTAATTTTTTAAAGTTTTCCTTAACAGCTTTATTAGTTATAGATTCTTTGTTTACATCTACATGAATATCCTGCAAGCCGCCGGCGTACGGCAGGGGGTATGAACAAGAAGCATTCGAATTACCTCTTTATCTTATTGTTTTTGCGGAAAGAATAAGCCCCAAAAAAATGTCCTCGCATCTATTTCTCTTCTTTTACGCTCATTGTCGGATCGGCCGAAGTAGCAGAAGGGGGTCGCATTATTCCAATTACGTCTTTAGCAATTGTGCTTTCTCTGAATTTAACAAGCAATCGCTGCCTAATCTCCTTTTTTTTCAAGGATACCAACCTTCGTGTCAGAGATCTTGCGTAACGCTTGATTTTCTTTCGTAGCATTTCTTAACAAATCGTTTGCGCTGCCGCTAAGGGCCTAACTAAGATGAAATTACATCGCTCTCTAGCCTTTTCGTCGCATCTACCCACATTGCGCTTTATGAAACCGAGCTTTTAGTTGCTTTTTCGTAGATTTTTCGGATATGTGTGATCCATTTAAGTTTATCTGTCAGTGTGACACCGAGATATTCAACTACGTTTATATTCACTCCACTAATTTTTACGGTAGGTTCGGACACGATTGTTCCCTTTCGAAGAAGTTAACTACCGAGCATTTATTAATATTTTGATCTAGTTGCCATATTTCGCACCCTAGTTGAATGTCTTTTGATAGTGGAATGCTATTTTCGTCGCTTGATATTTCTTTATTTACCACGTCGTCCAAATTCGCTCTGACCTTTAATCTGCACATGCTGCACAATCATCCATTGTCAGCAGGACCTACCGATTCTGTACTTTCATACGGCGATTAAATTTTAAGAGCCACTGTCGGAGTGCTATTCCGTCGATCCACGCCTTCTTGTGGTGTGAAAAGTCACAGGGCAGCTTAGATTGGTCAATGTGTTTAAAACAGCGTGGGCTCCGGGATTTTCCTATCACCCAAACTAGAAGCTTCTCATTCCCATCCGAATTGCAGGTGAGAACAACGGTTAATCTCNACATTTTGCTTAAAAGGAGACACAAAGCTGTTAATTATATTTTTAAAGATTGGTATATTCCTCTTTAGCTCCCATGCAAGTCACTGTTTCATACATGTAATTTCTTATTAATTCAATAGACTGGTACAAGCAGAAGTGGCCTCATTGGATGATGTGTATTGGCTAGAGGACAGCCAGGCTCGTAGAATGTTAGGAAAGGATTTCACTAGTTGGGCAGCAGCTCGCCAAGCTCTACCTACTTCGAAGGAAGACTTAGACCAATTAAAGAGTACCCTATGGACAGTAGTTCTGAAAGGCAGTCAAAATCAAGGAGCATGGACATGGGGTAATGATAAATTAACATTGCGCTATTATATCTGTATAAATGTTNCTATTACATTTTTCTCCCTTCATATTTAAAGAGCGGTTTGGAAAAGGATTATAAAACATCGCTGTCTCATCCATGTTGAAAATGTTCCGTGGGTCATGCTTTTCCTGGAGGCGCTTGAAATGTAGAAGCAATTCATTTGCATCTGGTTCGTGCACTTTATTACCCTCTCATCACTTGAGAGGAGATCCCGTGACGTTTCTGGAAACGCCAAAACCAACCAGTAAAGCAGTTGAAGTCATTAATCCCAAGGTTTGAAGCAATTGAATTTGCCTTTTCCTGCAGAATGAGTCCACTCAATGGTATATCCACTGACCGCATATGTTTAAATCACTTCACCAATTCCTCCTCGACATCTTGATGACGAGCTAGGCGTAATCGCTTAGCTTTGTGTCTTATGCTGCCCGACTCAGCGGCTTGTTGTAATTTTTCTCGATTCTTTATTATTGTAGAGAGTGTTGATTTCGGAATACCAAACGAATGAGCAATCTAAGTTTTACTACAAGCTCCACATTCCGCTTCGTCCAAAATCCGGAGCTTTGTTTGGAGATTAATACTAGTTTGCACACGTTTGCTCCTTTTGTGTAAGAAACACTCAAAATTATGTAAGACTACTGATGAACAGATCCTTTACTTCACCACAAGAGGAAGACCTCTGACATGAACAATAGTTGTGAACTCACTGAAAGTCCTCTAACAGACTCGATAACTTCAATTTTGCTTATCATATCCTCGTTACCAAGAAAAATTTCCCAAGCGACATGATGGTACTTCCCTAGTAAATATTTTATAATTGTTGTTTTTATCTGACGCGCAGCAGCATATCTGATGCTTTATGCTAAAGTCTTCTCCTATTCATTTTGGGGAGGGTCTGAGAAGAGTCAAGGCATTCGTGTTTTAAACGGTAGCGATAAAAATTGTCAACAAATTTCGATTAAGATGATCATCCGCAGTGTTTTGAGAACATTTCGAGGATGTTTTCGAGTTAGTTATCGTAGTTTGGTAGGATCATGTTCTCTTCAGATTGCAGTACCTTGTAAGTTGGCGTGAGATAGTCTTTGAGCCCTTTCAAGGAACAGTAAGCGAAATACGACTGATAAAAATAGGAATGCTGTATCATATAGTACTGTGTGGTATAGGATATATTTTTGACAATCACTTCCAGGTTATCATTCTTCGATACCATTTGAACAATCCACAATCAATGGCTATCATCAACCAAATAAAATTAGTAAAAAATCTTAGCGCGTCACTGGAAATGGACGGTTCGCTTTGAACGAGAAATCCTCAGTACGGGACCGAGATATTTGTTCGAGTTTCGTACTAACCGATTTTCGTGCTAAACGAATAAAACTCTATAAGACGCAATGTATCCGTGCCGGGACCATAATTTGGGTTCGTGTTAGAACGAAATTCATTAACACGTACTCGCTGTAGTTACAGTAAAACCTCGTTAACACGTGAGGCCTAGTGAAAATCAAATAAATATTATATCAATATAGGAAACGGGTAAGGGTGACTTAGCGCAAGATGGTGCGCACCCAGAAAAATCCCAAGGATGAATGGACTTGAAAAAAGTTTGAAGGGACCGGGAATCGAACCCAATTGCCGGCCGGGTGCTCTGTCCGTTGACCTATTCCGGCAAAACACCGGGAACCGATTCCCAGTCCCGTCAGACTTTTTTCAAGTCCATTCTTCTTTGGGATTTTTCCTGGGTGCGCACCATCTTGCGCTAGATCACCCTTACCCGTCTTTTATTTAATAACAACTTAAAGCTCGCGTGAATGAAGTTATTGTGATATAAACCAAAATCATCAACCACCTGCACTCGCTTTCCTACTTTTATTTCAATAATCTTCCAATCTTGATAACTGGTACAGTTGAGTCTTCTGGAACTTTGACAAAATTTTAACTGTAAGTGGTCTAAGGAGTATCCAATGAAAATTAAGGGGACTACGTGACATTTTGAAATACCATGGCCCAAATACTCTTTTCTAGTAATATCAGGCTACGTGCGTATATTTGGTAGCAAAAAGGGAATATAATTAAGGAGTCGAAAAAATTAAAGATCTTCAAAATAAAAGATATGAGACCCTAAATGCGAGCGATTTCTTCACAGGAGGCAGGCCATTGGGATCTGTATTCCACTTTCTTCCTTTTGTACAGTAGTCTTTAAAAATTAATTTATTCTTTAAATTCAACGACACCGTAAGACCATACAGCGCTAAATCCCGATAAATTTTATTATTTTGAATTATCCATATCCGCAATTTTGGATGGAAACTAGCATAAAAGCATCGGTGGTTGATTTCATTTTTCCTTCTCATCAACGATGAGCTATTCAAATACATGTATATTGGTTTCATGGCGCGAATTGATAGAATTTTGCAACTGTCCGGAAGTACATAAATTATCAGAATATTTTTCAATTTCTTCATTTCACGACACCAAATTCGGAACTTATCCTCAAGATTAATCACAATGGAATATACTTTACCTTCGAATAAACATTCATCAGTTAATCTTTAAAATATATATTTTAATGTAGGCATTAATCTGAGTAAGTCCAATGAAGAAGAGGAATAATTGACTTACGAAAGCAATTTTAAACATCTTTTTCCTTCCGCTTACGTTGGTGTCTTTAGGAATTCAAACAATATTTATGAACTCTCATTTTGAGGTCGGATCGAAGTATACAGTTAAACACTACCTAAGATTTTTCGTGTAAAGTAGTATAACAAACTACTAAAGATGAAAGGAAATTTTCTTGCGAACGTATTTACCGATCGCTTGCTTTATATTATACTGTATGACTTATTTTATTAGCATTTACCATTTTCATAGACTCCGGCAGTGGGGCGCTAGTACATTAAGA
This sequence comes from Ladona fulva, assembly GCA_000376725.2. NCBI lineage: Eukaryota > Metazoa > Arthropoda > Insecta > Odonata > Libellulidae > Ladona > Ladona fulva. Next base: position 413,864 of record KZ308521.1, on the reverse strand, counting down.
AGAGTTCGATAACATTTAAATAAATTTTCCATATCATCATTGCATCATCTTTATATTGATTTACTTTATATTGATTTAATTGTGTATT